>OZ020570.1:27309157-27815157 GCA_963971475.1 Chrysops caecutiens | reverse complement strand
TTTCGCCGAATTTTGAATAAAGTGCTAATTACGCACATTCCCGGTCGCCATGCGCGACTTAATGAAAATGCGCATCAGCATTTTGGTCCGGATTTAAGGGCCCCAAACTGACGCGCATTTTCAGTCGTGGTTCCGTCCGGTGACTGAGAGGTCGCTGTGTACTCTTTTCTTTTTTTTTCTCGCGCCCTATTTCCACTGTACCGGTCGCTGTTTCTCGAACGGTCACCGGCCTACCAGCTCTAATTTTTATTTAAAGGAAAACTAAATTGTGAATAAAAATTAAGACTCAAATTTGTTAGAATTAAAAGGAAACCAAAACTGTGAATAAAAATTAAAAATCAAGTTTGTTGGAATTAAAAGGAAAACTATATTGTGAATAAAAGACAAACCTCGAATTTGTTGGAATTAAAAGGAAACCTAAATTTGAGAATAAGAATCTGAATTTTTTGTAAATGCCATTAAAAGGAAAACTAAAATTTATGAAAAAAAATTTGAATTTGTAGTAAGAATTTAAGGGGAAACTTGAACTTGTGAACACAAATAAAAGTAAAAGGTTAAAAAGGAGAAATTCGAATTTTTGTAACTGGGACCAAATTAAGGTGCAGGTGCAGGTGAACTTCACCCGTACGGGAAATCACTCCCTCTGCCTTTCCCCCAAACAGGAGGATAAAACATATGATCAACACTCTAGCTAATGGCCATTTAGCTGTGGGAAACCTCTCATCTTTAACGAGGACCAGGGAACCAACCTTGATGGCATTTGGTTTGTGGAACCACTTTGAAATGGAGTGTTGTTGCTGAAGGTACGACCGAGACCACCGTGCCCAAAATTGTTGCGTTCTTTGTTGGATCAATTGCCACCGATTGAGTCGTGAAACTTGAGTGTCCATTAGAGATGGTTCAGGCAAGGATGTCAAGGCGTCTCCAATGAGAAAATGTCCTGGAGTGAGAGTTATCGGATCATCAGGATCATCAATAACGGGTTCGAGTAGGCGTGAGTTGAGCAGTGCTTCAATTTGAATGATGAGTGTTGTGAGTTCTTCGGAAGTCATTGTGATGTCTTTGACTGTTCGATTGAGATGATGTTTGATTGATTTCACAACAGATTCCCACTTTCCGCCCATGTAAGGAGCTGCAGGTGGATTAAATTACCAATAGACACCTTGATTTGTCATGAATTTGGTGAGGACCTGATGTTCTTGAGTATATCGAGTGAAGAGGTGTTTGATTTCTGCACTAGCCCCTAAGAAATTTTTTCCACGGTCTGAGAAGAGTGTGTGACATATGCCTCGTCTTGAGATGAATATTTCGAGGGCAGCTATGAACCCTTCTATGGAGCAATCTCCAACTAGCTCCAAATGGACTACTGATGATGCCATACAAACGAATACACATATCCAGGCCTTTTGAGTTTTGGCCCCGCGGCCTCGCCAAGTTTTTATTGTGAGTGGCCCGGCATAATCTACACCAGTGTTGAAGAATGGTCTGGATGGAATAACACGAGCTTGATGTAGTTGGCCCATGAGCTGTTGCGCTCTGAGTCCTCGTTGTCTAGTGCATTGAGTTCACCGTATAATAAGTGATTTTATTGGATATCTTCCACCCAGAATCCAACACTGCTGCCTGAGTGTTGCAAGTGCTAGATGAACGCCACCATGAAGTGTCTTGTGGTGAGCGTCTGTTATAACAAGAGTGGTGAATATTGAATTCTTTGGTAATATTGCAGGATGTTTGCTGTCAGGATCTAGTTTCGAGTGTTGAAGTCGTCCTCCAACTCTTAGGACTCCTTCTGAATCAATGAAGGCTGTCAATCGATTGAATGGATGTGTTGATGGAAGCTTGGAGTTTGCTAGGAGTACCTTGATTTCGTAATTGAAATACGCTGCTTGAGTTGACTTTATCCAAAACTTTCTTGCTGTCTCTAAGTCTGCTGGAGTTAGTGCTAGTGTTCCATCCAGTCTTCCTTTGAATTTTGAGATGACTTTGTAAATGATAGCAGTTATTCGAATGAGTTTGTTGAGTGTGGAATAGTGTTGTATGAGTTCCCGAGGAGTTGAATGATTGAGTGTTATCGCGACAAAAGAGATGCCAGGTTGTGCTTCGAGATCACAAGTTTCATCATGGGTAAGTTGTTTTAATGGCCAAAATTCCTTTGACTAAGAGAGCCAGGTGGGTCCCGACCACCATAAAGAATTGTTGATGAGTTGTAGAGTTTCTATGCATCGAGATGCGCAGTCAGCAGGATTGTTCTTGCCTGGAATATGGCGCCAGTGAGCGTTTGGAATTAGGTTTTGAATCTGCAGAGCTCGATTTCTAACAAAGTCCTTCCATCTGGCTGCATGAGTGTTGATCCATGTGAGTGCTACTGATGAATCTGTCCACAAATCTGTTGAGTCTATGTTCACATTTAGAGTAGCTTGAACATATTTGATTAGTTTGGTTAACATAAGTGCAGCAGTCAGTTCAAGCCGTGGGACTGTGTGTTTTTTGAGAGGTGCTACCTTGGTTTTGACGCAAATGAGAGTAGGTATGGGCCCAGTGGACGGACAGTTTGTTTTTAAATAGATTGCCGCCGCCATTGCGAGTTGCGATGCATCAGAGAAGCCATGGAGATCACATGTTGAGTTGCTATAGGTGTTGATCCACCGAGGTAGAGTGACTGAATTAAGATTTGAAAAGTTTTCTCTGATTTCATACCATCGTTTAGCGAGTGGTTGTGGTTAAGGTTCACTCCAGCTGAGATTGTGAAACCAGAGTTCCTGGATTGCCAGGTGGACGATTTAAACACTTTCGCACGAAAGTTTAAAAGGTTGAATTTTGTTGAAATTTTTTTTTTGAAGAAAAGTAAATCTAATTATAAAGAGCGAAAAGTTCGAGAAATAAAATCGAAAAGCTTTTAAAGTGCAAGTTGTTGTGGCAAATTTTTTCGAAAAAACTAGAAAAAAAATTAAGAATAAAATTGTGAATTCTAAGTTTTTTTTTTTTTGAGAAAGAAAAATAAACTGTGTAATTAAGAATAAAACTTTTTTATTTGAAGGGTGAAATTAAGAAATAAAATATATAACTATTATAAGAGTTTTGAGAAACTGTGAAAAGTTTGATAAATTGTAATCTGTAAATCTATACTAATATTATAAAGAGACAGAGTTTGTTTGTTTGAACGCGATGATCTCAGGAATTACTAATCCGATTTGAATTTTTTTTTTATTAGACAGTCTATTATTTTAGGAAGGCTATAGGCTATATATAATCGTGGTGCTCCCCAAAGTAGCGAAGTAGTAAGGATATAAGTACAAAAATCGGAGATTCTTAAATTATTGCGAAACTGATGTGCAACTCAGACGTGCGTCGGCTTTTTAACTGCAGTCATGCGTTAACGCATCATTTTTGTTTCTTCTGAGAGCTAAGGCAATTCGTTCATATGATTGCCGATTACTCTCTCTCTTCAGCACGATTGTGAGTGACGCTACAATTCGTTGTCAACCCACACTGATGCGTTCAAACTTAAGAGACAGAGAGTAATTGGGAATATGTACGAATTATCTCAGTTTACATTACAAATAAACATGTTGCGCTGATGCATGACTGCAGCAACAAAAATGTTGCGCTGACGAATGACTGTAGCAACAAAATGTTACTTTTGGTTCATTAAACCCGTAGCAGATAGATTTGCTCAAATTGATGGAAAATGGTAAATATTTTTTTGAATTTCAGATCGTAGGACATCATAGTTTCCGGGAATCCCAAGTTAACTGATTTTCTTCCGGTTTGAAGGGTTCTTTTCCGGTAAAAATTTGCATTTTTAACGGTTTTTTGCCCGTAGCGGCTAAACGAAGCGTCCTACGGTATCCATATATATGACCAACCCCCACTATTTTGACATTTCCTACCTTCCTTTCGTACGTCATTTTTCTCTAAATTGAAGTTTTAAAGGCGTGCATTCAAAAGATCCGAAAATTGACAAAATTCAGATTTTGAATTTTTAACCATTTTTTGTTCCTAGCGGCTAAACGAAGCGTCCCACGGAATTCATACGTCAGACCCACCCCCATTTTTTTTAAATTTGCTAACTTTGGATCCCAAGTTGACCAATTTTCTTCCGGTTTGAAGGGTTCTTTTCCGGCAAAATTTGAATTTTATACGGTTTTTTGCCCGTAGCGGCTAAACGAAGTGTTCTACGGGGTTCATATGTATGACCAACCCCCACTATTTTGACATTTCCTACCTTCCTTTCATACATCATTTTTCTCTACATTAAGGTTTTAAAGGTATGCATTCAAAAGATCGGAAACTTGATAAAATTCAGATTTTGAATTTTTAACCATTTTTTGTTCCTAGCGGTTAAACGAAGCGTCCCACGGAATTCATACGTATGACCCACCCCCATTTTGTTTTAAATTTCCTAACTTTGAATCCCAAGTTAACCAATTTTCTTCCGGTTTGAAGGGTTCTTTTCCGGCAAAATTGTAATTTTATATGGTTTTTTGCCCGTAGCGGCTTAACGAAGCGTCCTACGGGGCTCATATGTATGACCGACCCCCACTATTTTGACATTTCCTACCTTCCTTTCGTACGTCATTTTTCTCTAAATTGAAGTTTTAAAGGCGTGCATTCAAAAGATCCGAAAATTGACAAAATTCAGATTTTGAATTTTTAACGATTTTTTGTGCCTAGCGGCTAAACGAAGCGTCCTACGGGATTGATACGTATGACCAACTCCCATTTTTTTTTACATTTCCTAAATTTTTCAATACATCTTTTTTCTCTGAATTGAGTTTTTAAAAGTGTGTCGAAACAAAAGTTATGATATATGACAAAATTCAGATTAAAATTTGTAAACGCAAAATCTCGCGTTTTTCGAAAAAATTTTCTACTTTTTTATATATTGGAAACTCAATTTGTATATTTTTTCTTTAAATGAATAGAAAATACTATTACACAGAAAACATAACTTTTTGAGTAAATTTTACTCTCCAATGGTACACATTTTTGTTTGTGTTTGTTTTGTGCAAATTTCAGAACATCAAATTTGTGTGCATTGTGTGTACATGTACATTGTGTTCCATCCGCGAAATTTTGTTTCAGCCCACTTTCCCTTTATTGTGATCACTCATTGCCTATTTGACAATCAAACATCAATATCAATTCGCGCACTGTCTGTTCTTTAAACGTTAAAGACGGTCAAAGGCGCATACGGCCCATGGATCTTTTGTCTGCTGTTATGTGTGTGATGTTGGAAAAAAATGCGTAGAGAGTCACATGGGATCGCGACATCTGGTAAATTATTTTGTCTGTGAGTAAACCTTAACTTTTTTTGTAAGTAGAAGAAAGCAATATTTTTCAACAAATTCGCCGAAAATAAATTTACACGGCTAACGTGGGCGTATTGTCGATGTGGCCGATCGGATCGGATTAACCTCTCAAATATTACTGTGCCATAAAAAATTTACATTCGGTACTAATCGAAGTTTAAGTAAAAAGTCAACCAGTTGTGTTTGAGTTTCAACCGGCAATCTATAAATCCTTATTTGTTTCATTGTTGTCACCGAACATAGGATAAATTTCGATTTCTTATAACTACTATATTTCAATGTTTTTGTAACTTCAAAATTAATAGGTGCTGTAAGGTTTAGTAATAATTCCAAAATTGGCTCTTTTTGAAAGAGTGCTTGAATAGTTGTTTTAAGTTTATTTCTCATTTTCTTATTAAGCACTATTCATACTTTCAATTTATTATCCATTACACGGCGAAAATTTGTAGCCAAACGTTAATAAAAACATTGTTGAAAAAGTCAAAGATTTTTTGGAAGTTTTTGAACATATGTTACAATCAAAAGATAACTGCTAAGAATCAAAAATCTATAACTAAGGAAAAACAAAACATATATAGTATCAACATATACAGTATACAAAAAATATGCAGTATTACGTAATGCCCAGCAAAGCGGGCGGGTACAGCTAGTAATATATAACCGTTGATTTTAACAGTAACGTTATTATGAAAAAACGTATAATCAAATAATTAACCCTAAAATTGTGAGATAGAAGGCAATAAGTGAAAGAAAGTCTATAGTGTATGAGAAATCAAAGAAACATTGTTTTTGATAATAATCGGTTCGCGATGGAAGAAGAACGTTTAAGAAATGTTATTGAGCAACAGGAAACTCAGATCGTTGCACTTTAAGCAAAAATTGCAGAGATGCAATTGGCTCAACAACAACAGCAGCAACAACAAGCAGAACAGCAGCATCAAGATGTACAACCACGAAGTTTTTCTCTGTCTACGGAGCACTTTTTGAATTATGTACACAAACTTTGTAAGTTCAACGGTCGGGACGAATTTACTGTGCAGGAGTTTATCAGCTCTGTGGAAAGGACGCTTCAATTAGGTCAAAACAACCCCGAACTTCGAAGCTACGCTACGGGCATCATCATCGACGACAAAATACAAGGAGAAGCAAAAAGAAGCATCCAACGCCTCGGACGGGATCTTACCAACCAATGGGTCAACGTGAAATATGATCATAAACTACATTTCCGGCCCAGGGAAGACTATGCTGATCTCCTCGAAAGATGTAGATCACTCAGAGAATGCAATTTCAGAGAATTATTTGATAGTATAAGAGACATAAATAATAAACTTAATGAATTGTACGAATTCGATAACGATAAACCAGTAACATACCAACCCACTAATAACGATAGGTATCTTGTAGAAATCCTAAGTAGTAAGATACATGACTTTTTGCGAGGTACTATGCGTGAAAATGCCGCAGTTATTGAAATTTACAGTAAATTCGATAAATTAAAGTTATTGGACAATGAATATGTGGTAGATTTCCGTAGTCGGAGGAACAAAAATAATTATAATAAATCTCAATTTGAAAATCCCACAACAAATAAACCAACCAAACAAATTCCTGTAAATTCACTAAACTATAACAATAACAATAGCCACAATAACAACATGATTAACAAAAATCCATTTCACAATCACAACAAAACCAATTCTTTTCATAGAAATAACAATTTCAAAAATAACCACCAACAGCAAAATAGAAATAATTTCAGCAATAATTCAGGTCAATTCCCTCATGGAAACCAAAATCACAATTGGCCAAGTAATCCGCATAGGCATTACTCGGACCAAGTCCAGAATAACCCTATACCCGAGCCAATGGAAATTGGTAACCTTAACAAGGACCTAGATGTTGACCTTTGTTAGATCTTGGCGTTTACCTCGATACTAGGCTAACATTCCTTGAACACACTAACTATGTGATCAGGAAAGCACGAGGTGTCCTAGGGTTCATAACTAGGTGGGCCAGGGAGATAGAGGATCCGCTTATTTATAAAGCCTTTTTCACCTTCCTCGTTCGCCCAATAATGGAATACGCCCCGCAGGTTTGGTCTCCATATCATAAACTCCACATCGGGAGACTTGAGGCAGTACAGAAGCGCTTCCAGCGGTGTGCTCTCAGAAGCCTCCCATGGGTTAATCCTATCCTCCTCCCACCGTACGAAGACCAGTTAAGCCTCATCGGCCTCCAATCACTCGCTTCCCGTAGGGTAATGGCCGATTATTCTTTCATTCATGGCGTGATTCAGGGAACCATTGTAGCTCCTTACATCCTTGAGCTTGTCAAGATACGATCTCGTGGGATGAACGTCAGAATGGCCGACCATCTGCATATCCCTTTCCACCATACGGAATTCGGTCGGATGCAGCCCATCACACGCATGCTCAGGACGCACAACCAGGTCTCTACCATTCTGCAGTCTGCGCAGGTTGACCACAACAATCGAGATTATATCCGCACCTGCATAAACATCATCTGTAGGGACTAAGACCCGAGTCTAGGCCCTTTGATCCGACTTTTCATATATTCAGATATTCTCATCTCAATAAGTTACTTGTAGGTAGCTTTCTATTTTTCTATTAAGCAGTCTATTTATCAGTTTATACTACATTTCTTTTTCTTCTTTTCCTATTTGTAGTATTTTAATTGTAATTTCTAATTTTAAGCATGATTAACCTCTCTATCTCTTTGTCCCTCGCTTGTCCTAAGTTAAGATAAAATAAAATAAAATAAAAATAAAATAAAGATGTAAATTTTCAAAACGAGCGTCGGAACCCCGAATACCAATAATAATTATCACCTTAGCAATCAAAAAATAAGATGTCTTGTTGACTCTGGTTCTGCCACCAGTATCATAAAATTCGATATCCTTAACGAATTTCACCCCGAAATATTAACTAAACCAGTTTACTATTCGACGATTAATGGTTCAAATAAAATTACTCAAAAGATAGTTACACCAATGCCCAAGGAAATCAAATTCAAGGCACAATAACTTGGAGGACAATTGGCTTGAAAAGCGGTAAATATGATGTTATTATGGGCCAGAATTTCCTTGTCCCTTTCAAAGCCAAGTTAAACTTTGAAAGCAAATATATTGATGTAAATAACAATAAAGTATTTTTTGAAGATAGCGATTACCCTTTTGCATTAGATGAAATTCATACCTAAGAAAGTGTACCTAATAATTTTCTAGACAAATTAAAATTAGGCCATTTAAATCATGAAGAAAAATACGAAACCTTCTAGAACGAGGAATTGCTTCTTAAAGAGGGAGACAAATTAACAATCACTCACGAAATTAAACATGAGATCATAACAGAGATCGATAAACCAATATTTTCTAAAATTTATAGGGATGCTCAGGTACATGAAAAAGAAAAAGAACCCCAAATTAACGAAATGCTCGAACAGGGAATCATCCAAGAAAGCAATTCACCATATAACAGGCCACTTTGGATTGTCCCCAAGAAAATGGACAATGCAGGACAGAAAAAGTGGAGAATTGTGAAAGACTACAGGAAATTGAATGAAATTACTGTAGACGACAAATTTCCTATCCCAAACATAGATCATATTTTGAGTAAACTTGGGAGAGCACAATATTTTACGACACTAGACCTGGCCAAAGGATTTCACCGGATTCCAATGAAAGAATCTGATAGAAAAAAGACTACATTTTAAACCCCTTTCGGTCATTATAAGTATTTGCGAATGCCTTTCGGCTTAAAGAATGCACCATCAACCTCTCAAAGGCTGATGAAAGCAGTTCTTAGGGAATTTATAAACAAACTGTGCGTTGTATATCTTGACGATATATGAGTTTTCAGTACTTCTTTGAAAGAACATTTAGAAACCTTACGCAAAATATTTAACAAATTAAGATCAGATGGACTTAAAATCCAGATCGACAAGTGTAATTTCCTGAGCAAGGAAACCGAGTTTCTTGACACACTTTAGCTCCACAAGGGATTAAACCAAACCCAGACAAAATTAGGGTAATTCAACACCTTCAGTTGCCTAATACTGCAAAACAAATTAAATCTTTCTTAGGCCTTACTGGTCATTACAGAAAGTTTGTAAACGACTACGCAAAAACAGCAAGCCCTGTGGTAAAATACATTAAAAAGGTATGAAGATCAGCTTAAATGATCCCACTTATATTGCAGCTTTTGAGAAGCTGAAAGAATTTATAACCAGTTACCCAATTTTGAGGTACCGAAATTTCAACAAACGGTTTAAACTTGTTACAGGTGCCAGTAACACCGCAATTGGAGCCGTTCTTACTCATGAAGGACATCCCATTTGCTATGCATCTCGGACTTTGAATGAACATGAAAAAAATTATCATGCTATGGAAAAAGAATTGTTGGCGATAGTATGGGGTACAAAATACTTTCGACCATACATTTTTGGAACAGAGTTCGATTTGCAAACCGATCACCAGCATATCAAGTGGTTGCATGCAAAACACCCTGGAAAAGACATCAACCCTCGGTTACAGAGGTGGTTGGTCCAGTTGGGGGAATATGACATGAAAATCGATTACATAAAGGGTAAAGAGAGCAAAGTAGCTGATTTTCTTAGTCGTGTTAATACCGAAACAAACAAAATCAACTCACTAGATACCAAGTAACTTCTGACTCTTCTCATCCCAAAAATTTTAATATAAACCATATGGAAGTAGATTCAGAAAATGAACCTGGACCCGATAATCTTAGCACTGCCCCTCAGGAATCAGTAGAAATGAGAAATATTCATTCCCAAGAACAGGATCTTGATGACCACATCCCTCTACTTGAAACCATTGTTAATAGATTTAAATTACAAATTATTTTTGTCGAAAAGAAAGATAAAGAGTTCGTTAAAGTTTTTAAGAATAGTAGAATATTTGTAGAAAGGAAAGATAAGAAGAAGACACAGATATATTTAGAAGGTATATAAAAAAGGGCAAGGTGGCTATTTACACTGAATTGAGTGACAGTGACTATAATAAACTTCAGGAAAAGTTAATAGAATTATTCCCAAATCGAGATATCATTAAATTTGTTAAGTGTAGTTACTTTGCAAGAGATATCGAAAGTGAAAATGAGTTGAGAAAACAAATAACAATATTTCATAAGGAAGAAACAGGACATTCTGGCATTGTTGCTACGTATGAAGGACTGAAGTTAAAGATTTACCACCCAAAATTAAAATTCTTTATTCATAGTATATTTAACAACTGCGATATTTGTACAGGAGCAAATATGATAGAAAGCCCGTTAAGAAAAAATTTGAAATCACACAGACTCCTAAAGCAATTAATGACATAGTTCACATCTATACTAATAGTAAGCATAATTTTTTAAATTTAATAGATAAGTTCTCATAACATGCTGTTAGTCTGTTTCTGGAGGATAAACTCATACTCATAAACACTATCTTAGATAAATAATACAAATGATCGCAATTAGAGGTAAAATGAAGAAACTCATTTTCGACAATGAATTCGATTCGAAGCATATAAGGGATTTCTGCAAACAAGAAAATATTGAGTACCATGTTACAAAACCTAATAACCATACCGGTAATGCGGATGTTGAACGACTAAATAATACTCTTACAGAAAGGATCAGAGTTCTGAATTTGGAAGACAAGCAACCAATCAGGTCACACACTATCAAGGCTCTAGAATTTTACAATAAATCATTCCATTCTACAATTGAAGCCACGCCCCTCTCGGTGCAAAATAGGGAAATAGATTCCAAAATCGTTTATGATAGGCTTCTTAGAACAAAACAAAGGGTCATTGAAAAACAAAATGAGAATAGGGAGCACTACGAAGAACATAGGCAAGTAGGGTTTATCAAAAACTATAAATCGCTTAGACACAAAGAGGAGCCTAAATTTAGGAAATTTAAGTTAGGCAATGTCCATGAAAATAATATAAAACGACCATTTAAACTTGCAGGTCAAGTCACCAAAGACACTCCTATTATAGGTCCTACTTCTTCTATTACTCCTTCTTCTCCTTCTTCTTGAATAAGGATACGCCAAAATAAAAACCGGCATCGTTGAAATACCAGACAAGTTCGACATCATCTTGCATAGGGTATACCCAACAGAAATATATAGTTTGTTAGTTGGAGTTTGGAGGCGACTTTAAAAATTTTAGCCTCAGACAATCATAGGGAGTTCATAAATGAAAACTTTTTTGCCACGAAGACAAAAAAGAGGTTTGTTGAATGTAGGTGGGACCACTATGAAATGGATTTTTGGTACAATGGACCATGACGATCGGGAAGATATCGAAAACCATTTTAAAGTTATAGATGAAAACAACGAGAAACTTATGAAGAATTTGAACCAACAAATAAAAATTAATGAAAATTGCAATAACACTTTTAAACAAATAAAAAATATTATCGAATCGGACAGAAACAAAATACTTAATAAACTAAACAGGCTCAACTTCACAGAAACAAAAATCCTGTCAGAAAATCTTTTCTTGGAACAAATGTTCAATCACATTGAAAAACAAATCGAACATTTAAAGGAAAACATTACTTCTGCAAGACTTGGACTTTTACATCCAAGTATCCTGACTGATGAGGAAATAAATTTTTATAATATTGATTTTAATAAATTATCCCAGATTCGATTGGCTATTGGGAAACATGTTGACAAATCAATAGTTTTTGCCATAAAAATCCCAATACATTATATCGTAGCAAATAAAAACCTTGTAGTTCCTATAGCGAGTTCAAACTGAAAACAAGTCGATTCGAATATCGAATATATAGTACATTTCATCGGTCAGACTTAAACCTACTTTCAAAAAAAAACCCGTAAGGAACTACCTCGGAGTAGAAACTGTATATGTTGGTAAGGAAGATATCCTTTTAATTGAAAATAATATGATAATTATTAATAATATTGAAAACGGAAAACTCAAAAGTACTTGTGATGAAAGAGTTTTGGAACTTAACGGGAATTACTTCATAAATTTCAGTAACTGTACCATTATAATTAATAACAAACAATTAAGCAATGAAGCCAAATTTTTTACCCAAAAATTTGTTATTCCTAAGAACGAAAACGTTACCATTGAAAATGAAAAATTGGAATTTGAAAATATTGTATTAAATGACTTTAAAAATGTAGAAGAAATAAAATTATTGAAATACAACAAAATTGTAAACTATAGCCTAAGTTCAATTGTTATCATAATGATAGTAATTATATTTATTATTATTATGTATTGCAAAAAAAGCATTAATATAAAAAACCGAAAGACCCAGTCAAGGTCCGCGCCGTAGATTTTCCGTGAAAACTTGGGGATAAAATTATAATAAGTGCTTCTTATTAGCATGTACTTAAATCAATGTCTCTTATACAGTGGTTATATAGAGTAGTACGGTGACAGAGCAGATGAATCACAAGTTTATTTTTTCGCGCCTGTTTTCATTTCTACTTTAATGCTGCCGTAGCTCTGACATTTACTCGATACTGGACACTTTAGGATTTTATGAATTCGATTTGAGGCTAGCTCTCTTTGGTTTGCGTTTTGTTCAATTCGGCCCATATTTACGACTCATATGAGCAGATATTTTAAATTTTTTTTTTTCAAATTTCAAATAAATACAGATTTTTACTTATACTTCAGCGAATATTTTTATTGTTTTACTTTAGGTTCGTGAAGCTCTTCTCAAACTCCTTACAATGACATCCGTACGAACGTCCTACATGATCGCGTGCTCACGCTACACAGTTTTTTAATTTTGCGCAACGCTTATTAACAACAATCATACGCAAGTGAACTAACCCGATGACGTCACGCACAAATCCAATGCTACACGATAAACAAGTGCAGAAATTCTCTATCCATTGTGACCTGAATAGTTGTTATCGATTTATTAGCCTCGTAGCTATTGGCGATTTAAATCTGACGGTATATTGTATTTTATTATGTAATTACAATGGTTATGGAGAGTAGTACAGTCACAGAATGGGTAATTCACAAGTTTCTTTTCTTCCGGCATATATTTGTTTCTTTTTCGATGCCGCCGTAGCACTAACACTTGCTCGGCACTGAACATTTCTTTAACATTTGGTTTGATGCGGGTTTTGTCCGATTTGAGTTTCTTACAATTCGGTGCATATTTACGCCTCATATGAGAAGATATCTTCCATATTTCTTCGATTTTCAAATTCATACCCATTTTTGCTGATATTTTGGAGGATATTTTTACTGTCTCGCTTTAGGTCCTGGTAACATTTTTCATGCTTTTTACAATGATATCCCAATCAACGTCCTAGCTTAACGCGTTCTCACGCTTTACTGATAAATATCTTCACGCGACGCTAAAAATAACAATCACGCGAAGGCGTTTACACTAGCGCGATGACGTCACTGGCAAAACAAACGCCAGACAATAAATACGTACATATATGTGACGTAAACCGTTGTTATCGCATTATGAGTCTCGTAATTATTAGCGTTTGAAAAATGACGGTGTTTTGTAAAACAAGAATGTTAGACTGGCTACCAATGTACATACTCAACGAGAAAAAAGACGTTTTCACGTCAAAATAAAGAATAGGATTCAGCAGAATCCAAAGGCAAAGGAGAGAGATGTTAGCTATTCCTCCAGCGAAAATTTAAATAGAATTATCGAAAAGTATTCAAACTAGATTAACTAGTTCGAATACTTTCCAAGTCAAATGAATATCGTTTAACTCAATGATCTTGAACTCTAATGTTCAATAATCTTGAACTCGAATGAACCCATCCACATGCCATTTCTTGTCTGCCATGCCATTTCCCGTTAATGTCTTCATTATCTAATGCCATCATTTCCTGTTATTCGAAAACCAAAAACTTCCCACAAATCAGCCCAAATTGAGTTTCAGCAATTTTGGAAAATATAATTATTAATAATTCTAGTTTTTAGTAGAGACTTAACATTCCCTCTGAAAAGAGAAGTAATTAAATTTTGTAATTACTTTATAAAAATTGAAGAATAAAGTTTCAGTTTTAAAAATTAAAACAAGTCTTTTATTAACCCAAGTGAATAAAAATATAAGTCGCGTGCCATCAAATTTCCTAGCGCATGCGGTCGTTATGGGAGCGGAATCCAAATTTTTAATTTTTTCTCATGAATTTCTGGAATTTTTTCAGTTTCTCAGACGTAATTGGAGACCTTCGTTGACAGCCATTAGTGGGTAAGTTTTCCCTAGAAATGTTTTGTTGATGTATTTGCATTTATGCAATGGGCATGCTGCAGTCTTCAAGTAAAGATCGGGCGCATTACACTGATCGGGCATGTTTCCATGGTAAGTTTCGTACAGGAATAAAATTTAATCTTTTCGTTTCAGCTGACGAGACATGTTCCGGGAGCCGGGCGCATTCTTGTGTGGCGTGATGCGATTTTCCTCGTAGCGTCATTACGCCAGTTTATTTTCGTTAACGCGGCATTCCTCGCGGTGGAATGAGTTGTCACGTGGTATCACCACGGCAGTCCATCGTCGCGCGTCGTGTGGTCTAAACTGGTTTCACCGTCGGTCGGTGTATTGTTTATTGATTACTTTTATAGTGTTTTTCAATTATTGATTTCTGTTGTTTGTTAGTATTTTTTTTTTCAAGTTTTTTTTGGTTTAGTTAATAAATCGTTATTTTATTGAATCGGTGTTTCGATGTTTGTGCTCCCTTTTCCTCGTTGATCCGTTTCTTTTGATTGATTTTAGTTTTGGTTTATGTCAACTTTCTTTTGGATTTTCTTCGGTGCTGGTGAGATTGTTGTGTTTCAATTCAATTAGTTTGATTTATTGATTTTGTTGTTCTCGACCAGCGTTGGTGAGATGGTTTTGCAATTGTGGGGGTGATTAATTTTTATTCTGTTGGTTTCAGTTATTTATTATTGTTATTTGTTGTTCGCAGTTTGTTTTTATTTTAGTGTTTAATAAATCTTTATAATTTTTGAGTCGGTATTTTTAATTATGGTGTCCCATGATTGATTTCTTTTGATTCGATGATGTATTGATTGTTTATGAATTACTTTTATAGTGTTTTTCGCTTGGTCCATGTTATGGATTTTTTGAAACAATTTTGGGTTTTTAGGTTACAAAGTGTTGGGTTTCAGCTTTTCATGAATCAGATCGATCAGTTATCGATGTTTGATTGATTTTTGATTTTGATTTTTTGTGAATTTTATTTTTTGAAACAATTTTGGGTCTTAAGGTTACAAAGTGTTTGGTTTTAGGTTTCCATAAATTCGATGCATCAGTTATCGATTTTTTGATTTTGATTTTTTGTGAATTTTATCATCTTATGCGTCGACGAAATATGAAACCTTTGTAACCAAACTCCTCCTAGAACGTTTGATCAATCGATCTGAAATTTTACATACTTATAGTATTTTCGACGGTGAGTGCTAACATCTATTTTTTGTTACTAAATTCCCGAAAAAAATCACTAGGGGTAGGCTTCTTACTTAACAGTTTTTCGGATGAACGACCCAAAATTAGTACGAAGGTTTGTGCCATGGAAACCTAAATTTAGATTTTATGTATTAAGAACGATCACGTCGTGATCGATCGTTTTTCGCGTGCTCGAACCAGAATTAGCTTTTACATAAAGATCTTAGCACAGGCACCTGATTGTTTCCGGGGCTTTCGCCAATTCGCTGTGGGGAATCGGAAACTTTGAAGAGAACATTTATTTTGGTTTACTCAAACCGTAGCAAGTGGATTTTTACAGGTTCTTGCAAAATAGTATTTTAATTTATGAATTTTGAATCAAGGGACAAGAAAGATTCCGGGAATCAGAAAATGGACAATATTCTTCAGGTTTTGAGGGTACTTTTACGGTAAAATTTTGAATTTTCAACAATTTTTTGCCCGTAGCGGCTAAACGCAGCGTCCTAGGGTGTTCGTATGTATGGCCGGCCCCCATTATTTTGTCATTTTTCACCTTTTTGTCATACATGATTTTTCTCTAAATTCAGTTTTTAAAAATATATATACAAAGCCATCATCAGTCATCAGTCATCATCCATCTGCCGAAGAGTGAACAACAAAATCGAAACTAAAGTGAACGCAAGTGAAGTGAAGCTAAACAAAAATCGAACAATAGCCATTAAATAAATAAATTTAAAACAACAGTTACGACAAAAATTCAAAAACAATTGGAGGACCGTCATGGAGGACGGTAACGACCCACCTGGCAAGCCGCTCCAGAAACCGTATAAGTGCCATCCATCATTAAAAACAAATTTTGTTATTTGTTTAATATGTGAAGAGGCTTATCACTTAAGAGATCTTAATAGACTAAAAAACATTAAATTCCTAAGTAACATTTTTGCTATTTGCAATTCTTATCTAAAGCTAACCTCCAATCTAGATAATGTATCACTCAATAAACCAATGAGAGAAGTTATTGCAGAGATTAAATTAAATGAAATAAGTAGAATTCAAGAGAAACGACGCCAGGATATAGAAAATAATCTTCTAGCAAATAGAAACAACGCCCATAACAAGAATATGAATCAAGATGAGGATCCGGTTTTCAGAGCAACATTAACAGAAAATCTCCTACTGAGGCAATTAAATCAAGAACTCAAAAGCAAAAATGAGCTATTGTTAAATACCATTGATTTAATGAATATCAATAAACCTTCATTTGCTGAAACCCTCAAAATAAAAACAGCTAAAATCGTGAAAATCCCAAATATTAAAAGTAAACAAAGAGTGTCTACAATTACTGATGACGATGTCACGAAGTCTGTCAACAGGGCCTTAAAAAATGATATAATTCTACCGATAGAAAATGTTAGATCAACGAAGAAAAATGGTACAATAGTCAAGTGCTCCAAAAACGATGACGTGCAAAAAACATGTGAAAAACTGAGTCAAGTACTTGAGAATAATTTTGAGGTTATGATTGAACAGCCAGCCAGTCCTAAAGTTAAAGTATTTGGAATTGATAATAGTTTTGATAACATAGATGAAATGTCTTATGACATAAACGAAAGGAATTTCTATCAATTTGAAGACAAATGAAAAGTATTAAAAATTTTCAAGTGTTTGAACAATAAATAAAACTGGCAAGTGCGAGTCGGACCCACACACGAAGGGTTCCGTACTACCTTACAATATTTAAAATAAAAACAAAGTTTTTAGAATCAAATCTTACCATTTATTTGAAATTGTAGCCATAACGTTTTGTAATAACTGAATAGTGTACTGTATGTACCAGCATTTATTTCAATGTTACTAAATATGTTGTCTATTTGAGTGTAACCCATTGTGGTTGCAACTTGATGTAGTTTCGACTTCAAACCAATAAGGTAAAAATATTGTTTAAGGGGTACACTATCATTACATGTAAGTAAATCTATATTAAAATCTCCGCACACAATAGTTGGAAGCAATGGCAGTGTTCTGCTTCTGTTACCATCAAATATGACATTAGTCAGAGCATTTAGAAAATCGTTTAAGTTACATCGAGGTGATCTTTAAATGCCAATTATCCGAACTCCTTTTAAATCAACAGTAATGCCTTCACGGTGCCCTACCCCGCAAGATTTTTGGAACACTATTGTTTTGATTACTTGGACATTTGTATTTCTAAATGCAATCATGCCCATTCCGCGGTTTACGGTATTTAGATTTGGACCGTGAGTCTTAGAGATCACATCAAAATTATCCAGTTGAAAGGTATCAGATGAACTGCCCCACGTCTCTGCTAAAAAAACTACATCAGAATTGCTTATAATGGGATTCACAGTCACATCATGTATGTGTTTTTTTAAAGATTGTACGTTATGATACACTACTTGAATACAATCAGGTGGTCTTTCTAAGCGAAGAAATCTGAAAGCGGGTAGTAA
Organism: Chrysops caecutiens; assembly: GCA_963971475.1. Lineage (NCBI taxonomy): Eukaryota > Metazoa > Arthropoda > Insecta > Diptera > Tabanidae > Chrysops > Chrysops caecutiens. The sequence goes on along the minus strand of OZ020570.1, from coordinate 27,796,925 downwards.
GGGATTTTCACGTAAGCGGCACATTTCTATAGCGACTGGACATGTTTTCGATGGTGGAAGAGGATGCGGAAATCCTGCTTCATTTACAGGGATTATAAACAATCCATCTGATGCTTTTAATGAGAGTATTTATGTGAACCACAACTTTGTACATCGTTGCTCCTTGACTCTGATGTATGGTAATTGCCTCAGCTGGAACTAGTGGAAATTGTGTCCAGCGGATCTGCAAACTTGAAGCCTTCCACTTTTTAATGATATAAGCAGCACATTCTAGAGGAGTCCAATTTTTTTGTAGTCGTTCTCTGTATTGGTTACCAAACGATCTCCTTTTATTTTTGCCAGCATTTAAGTCATCAAGTTCTAGCCATAGTCTGAGTGGTCTTCTTTCGCCTGTGACTTTATTAATACCGTAGTCAATTGCCTTCAATCTCCCTGTTGTCCCATTTACCAGCCTGTCCTCTGTGTCAACATTAACCGTTATCATATATCTTGCCGATATTTTTAAATTCAATTTTTTATGTAGCCCATACGTTTGTGCGGTAGGTACAGAAGAAATAGTTTTTAATGCGCGCTCTTTAGCTGATAAATTTGGCTCGCCAAAGACTTCATCCAAAGCATCAACGATAGGCCCGTCTGTTATCATTGCATTAAGAACCCGTTCATTGTGCGCGTCTACGAGAGCATTACTACAATATAAATGCACAGCATCTTTGGCATCTGCAGGTATTTCGTTGATTTTAAAGCATCTTTCGTTCATTAGTTTTAGGTCTTCAGACGTCATGGTCCAAGCAGCTAAGTTGTTCAATGCAGTTGCAAATTTAAGATCATTTCTTTGCCTCATTATAGTTTTTAACTCAAACAATTGGAACAAATTCCACAAAGAAGTGCCTGCTAATGATGTAATGCCTTTGCCCGTTAAATTTTGAAAAATCCAGTTATCTCCAACTGGAGGCAATTGACGCATGTCACCAACGGTAATAATTGATATGCCTCCAAATATGGACGTAGTTCGAAATATTTGCTGTAATCGACGATTAATTTGGTTTAGTAGTTTTGAACCTACCATTGAAATTTCATTGATTACAATTAATTTTAGATGTGCTAATTTGCATGCGAGTGTGTTTGATGTCGAAGCTGATAAATCCGGCATACTGTGGCCAACTTGAGTTACAGGTAAGGAAAAATCACTATGTAATGTTTGACTGCCAATGCCAAATGCCGCTTTTCCAGTTGGAGCAGTTAAAAGTATTTTGATATCATCAGGGTTTGATCCAGGAAAGAAGTTGAAAATTCTTGTCAGACATTGAAATAGGGTGGTGATGAGAAAGCTTTTTCCTACTCCTGCTCCACCACTTAAAAACACATATAACGGCTGCCTTTCACGTTCGTGATAGTTACTATAATACTGTCAAATATGAATCAAAAAGTCGCGTTGGTCTACGTTTAATTTTCGGGTTAGTTTCAAGTATATTTCATCAGGTATTAGAGCAGGTGCAACAAATGAAGCTGGATCACCATGGTTTGGACCAGCGTTTCCCCCAGACAAGATATCATTTGCAACATCTGCTATTTGATCTTCATACTCATAGCCTGCTAGAAGCCTTCTGTTTCCCCGACTCACGCATACTTCCTCACTTTCTTCATTCTCCACCTCAGCTTGCCTTTTTGCACCTAGAAGAGCTTCAAACTCTTCAACACCTCCGAGTTTATTAAAAATTATGCTGTTTGACTTTATTGTGTCAGATGCTGAATGGAATTTGGCTACTAAATTAACTGAATCTGTCAAAATTTCCTTTTCTTCATTTATCCAAGGTAGATATAGCGTGACTTGTTCTCTTTAAAACTGATCCGGATCTGTAGTACGACTAAAATGGCAAAACCGAATAATTCGGGGCTTCTGTCTGCGCCTTATGTAACCATCGTTATTTAACAGACATATCCAATTACCCATCGTTTTATTTAATACTGTTTCGCAGTCTTCATTTTCATCATCAATACTTTCTTCCCTTAATGATATTACACCACGCTTATTACGTTTCTTAGAAAACACATAAAATGCTGCAAAATAAGCAAGTGTCATGCCTTCAAATTCTTCAGTATGTGGACGATTGGCATAGTGATCGATCAGATTAGGCAAAAATATGTCACTAGATTTCGGACCTATACTTTGGAGCTCTCGTCTACTTTTCAACATTTGTTTCCGTTTCTCGGGAACGTTTGTATTTATGAAAATTTCACTCTCACTACAATGAGACAAGGGAAGACTTATTAAATAATAGACTGCCTCTTGTGCTGATATTTCAGAAGCATTGAGGAATACATTTGCTATAGTCCTCAGAGATTCCCGAACCGCCATATTCCCCTTTCTTGTCTCCTCAACTGCATCTCTAAGAAGTTTTGACATTCCTCGATCAGCTTTATTACTATAATTAACTATGTATAACGAACAGGCAAATGGATCTAGTATGTATTGGATATCCATGTTGGCGCGATGTAGTTCAATAATTTTTTTTGAATAAGGATTTATATAAACGCCTTTGGGATTTCGTTTTAGTAGAATTGTAGGTCTAGAAATAGATGCTCTAATGGCAAGAAGGTACTGTTCTCTGGTGAGTCCGATATATTGCAAAAAATTCTCAAACTTTGTTATGTTTCCGGGAATATTATCAAGTTTTTCTTTAAGGCCTCTTCCCAGTTCTTTGCAGTTTTTATACGTAGGTTTATCTTTACTAGGGGGCGCCCCCTGCTCGCTACGCTCGCCAACCCCCGCCGTTCGCTCCGCTCACTCTAATAGCTCGCGCATGGAGCTATATATACAGTAGCATTGTAAGTAAAAACGTTATTTAGTTCAGACTGTAGTAGCAATCATTTCAGCTCATTTTGCACGTCAAAGTACATCTATATTGAATGAGGCCCTATCTATAAATATCGGAAACCTTGCGGGTGCGGTTGCGGATGTCAAAAGATCTTAAAATTTTCTCATACAAAATACTTTTTGTAAAAATTCTTTCATTTTCTGCCAAATGACCTTGGCTTTGTGTTTCAGAAATCAATATATAAATAGGCGACACGTTTTTTTGTTATCCCTTTTACAGCAAACCAGGTGGAACTACCAGCATAAAAATTATACCATTCGGAAGATTAGTTTTTCCTCTATGTGCATCACCTAATTGTTTTTCTTAAATTTAATTATAAATTAGTTTAATTTTAAATTGATATTAAAAAATTCAATGGGATAGTATGTGTGAATTGAGCACATTTATAGCGTAGATGATGCTTTTGGGAAGAATGTGTGAGTGTGAATGTTTTACTTTTTGCCTGGAAATATGCAACCATATGTGAATTTTTGGTTTGTGTCCCCGATACATAACAAGTACTCAAATAGTCGAAAATCAAACCAAATGGATCAATCTTCTACTGGTGATACAAACCAAAAGAATCTATACTAATATTATAAAGAGACAGAGTTTGTTTGTTTGAACGCGATGATCTCGGGAATTACTTATCCGATTTGAATGTTTTTTTTTTATTAGATAGTCTTTTATTTTAGGAAGGCTATAGGCTATATATAATAGTGGTGCTCCCCAAAGTAGCGAAGTAGTAAAGATATAACTGCAAAAATCGAAGATTCTTAAATTATTGCAAAACTGATGTGCAACTCAGACGTGCGTCGGCTTTTTATCTGCAGTCATGCGTCAACGCATCATTTTCGTTTCCTCTCAGAGCTAAGGCAATACGTTCATATTATTGCCGATTACTCTCTCTCTTCAGCACGATTGTGAGCGACGCTACAATTCGTTATCAACCCACACTGATGCGTAGTACGTATGTTTGATGCGTTCAAACTTGAGAGACAGAGAGTAATTGGGAATATGTACGAATTACCTCAGTTTACATTAGAAATAAACATGTTGCGCTGACGCATGACGGCAGCAACAATAATGTTGCGCTGACGCATGACTGCAGCAACAAAATGTTGCGCTGACACACATCAGCGTTGCAATGATTCAACAAAGTGTCTGGATACATGTTCGATACTTTTATTCGTTACTTTTATTCAATTATGTATTTCTGTATGAAAATTTCTATGAAAAATATTTCATTACGGAATAAAGTCATTATTTCTCAATATAAATGGTAGGATCTATAGAGATTTATTTGAAAATTCTCCTGTTTTTCTTTTTGGTCTACATAGGGGAAATAATCACCAAAATAATATAGATACAGTTAATCCACATACAGTTAGGTTAACAATGTTGAATAATTTTATGCTTCGTTTATTACTTTTAATTGATGAGCGTACTTTTGAACATTTCAGGTTAACGCTGTTACATTTTAACTACTACTTATAAATATAAGTGTGAAATAGTTTTTTCAAAACGGTATATTTTTGTAGGATTTAAGAATAGCTTCTATTCGCAGCTAAGGTTTATATAATTGGTTTTCTAATATTTTTTTATTAGCGGATTTAGGTTCTTACAAACGTTTAGAAGGTTTTTAATGTAAGAGCAGGTTCTGCCCCATGTTTGTGTACATACGCGTGTTAATAACTGTTCAACCAGAATGTACCCACAAATTTTTCATGTTCCCTGTTTTTACCTCATCTTATTGCCCCTAATAAACATTTCCTACCACTTTCACTCTTTAAACAGGTAAAATTTTCGGGTTATTACTCACATTTCTGTTTTTTATTCTTACTTTGACTTGGCAATCGACAGAAATTTGTCAAAGGATGAAACCCATGTTTTCCCATGCAAATGATGCCATTTGTCAAAGTAGGCGGTCTGTTCTTTACTATGTCCTTTCGATGCGTCGGTCAGCTCCTTTTGTAAATTTTTAATGAAACGAATAATTTTATGGTGTTTCTGATAAAGTATAAGCTTGGAAAGTAAAAAAATTTTTTTGGGACAAACGAAGGATATTTTTCCCTCAATGATTCAGTTGTATTAAACATATCATACAACAACATCCGTTTTAAAAGTGCAAGTATAAGTAAGAGTGATAATTATATTACTATACAGTATATCAATTATTCTGAATACAATGAAGTTTTGCAAAAGTTTTGTAGTATATAAGTTTTGATTATTTTTGTTATTTTTTGTGTTTACATATTTATATTTTATATTAATTTCATATTTTATATTATGTAAGTTTAATAACGAGGTTTTTCAAATAGTTTGTTTTTTATAAATTAGTTAGTTAGTTTCGTTCACAGTTTCAAGTGATTGTGCTAATTTTAAGGTGTTAAAGTTAATTTTTTCATAGTTTTAGTGAAGTGAGTTTTGTTTTTAATTCGTTGACAAGGAATACTCTGACTTACTCACGTTTGCAAAATAATACAGATCTATTATAAAAATAGAATTATTTAATAGTGGTTAATAGTGGATTAATTCATAGTTATACGTGATTGTTTGTAATTTTCATTGGCTTCTCCTTATACGTGATAGTTCGTAATTTTTGTCGATTTCCCTTTTTCATTGTTTGAATAAAAATGCCTCGAAGAAAATCCCAACTCTCTCGGCAGTCTGCTACAGCAAAGCGATTGAGACTTTTGCGAAATAATGAAACAGAAGATGTAAGTATGAATAGGTTACTTAGTCAACGTACAATTACCCAACAAAATCGGCTTAGAGAATCTAGCACTGAACGTTCGCAGCGTTTGACAGAGCAGAACGCCCGCACATTTGCGAGTCGAGAGCGTGAATCTAGCGTTGAACGTTCACAACGTTTGAATCAACAGAATACACGATCAGCTGTCAATAGATCCCGAAGGCATATAAATTCGTTGAATACGGGTTTTGCTTATGACGCCAATATTGATTACTCTGTGCTAAATGATGTTGATATTGGGAGCATGAATAGCACATGTATTTATTGCCAAGCAAAAAAATGGAGAACTGAAGCGCCTGGTATCTGTTGCGGCAATGGCAAAGGAAGTATCCCTAAGATTCCTGAGCCAACACCAGTTTTGAAACAATTGTTACTTGGCATACATCCATCCTCAAAACATTTTTTAAACCATGCGAGACAGTATAACACGTTATTTCAAATGACATCCTTTGGTGCCAATGAAATTCGCGAGGGGAGTTTCATGCCCACTTTTAAAATACAGGGTCAAGTCTATCACTTGATCGGAAATTTACTTCCAGCTCATGGCGTACAACCTGAATTTTTACAAATATATTTCGTTTCTCAATCTGATCAGCTATCTTTACTTTCAAATTTAAATCCAAATCTGCAAATCAACCTTATTGAATCCTTACAAAAAGAGCTCCACGATTATAATAATTATATTAAAAGCTTCAAATATAACCTAGAAAATAGACAAGCCCCGGGCTTGAAATTAATTATTCACGCTGATATTAAGCCTCCCAATGATCACCGTGGTCGATATAATGCGCCAACAGTAGACGAAGTTGCTGTTCTTTTGGTCGATGAGGATAAAGGCCCGAGGGATATTGTTTTGAATGCAAGGGATGGTAATCTTCAAAGAGTATCAGAATTAAACAGGTCATATGATCCGCTGCAATATCCTCTCCTGTTTCCACACGGAGACGATGGTTATTGCTTAAATATCCAACAACAGAATGGAGCCTTACGACCTAAAATGGTATCATGTATGCAATTTTATGCCTTCCGACTTATGGTAAGAGATAGTGACTTCAACAGTTTACATTATTTTAAAGGATTGCTGAACCAGTACTGTGTTGACATGGCAGCAAAAATGATATCTGAGAGACTTAACTTTATAAAGAGAAACCAAAAAAAACTGAGGGCCGATGAATATATACACCTACGAGACGCAGTCATTAATGATCAAAATGTTGATGCTTCTAATATTGGACAGCATGTTATATTGCCGTCTTCATTTACGGGTTCGCCAAGATACATGAATGAAAAAAGTCAAGACGCCATGACATATGTGAGGAACTTCGGCAGACCGGATCTTTTTATAACCTTTACTTGCAATCCAGAATGGCCGGAAATAAAAAATGAGCTTTATTCAGATCAGAAATCTTATGACAGACATGATTTAATTTCAAGGGTGTTTCATTTAAAGCTCAAAAACTGATAGACATTTTAACAAGGAGACATATATTTGGGCCACCAAAGGCGTTTGCTTATAGCGTGGAATGGCAGAAAAGAGGTTTACCGCATGCCCACCTCTTGCTATGGCTGGCAAACAAAATTCAACCAGACTCTATTGACAACATCATATCGGCCGAAATACCCGACAAAGAACATGATCCTATACTTTATAACATTGTCGTTAAGAACATGATACACGGACCTTGCGGATTCTATAATCCGACATCACCATGTATGAAAGAAAACGTATGCTCTAAAAAATATCCGAGAACGTTTATTTACGAGACGCAGACTGGTGATGATGGCTATCCAACCTACAGGCGTAGATCTCCAGATTGCGGGGGTTACACAGGAGTTGTACGTGTAAAGGGAACTGAAATGACGGTAGATAATAGGTGGGTTGTCCCTTATAATCCAGTTCTTTTACGATGCTTCAATGCGCACATTAATGTAGAATTTTGTCAATCCGTCAAAGCTATAAAATATATTTGCAAATATATCCATAAAGGTTCTGATCAAGCTACATTTTCTTTGCAAAATTGTAACGATGAGGTAGAAAAGTATCTGAACGGTCGCTATATTAGCACTTCCGAAGCAATTTGGAGAATTTTTGAGTTCCCTATACATGAACGATTCCCGGCTGTGGTTCATCTGGCAGTCCACCTTGAAAACGGACAAAGAATTTATTTTAATAATGATAACCTTCGCGATAGAGTCAATAATCCTCCTGCAACGACTCTGACAGCATTTTTCGAATTGTGCAGAATTGATAATTTTGCAAGAACTTTATTATACCGTGATGTTCCCCAATACTACACCTGGAACAAAAAAAAATTTTCAAGAAGAAAGCGTGGGCAAGAAGTTCCTGGATTCCCTGATATAAAAAAAGATGCAGCTTTGGGACGCGTTTATAATGTTCATCCAACACAAACCGAGTGTTACTACTTAAGAATGCTACTTATGATTGTACGCGGGCCAAGTTCTTTTAAAGATCTTCGAACAGTTAATAGCATTACCTTCCCCACATATCAGGGCGCCTGTAAAGAACTCGGTTTGTTAGAAGGAGATGAACACTGGGAAAAAACACTGTCAGATGCAGTTATTTCAGAGTCAGCAGCAAAACTGAGGGAATTATTTACCATAATATTAACATTTTGCCATGCATCAGAACCGATTGTGCTGTGGAATAAGTTTCGTGATGATTTATGTGAGGACATATTGAATAGAGTGAGAAATGAAAATGATGACATAACTTTACAATTTACTGACGAAGTGTACAACGAAGGTTTAATAATCATTGAAGACAAAATTCACGAGATATGCGACAAATCTCTTACTGATTTTGGACTGCCAGCAGCAAAGCGGAATAATTTGAATATTATGGATCCCGTAGAACAAGCCTTGCGAAGACCATTTGATTCAGATAAACTCAATGATTACATTTTTCAAAATGAACCAAAATTAGCCGGTGACCAACATTTTGCATATAAATCAGTTTTAAATAGTGTTAACTTTAACGAAGGCAAAATATTTTTTTTGGACGCTCCAGGTGGAACGGGCAAGACGTTTGTAACAAACTTGATTTTGGCAAAAGTTAGATCTCAAGGAAAACTTGCTTTAGCCGTTGCTTCATCAGGAATTGCAGCAACTCTATTGGCAGGAGGAAGAACGGCGCATTCCACTTTTAAACTGCCTCTTTCAGTGTCTTTGCAAGGAGATAGTGTGTGCTCAATTCGTAAAAATGGTCCGTTGGGAAAAGTTTTGCAAGATGTTAGTTTAATAGTATGGGATGAGTGCACCATGATACACAAAGCTCATTTAGAGGCATTGGATAAAAGTCTTAGAGATATAAGAAACTCGAATAAACCTATGGGTGGTATTACTTTTATGTTTTCTGGCGATTTTAGGCAAACGTTACCTGTAATAGTTAGAGGGACTAGAGCCGACATTGTGAAGTCCTGCTTAAAATCTTCCTCACTTTGGAAATCCATTGAACGCCTGAAACTTACTACAAACATGAGAGCTCATTTAGGTGGAGGAAGCATAAATTTTTCAAAAACACTTCTTTTAATCGGTGATGGGCAGGTACCTAACGTAGACAATAAAATTAGAATTGACAGGGAATTAGGAAACATTGTACACGACATTGAAGATTTGATCTCTAAAGTGTACCCGGATGTGATCCATATTCAACAAAAAGATCATCAGTGGATGTGTCAGCGGGCCATTTTAGCAGCTAAAAATAGTAGTGTCGATGCAATCAATGAACAAATACTGAACAAAGTACCAGGCGATTTCGTGAATTATCTGTCCATTGATAATATAATGAACCAAGAAGATGTTATATATTACCCGCAAGAATTTCTCAATTCGTTAAATCCGTGTGGGCTTCCTCCGCATTCCCTAAAACTTAAACCTGGCACTCCCATTATTTTATTAAGACTGCAAGTTAAATTTCTTAGAAATACTGTGATTATTGCGATTGTTTTGACAGGTCCAGCAATTGGACAAACAGTACTGCTACCTCGGATTCCAATGATTCCTACTGACTTACCGTTCAACTTTAAAAGAATTCAATTCCCCGTTAAGGTTTCGTTTGCAGTCACTATTAATAAGGCACAGGGTCAAACCTTTAGTCATGTAGGAGTGGATCTAACACAAGACTGTTTCTCTCACGGCCAACTGTATGTTGCCTTATCTAGAGCAAGTTGTGGAGAAAATCAGCATATACTTATACCACAAGGAGAATTTACGAAAAATAACGTATATGAGGAAATTTTTTAAATTTCAGTTTTTAAAATATAAAAGTGAACACGATCCTTCTTATTCCTTTAAACGTAGCTATCAAATTTGTGATACTTTCTTTGAAGCAGTTATTTACCCGAATATTCGTGTCGAGGCTACGTGTCTTCCGAACGGCCAACAGTCCCACTATATAACTTAAAACCATCACTCTGAGTTTAGAGAAATTGACTTCAATGTCAATATTAAACTCGCTTATTATCCCCACCAACCACATCTTTTATGGTATTTTTGTAATAAAAAAAATTGTAACATATTCCTCTTGAATTTTTTCAAACGACAGGTTTGACAAAGACCAATGAGCCCACTTCTCACGAGGAGGGTATTTCTTCCATAATGGAAGATTATGTGGAACAGTGGTTAGTTCCGTAACTCGGTCTTCACCAACTCTTTTTTTTTAAAGTAGGTTTATAAGACAGGCAGTATGCACGATTAAATTTAACGCGGGTGAAACCGCGGGGCACAGCTAGTTAAAATATAATTCCATTCCTCTACGAAAAAATTAAAATATAGAATATACTTATTTAACATTATCATTTGCATAGATCATACGTTCGACTGAATAAACAACCATTTATGCCAAATACGTGCATTCTTTCCACTCAAACCTAATATCTATGCCAATGATAATGTGAGGGGCAAATGCAGCCATATCACAGACAATATTCACATGTTCATTCTTTTGTTTTTTGCCTGGAAGAAGGCAATCTTTGGCTAATAAAATTGCATTCTTCCAGACAAAAGCCAAAACAATGATCATATCACCACAGACAATAATATGGATGCATTACCACAGACAAATTTAAAGTCATCGTTTACTTATACCATTGTTTTTTGCTAATTTGATAAAAATATATGCAAATTTTATTTTAAAAGATATGGAAAATCACAATTTTACAGTTATTTTTTTTTATGGACCCACATTTAAAACATAATTTAGAGAAATATGATATATGGCCAAAAGTTGGGAAATGAAAAAATAATAGGGGTTGATCATACCCCCTAGAAAAAAACTGTTTAAAAGTGAAAATCTTAAATTATATCATATTTCCAAACTATTGTCTGCTCACCTTTAAAACCTCAATTTAGAGAAAAAAGAAACGGTTGGAAATGAAAGTTGGTTCGTTTGTACGGAAATTCCAGATATATTTTATTTACAATATATATGTATTTCCCACAACTTCATAATATAGTTAAAAACCATATGATCCACGATCCATGTGGATTGTTGAATCGTATCCCCGTCTGTATGAGAGATGGTAAATGCAGCAAAAGCTTTTCTAAGGACTTTTACAATACAACTCTAGCCAATGTTAGATGCGTCGTGTTAATGGTATAACAGTTGACTTTCGTGGCCACTCTGTTGACAACCGTTATGCTGTTCCTTAAAATCCATATCTTTTAGCGAAATTTGATTGCTACTTAAATGTTGAAGTTCTTGGCACAGTTAAGAGCCTAAAATATATGCACAAATATGTTAATAAGGGATACGACTGTGCCTCATTACAGTTTGTAAGAGTTTGAGGTGGAGATGAGGGCAAAGTTGATATAGATGAAATCAATAGCTTTTTGTCCGGTCACTATGTTGGATCTACGGAAGATAGTTGGCGCATAAATGAGTATCCAATGCATTACCAGTCACGTAATATATATTATAGTTCGACTTGAATGTCACTTGCCTCATCGGCCAAATGCAGTCTTTAGGGAAGGAAATGTTCAGCAAGCTCTTAAAAATCACAGAAGAACAAAATTGACTGCATTCTATGAAATCAATCGAATTAGTTCGTCCGAGTTTCTATATACAGAGACGCCGATGCATTATATTTAGGTAGATAAAGAAAAGAAATCGAAAAACCTCGAAGAGGAAGTAGTAGAGATTTTGCTCGATTATTTTATGTTTTATGTTGAGTTGTTCCATTTAAGACTATTTTAGCTTCATCTTCGAGGTCCCATCAGGATTTGGGTACTGTTGGGAACATTATTTACTGCACATTTTCAGCACATGCACGAAGTATCGCATGAAATGATGGAGAGTGGCGTGAATATTTATTAGAAGTAAAAGATTGTGAGTCCTCTCAGCAGTTAGGAGAGTTAGTTGTCATATCCTATTTGTGGTATGAACTTTCCTACAAATGCTTCAGATTTCTGCAATGAATTCAAAATTTTCATGTGTGAAGAATTTTTAAGAAACTCTTCAGAAAATGATTCATAGAACCGTGCTATATTAGCTATTGAGGAAATTTTGTTCAGTAAACGATTCCTTCGGTACTTCAACTAAACTTTTCCGAGGTAAGACTTTTTTACTCTGTGGAGATTTTTGACGAATATTGCCAGCTATATCTCACGGTACATGTGTACCACTTATTGAGAATTGCCTTAGTTCATGGTCCGAATTTTCAAAATCCACAAAATAACTTTTACCCAAAATATGAGAGCTTCACCTCATGAGATTGAATTCGTTGAATTCCTTAAATCTCTTTGTAATGGAACTTTACCCACATTTCCAGATTACAGCCAAGATGTTATTGAAATTCCTACCCATTTAGTTAGCTGCTACTTCGTGATTCCAGATACTTATGGCAATGTATCTGAAACCATAAAGCCTAACGATATTCTCAATTCGGTTATATTAGCACCCAAATATGAAGCCTGTACTTTCATTGATGCAGAAATCTTTAACAGCCTGGCCGGAGAGAAACGAATATATTTGAGTTCCGATAAAATCTTGAGTGATGATTATAGAGAGCAAAATAATTTTCCAGTAGAATTTTTAAACTCAGTTGATGTAACTTGGCTCCCGAGCCCACAAATTTATTTTAAAAACCAAATTGCATACTTTTACTTATTCGTAATTTGTGTACAGGACATGACTTGCTTGGTCAATGGTACACCTATTCGTTTAGTTCAAATGCAAAAGAAAATTTTTTGGATTGTGAGATTTTAGCAGGAGTTTTCCGAAACACACTTATTTCGACACGTGTGACGTATTTTTGCCTTTTTCTTTTCAAGAAACTCAACTTCCTGTCATTCTAGCTTTTGCGAAGACAATTAATAAATCCCAGGGGCAAACGTTTCAAAAATCAAGAATCTTACTCAAACAACCCATATTTTCTCACTGTTAATTGTATATTGTAGCCAGTAGAGTTAGATCGTTTAACCGATTGCGTGTTTATATGTACTTCTGAAACACAAAGCCAAGGTCATTTGGCAGAAGATGAAAGAATTTTTACAAAAAGTATTTTGTATGAGAAAATTTTAAGATCTTTTGACAACCGCAACCGCACCCGCAAGGTTTTCGATAATTATAGATAGGGCCTCATTCAATATAGATGTACTTTGACGTGCAAAATTAGCTGAAATGATTGCTACTACAGTCTGAACTAAATAACCATTTTACTTACAATGCTACTGTATATATACATAGCTCCATGCGCGAGCTATTAGACTGAGCGGAGCGAACGGCGGGGGTTGGCGAGCGTAGCGAGCAGGGGGCGCCCCCTAGTACATATAAACACGCAATCGGTTAAACGATCTAACTCTACTGGCTACAACATACAATTAACAGTGAGAAAATATAGGTTGTTTGAGTAGGATTCCTGATTCTTGAAACGTTTGCCCCTGGTATTTATTAATTGTCATCGCAAAAGCCAGAATGAAGGGAAGTTAAGTTTCTTGAAAAGAAAAAGGCAAAAATACGTCACACGTGTCGAAATACGTGTGTTTCGGAAAACTCCTGCTAAAATCTCACAATCCAAAAAATTTTCTTTTGCATTTGAACTAAACAAATAGGTGTACCATTGACCAAGCAAGTCATGTCCTGTACACAAATTACGAATAAGTAAAAGTATGCAATTTGGTTTTTAAAATAAATTTGTGGGATCGGGAGCCAACTTACATCAACTGAGTTTAAAAATTCTACTGGAAAATTATTTTGCTCTCTATAATCATCACTCAAGATTTTATCGGAACTCAAATATATTCGTTTCTCTCAATTCTCAATAAGTGGTACACATGTACCGTGAGATATAGGTGGCAATATTCGTCAAAAATCTCCAAAGATTAAAAAAGTCTTACCTCCGAAAAGTTTAGTTGAAGTACCGAAGGAATCGTTTACTGAACAAAATTTATTCAATAGCTAATAAAGCACGGTTCTATGAATCATTTTCTGAAGAGTTTCTTAAAAATTCTTCACACATGAAAATTTTGAATTCATTCCAGAAATCTGAAGCATTTGTAGGCAAGTTCATACCACAAATAGGATATGACAACTAACTCTCTTAACTGCTGAGAGGACTTACACTCTTTTACTTCTAATAAAAATTTACGCCACTCTCCATCATTTCATGCGATACTTCGTGCATGTGCTGAAAATGTGCAGTAAATAATGTTCCCAACAGTACCCAAATCCAGATGGGACCTCGAAGATGAAGCTAAAATAGTCTCAAATGGAACAACTCAACATAAAACATTAAATAATCGAGCAAAATCTCTACTACTTCCTCTTGGAGGTTTTTCGATTTCTTTTCTTTATCTACCTAAATATAATGCATCGGCGTCTCTGTATATAGAAACTCGGACGAACTAATTCGATTGATTTCATAGAATGCAGTCAATTTTGTTCTTCTGTGATTTTTAAGAGCTTGCTGAACATTTCCTTCCCTAAAGACTGCATTTGGCCGATGAGGCAAGTGACATTCAAGTCCAACTATAATATATTACGTGACTGGTAATGCATTGGATACTCATTTATGCGCCAACTATCTTCCGTAGATCCAACATAGTGACCGGACAAAAAGCTATTGATTTCATCTATATAAACTTTGCCCTCAACTCCACCTCAAACTCTTACAAACTGTAATGAGGCACAGTCGTATCCCTTATTAACATATTTGTGCATATATTTTAGGCTCTTAACTGTGCCAAGAACTTCCACATTTAAGTAGCAATCAAATTTCGCTAAAAGATATGGATTTTAAGGAACAGCATAATGGTTGTCAACAGAGTGGCCACGAAAGTCAACTGTTATACCATTAACACGACGCATCTAACATTGGCTAGAGTTGTATTGTAAAAGTCCTGAGAAAAGCTTTTGCTGCATTTACCATTTCTCATACAGACGGGGATACGATTCAACAAACCACATGGATCGTGGATCATATGGTTTTTAACTAAATTATGAAGTTGTGGGAAATACATATATATTGTAAATAATATATATCTGGAATTTCCGTACAAACGAACCAACTTTCATTTCCAACCGTTTCTTTTTTCTCTAAATTGAGGTTTTAAAGGTGAGCAGACAATAGTTTGGAAATATGATATAATTTAAGATTTTCACTTTTAAACAGTTTTTTGCTCGTAGCGGCCAAATAAAGCATTCTAGGGGGTATGATCAACCCCCATTATTTTTTCATTTCCCAACTTTTGGCCATATATCATATTTCTCTAAATTATGTTTTATATGTGGGTCCATACAAAAGTTGGGAAACATGATAAAATTCAGACTTTCGCTCGCTTTCCATAAATATTCGTGAAAGTTCACTTCGCGTTTTCTAGAAATAACTGTAAAATTGTGATTTTCCATATTTTTTAAAATAAAATTTGCATATATTTTTATCAAATTAGGGAAAAACAATGGTATAAGTAAACGATGGCTTTAAATTTTTCTGTGGTAATGCATCCATATTATTGTCTGTGGCCATATGATCATTGTTTTGGCTTTTGTCTGGAAGAATGCAATTTTATTAGCCAAAGATTGCCTTCTTCCAGGCAAAAAACAAAAGAATGAACATGTGAATATTGTCTGTGATATGGCTGCATTTGCCCCTCACATTATCATTGGCATAGATATTAGGTTTGAGTGAAAATAATGCACGTATTTGGCATAAATGGTTGTTTATTCAGTCGAACGTTTGATCTATGCAAATGATAATGTTAAATAAGTATGTGCTATATTTTAATTTTTTCGTAGAGGAATGCAATTATATTTTAATTCTTTTGGTTTGTGTCACCAGTAGAAGATTGATCCATTTGGTGTGATTTTCGACTATTTTAGTACTTGTTATGTATCGGGGACACAAACCAAAAATTCACATATGGTTGCATATTTCCAGGCAAAAAGTAAAACATTCACAATCACACATTCTTCCCAAAAGCATCATCTAACCTATAAATGTGCTCAATTCACACATACTATCCCATTGAATTTTTTAATTTCCATTTAAAATTAAACTTATTTATAATTAAATTTAAGAAAAACAATTAGGTGATGCACATAGAGGAAAAATAATCTTCCGAATGGTATAATTTTTATGCTGGTAAGTCCACGTGGTTTCCTGTAAAAGGGATAACAAAAAAATGTGTCGCCTATTTATATATAGATTTATTTCTGTTAAAAATATTATTTTGTCACATGGGTAAAATGGTATATCAAATCTGCATGGTCTCCCCGGCTTTGGATGGCAGGTTTGTGTGTGCTTATGGCACTCAATTAGGCAACTCTCAATATCTTCACTGCTACAGGTAATAATATTATCAATAAAGTTAATGATATGTGGTATTGATGTATCATCGCCCGGCTTAAACACTGGTGCTTGTTTGAGCCACATAATTATATGGGCATGAGGAGAACCACGGTGCTGGAACTCTATACGGTAGTAAAAATGTTCTATGTTAAATGAACCGAAGGGTCCTGACGAGCAACACCAAGTTTTTCTCAACGACTGAAGACGTGTGTCAAAATATGTAGCACAAATGTAGGAGTTGCTTTGGATGAGGCGAGCTTTGCCTGCATATGTCAACTGATCTGCCTGCTCCTTAGTTATTTCGTCTCCATCCACAATCTTTTTTAACAATTTAATAAGTTCGGGCCACTTTGTTTCTGCTGCAGAAAGAGTTACAAAAAGTGTTGGGACACCAAATTGTCGCACCATAGCCAGTAATTTTCGTTTCTCTGCTTCCCAATGTGCAGGCAAATTTTTGATTCCCTTTAAAACGCTATAGCCGTCATCAAATTGAAGCAGACTATCAATGTAAGCAGAATCTAGCATGTTCTCAACTAAAATATGTTCGCCATTTCGGGTTTTCTTTCGTAGACAAATTGAAATACTATTCTGCACTCTGATAGTTTGTTGTTTTTTTAAAGCAGTAAATAGGTAATCGGGACGGACGGCACGACGATCTTCTCGAGATATTTCTGATTTTGTAATGTCCATATGACTTAGTTTTACCTTCAACTCCCTTTTTTGACCACAATTAATTTTCACAAAAGCCAATTCTTCCATGTGTTCGTCGAAAACTAGAGATAATGGTTGTTTTCCTTCGCCTGGTGCAATTATCACAGTGAGATCCTACGGTTATAACGTGCGTATCTGACACATAATTGCATTCCTCTACGAAAAAATCAAATATATAACATTAAATAAACATTATCATTTTCATAAATCATACGTTCGACTGAATAACCTACCATGTATGCCAAATACGTGCATTATTTTCACTCAAACGTATTATCGTTCCCAATGATAATGTGAGGGGCAAATGCAGTCATATCACAGACAATAGACATATGTTCATTTTTTTGCGTTTTGCCTAGAAGAAGGCAATCTTTGGGTAATAAAATTGAATTCTTCCAGACAAAAGCCAAAACAATGAACATATGGCCACAGACAATAATATGGATGCATTACCACAGACAAATTTAAAGCCATCGTTTACTTGTACCATTACTTTTTGCTAATTTGATAAAAATATATGCAAATTTTATTTTGAAAAATATGGAAAATCACAATTTTACAGTTAAATAACTAGAAAACGCGAAGTTGAATTTCACGAATATTTATGGAAAGCGAGCGAAAGTCTGAATTTTATCACATTTCCCAACTTTTGTAACGACCCATATTTGAAAACATAATTTAGAGAAATATGATATATGGCTCAAAGTTGGGAAATGAAAAAATAATGGGGGTTGGTCATACTCCCTAGAATGCTTGATTTAGCCGCTACGAGCAAAAAACTGTTAAGTTGGTTCGTTTGTACGGAGATTCCAGATATATGTATGTTATTTACAATATATATGTATTTCCCACAACTTCATAATTTTTTTAAAAACCATATGATCCACGGTCCATGTGGTTTATTGAATCGTATCTCCGTCTGTATGAGAGATGGTAAATGCAGCAAAATCTTTTCAAAGGACTTTTACAATACAACTCATGCCAATGATGCGCCGTGTTAATGGTATAACAGTTGACTTTCATGGCCACTCTGTTGACAACCGTTATGCTGTTTCTTAAAATTCATACCTTGTAGCGAAATATGATTGCTACTTAAAGTTCTTGGCACAGTTAAGAGCCTAAAATATATGTACAAATATGTTTATGAGGGATACGACTGAGCCTCATTACAGTTTGGAAGAGTTTGAGGTGGACTTGGAAAAGAAATGGAAATAACCTCAGAGAGGAAGTAGTAGAGCTATTGCTAGATAATTTTATGTTTTATGTTGAGTTGTTCCATTTGAGACTATTTTGCTTCATTTTCGAGGTCCCATCAGGATTTGGGTACTGTTGGGAACATTATATACTGCATGATCTATATCGCATGCAATGATGGAGAGTTGCGTAAATATTTATTAGAAGTAAATGAGTGTTAGTCCTCTCAGCAGTTAAGAGAGTTATTTGCCATATCCTGTTTATGGTATGAACTTTCCTACAAATGCTTTAGATTTGTGGAATGAATTCAAAATTTTAATGTGTGAAGAATTTTTAAGTAATTCTTCACAAAATGTTTCATATAACCGTGCTTTATTAGCTTTTGAGGAAATTTCGTTCAGTAAACGATTCCTTCGGAACTGCTTTTCGGAGGTAAGACTATTTTACTCTGTAGAGTTTTTGATGAATATTGCCAGCTATATCTCACGGTACGCGTGTACCACTTATTGAGAATTGCCTAACTTCATGGTCCGAATTTTCAAAATCCACGAAATAACTTTTACCCAAACCATGAGAGCTTCACCCCATGAGATTGAATTCGTTGAATTTCTTAAATCTCTTGGTAATGGAACTTTACCCACATTTTCAGATTACAGCCAAGATGTTATTGAAATTCCTTCCCATTTAGTTAGCAACTTCGTGATTGCAGATTCTTATGTCAATGTATCTGAAACGATAAAGTCTAACGATATTCCCAATTCGGTTATAATAGCACCCAAATATGAAGACTGCACTTTCATCGATGTAGGAATCTTTAACGGTCTGTCCGGAGAGGAACATATATGTACGTGAGTTTTCCAAAACACACGTTTTGACGTGAATACGTCTTTAAATTTGCTACCATACGGGGGCAATCCAAAAAAACTAATGATAAAATCGGGGGATACAGTTTGGCGTTGTAGCTTCGAATCTCTGCACTACATCCGAAATTAAATTATACCACTGGATAGAAAAAGGATCAAAGAAATCACTAGGATAAGCGAGATCGGTGGCGCATCGCGCGCGGCGGAGGCGGAAGCGCCGAAAAATGGGGTTATTTTGTACTAAATTTGGCCGATTTTGAACATCAAAGTCGAATTCAAACAGCCAGGCTGGCAGAATCGCCAGCAACACAAAAATTTCGCCAGTACATGTGATTGTGCAACCGAACGTCAACGATTGGTGTCACCCCACCGAGAGAGTGTGTGTGGCGCCCGCATGCGTTTGTTTCACATCGAAACAAACACATGCGAGCGTCACACACGCTCCCTTTGTAGGGTGTCACCGTATGGTCAATGGTTGTTGCACAATTTTGTGCCGTGGCGAAATTTTTGTGTTGCTGGCGATTCTGCCAGCCTGGTTGATTCAATTCGATTTTGAAATTCAAAATCGGGAAAACTCGGTCAAAAATCCCAATTTTTCGGGATTGATTTGATTTGACTTCATATTGTAAAACCGCTAAGAACAGGCAAATTGCTGCTACTTTATCGGTAGCGGTATCATCAGCCGTGTTTTATTATGCACAAGATCCATATGGATCACGAACGTAATAAATCTTTTAAATGTATTCCAACAACACGTGATCCATCATCAAGTCAAAGCCGGTGGAGTCGCAATATATCGCAACATCAATAGCTTCACTGATTGTAATAGAATTGACATTTCGGAAATTTATTTGGAAATTAAAGACCCAAAAGCAGGTGATGTCTGTCTAGTAAACATAAAGGCCAATGGCATCTTCAAATTCATACTCGGGTGTGTGTATATCCACCCGGGCACAGCGTTAGCAGATATTAAACTCTTAATGATACGATCGTTGTTAAAATATTCCAAAAACATCGCTAAAATGATACCCTATTACGAGCCTGATCTTACTACACCAGTTATGATAGTTGGAGACTTTAATGTTGATGTCTCACAAAACTGTTCATTGCCTGACTTCATGCTCAGCGAGTTCAATTTGTTTTATATTGAAACTTCTCCAACAACGTTAGGTAATACCTGTATTGATTTAACAAAAAATCTGGATGTATCTTGTATGCCATTTGTGTCGTACTTTTCGTATCACATACCTATAATTAATGAAGTTATATTGCAGCAAAATAATGATTTGTTTCCTTGCTTTTGTCCTAAATACATAAATACGTAAAAATATTTTATTCAAGAAATATTACCCGTTACATAAACGTATTCACGTACAACCATGTCCATGACACAGCCACACCCTAGCTTTTTTTTTGACACCACAAATAAACCCTAATTATACAAGTACACTTCTGTCTTTTTCCTTCGAAAAAACTCAATTGCCCGTCATTCTGGCTTTTGCGATGACAATTAATAAATCCCATAAATCTCAAACGTTTCAAAAAGAATAAATAAATCTCAAACTAGCTATATTATCCCACCGTTAATTGTATGTTGTAGCCAGTAGAGTTAGATCCTTTGATCGATTCCGTGTCTATATGTATTTCTGAAACACAAGGCCAAGGTCATTTGGCAGAAGATGAAAGAATTCTTACAAAAAGTATTTTGTATGAGAAAATTGAAAGATCTTTTAAGATCCGCAACCGCACCCGCAAAGGTTTTCGATAATTATAGATATTCAATAAAGATGTACTTTGACGCACAAAATGAGCTGAAATGATTGCTACTACAGTCTGAACTAAATAATCTTTTTACTTACAATGCTGCTGTATATATAGAACCATGCGTGTGCTATGAGAGTGAGCGTAGCGAGCGGCGGGGGTTGGCGAGCGTAGCGAGCATGGGGCGTCCCCCTAGTCATAATAAGTAAACAGGTAGATTCATAAATAATGTAAAACACAAAATACTAGAAATCCTATAATAACAAAAAGTCATGATAAATAAGATAAAAAGAAACCAAGTGCAAGTCGGACACACATAAGCAACGGGTTTCGTAGAATGCCGCATAAAGTATTGAGTTAAAGAAATCTTTGTTGGTAGCTTAAAACATCGAATATCTACTTTATAAACGGTAAGACTCTTATTGTTCAAACCAAAAATCGTTTCCTGTTTTTATTTAGTTCTACTACCTTTAATTTTTTCAGATTTTTCTGGCCCGTCGTTCAAAATTTAGAGAGGGGGGGACACACTTTTGACGTTTTTAGAAGCGTATATTTCGCGAACGATTAGCTTAAGGGAAAAAAGTTTCCAACAACATCATTGTCGTTTTAAAAGACCTATCCAAAAATACCTCACACGGGTATGTGCAATGAAAAAATAAATCTTGTCCCTCAGACACATGTATGGAGTGCCACCCTTAATAAAACTTTTTCCTTTACTTTCACTACTGCATTTTCTAGTGGTTCACAGGAGACACCTTACTTCTAAATTTCATTTATATAGTTTCAATAGTTTCCGAATAAAATGGCTGTGACATACAGACAAACGGACATGACGAAACTATAAGGATTCCGTTTTTTCAAGTTCAAGTTAAGCAGTAGTCAGAACAATAAATAGCATAAATTATATCTTTTCTAAATTATTTAACATAAATTAGAGAAGCTGAGTAATTCAACAGTGTAGAAGAAATAATATTTTATAATCTATAATTAAATGATGCTCACAATAGGATAAGAACTAAGATAGAAAATACAGAGAGAGACATCTAACACTTGGAATCTGAACTACCGTATATTTGGAGTTTGATAGGCATAATGACTTTCATGAGCTAACAGAAAATTAGTCTTATGTTTGACGTTTACAAAATGGGACGCTTTACGCTTGAACAAAGTTGGGAACTCGTGAAAACTTACTTCAACACTGGTGAGTTTTCTACGGAAACCATAAGAAATTTACGGAAAAAATTTGCCTTCCAATCAGTTGATCAATTAGTGAAGCGAGTTTGTGAAACCACTCCGTTATTGGACAAAACAACCCGTTCCCGTTTTCGTCCAGTGCGCACACCCGAAAACATTGCTGCGGTTTCGCATAGTGTGCATGAACATCCATACACACCAATTCGTCATCGTTCTCAGCAACTGAAAATTTCTCGCACTTGCCTGATGAGAATTTTGGCTACACACAAGAGTGCAAGAAATGAAGCTTGCCATGACTATCTGATGCGTTTTATGTTCGCCTATCGCATCGGATGGGCTGAAGATCGTTTGGCCGAAGATGAACATTTTTACCGAAAAATTATCTTTTCCGATGAAGCTCATTTCCACCGTGGAGGATTTCAATAAGCGAAATCGAAATTGAAGCCCAAACAATCGAAATGTACTGAAAAATTGGATTGATCCGATGGGGTAATGTAAGGCCAGCCTTGGCAGTCATTCGAATGAGGTTGGACAAATCTTTCAAATAAAGTTATAGTTTTGGACAAATATTCATTAGTTTTTTTTCTATCCGATTCAAATTCCAAATCGTATATGGCCCACCCCTTATCTCTTGAGTCTCTCTCACTGAAGGTAATGAAGAGATAGAATAACAAACAAGAAGTGGCCAATATATCAGTGTTTAGGCCCAGAATTGTAATACACACATTTTTTACATTAAAACCAAGTCAACACACATGGTATCGACTTGACCCAATTGCTACGAATTATTACATTACCACAGATGACTATGAAGCAGAGTGTCTATATATCGACCGCTCAGCTCAATTTTGTGTGCAACTTCGCGAACGCCACCTAGTATTAGCAGTTGTTGTGTACAAATTTTCAAATGGTGGAATAATAAATTTTCAATTATGTTGTTTTAATAAATGGTTTTGGTAAGGCAATACTAGTACAATGCCAATAGTGACATAAACGGCTTCTAGGCAAAGGCTTAGAAGAAGACAAATTGAAGAACCAAAATCTAATTCGGAAGATAAAGACCCAGATTATCGATATGACTTATAAGTCACATCTTCTTAAGGGGGAGCTGTTATGTATGCAGCATCCCTGGACCATATTTTCATATAAAGATATTAAAAATAATAACGATTGGTCGAAGTCAAAACAGTAAAAATTCTTTTGAATTATAAATTTCCACGAAAAAACCAATTCCGAGGCCGCATGACAAAATCGCGAGAGATATTTACTTTTTCAAAATTTTCTTGGAAATCCTTATGCCTCTTTACGAATTCCTTCTTTGACTACTTTTCTTCTTGAGTAATTTATACTCATGTAGTGAATAATTATGCACACTTTTATTAAAGTGCATTCCATTCCATGCAAATTATTTGTGCATATGCTGATTCCCATGCTCATTCGTACGTGAACGATGACTTGAAAGGTTTTAAGCTTTATGCTCAAGAACAGTTTTAATTATACTCACCTTTGAGTTATCTTTCTTCCTTCTTAGCTTTCCTGGCTCAACAAATCAATGCACCCATAAATTTTCCCCTACATAAAAACTAACCCAAAATATACAAAAGTATGTATGTCTTCGGAGGGCTCAAAAGGTTGAATGGGAAGCGCTTTCTTTGGAAAAGGGAAGTCTGTAATGGAATTTTTTTGTCTCTGTTCCTGTCAATTCAATAAAATAAAATTTTATATTTGTTACAATTGTATTAAAATTAGCTTTAAAACGAATGGATTGTAAATCGGTCAAAATTAATATTGAAGTTATAAGTGTATTAAAATTATGAATAATCATAAAATTAACAGAGAAATTTGAGGGAAATATACATGTAAAATAAAGTTTATAAAGAAAAAAATACGTTTTTCCGTATTTTTAAAAAAAAGGTGGTGTCAGAATTGAAAAAGAAAATATAACAAAGTTTTTAGGAAAAGAAAAAGTTGTAACACAGATGTTGCAATCAAATCTGTCTACACTTACTCATACAGATGTTGCAAGATGATCAAGACCTGTTAATTTGGACAAGTTGATTGTACAATTTATGTTTGAAATCATGTCGCCAGTATCAATAGTGGAGTATAAGTATTCACAAGTCATGTGCCATTATACAGTTTAAAACAAAATTTATGATGATTACAATGAATTTAAGAACAAAATGGAGTTGAACACTGTTGAGTTTGTAAAAGTACTGTTGTAATAAACTAACGTGTTAGCTTTTATGGAACATTTATTAAACTTAATTAGATTTGAGCTGAAGTATCTTCGAATGACGTTAGAAGAAAAGAATAGCAAAATGAATACACACAATGCGCTCAGAACAATATTGCCAGATGTATTTGTTTCAGACAATGCATATCTCAACACTTCCGCTCATTGTTAAAAATATAACTCATAACATTTCTCACACACGATACCCGTCGACTTCATCAGATCACACAAATTTTTATGTCGATTCTTGTTCAATGCTTTTGTGAGTATGTCTGGAATCTGTTCATCAGTTTTTACATACTCCAATTTGAATTGACCATCTTGGAACTTTTCTCTGATGAAATGATATTGTATATCAATGTGCTCGATCCTTTTATGGAAAACTGGATTCTTGGTCAGACGTATGGCGCTCTGATTATCCATATAAAATGTTGACGGCAAACTTGATTCCAATAACAATCCAGTTAAAAGACTCTTTAACCAGGTTAATTCTTTGATTGCTTGACACGCCGCCATATATTCAGATTCTGTTGATGATGTTGATACTGATTGTTATCTGATTGATGCCGAACTCATGACACCAGAACCTGTGTGAAACACATTGGCACTTGTTGATCGTGTAGTGTGAACGCACGATGCGTATACACGAATTCACATAAAATAAACAACGTTGACTCTGCAACGAGTTCAACGTACCAACTTACAATTCGATGAATTAAGTCATCAGCGAATTGTGAATTGGTAAGTATGAAATTAGAGATAGTGTATGCACTGAAATTTAATATTTAATTAATTAATTATGCATAATTATAATTATGCAGTCAATTTGAGAAGGAATTTGCAGAACTCGAGAAGGACGTCACAACAATAACAGAATACATCCCACAGGGAGAAGAAACGGCCACTCCAGAATACAAACCAACTCCTATTGAAGAACTTCGACACATAGGTCCTAAGAAGTTAACAATTGAAGAATATCGCGCACGACAGAACAAAAGGAAGCCGACCGATACAGTAGTAACATCACCAATTAAGAGGAAGAGACGTGGAGGAAAACAAGTAAAGTTGCGACAACAAAGAAACGAACTTCACGGCTCATCGCAATTACGTCGGGAGAGGAGCAGAAGAATCTGTTCAAGAAATTAAGGCAACTACAGTGATGGAGAATTGCCAAACGAATGTTCAGGAGACCTTTGTCTCCCAATCATTAACTACAGCAGCGGTAGTTATAGGGATTTTTATAATAGCCTATTTTTATAAGCGTTACAATGAAAAATATGTAAAGAAGCAATTAGTTAAGACTATTAACGTATAATAGTTTAGAATAATTAAAATATTAATTTTCTTACATAATTTAATAAATAGTGCAAATATAGAAGATATAAAACATTCGTTTTGTTATGCAAGAAATACAAGAGCTAGTGAAAGAACTTGAAGATATATTAAAGAATTTAAAAAAGAAAGGACAAAAAGTATACATACTGGTTGCTATAAAAGGCAAACAGGAGCAATTAGATAAAATTCAAACGAAATTTTCAACTTTGTGCAATGTAAGTGACGATAGCGATATTTTAGAAATAAAACAACATTTCGCGAAGATATATCCAGAGACAGTAAAATTCTTAGAAGCTCAGCTTGCTAGAGTATTAGAAGACTCAAAGATGGCGGATTTTGATTTACAAACTGCCATGAAAGTTATTCCTGTTTTTGAAGGGAAACAAAAAGAATTAAATTCATTTATAAAGTTAATAGAAATATTGCATAAGAGTTTAAATGCAAACGGTAAAACAGCTCTTGTAGATTTTGTATATAATGTTAAGCTATTAACTATTGTTCAAATAATAATTGGTAGTACGGGAGTTCCTTCAACATTAGAAGATTTATCTGCCAGATTAAGTTTAAGGTTTAAGACCACTAACACCATACCACAAATCCATACAGCCTTAAGCAGCCTTATGCAAAAGAGAATGAGCATAAAAGTCTACAAAGACAAAATTTAAGAACTAATAAGCGAACTAAGTTCCTTACAGATAGCTGATTTGGGTACAGGTGCTACAGCAACTCAAATAGAAACTATTGCAAAGATTAACGACATATATGCACTGTCAGTATTTAAAAATGGTTTGAATGAGCAACTTAAAGGTACAGTTTTTGCATCAAGGCCAAATACTCTGGCAGATGCTATAGAAATTAGCCTTGAGTTGGAAAAAATTGAGACACAGGCAACAAACAGCGTATTTTATTATAGGGAAAATGACAGGAGTAGACAATTTAATCAACGTAATAACAATAGGAATTATAACTACAATACTAGAAATAATAATGGGAATGGTAACAACAGAAATGGGAACTATAGAGGTAGCACTTATAGGAATAATAACAATAACAATAATAACAATAACTGGAACAATAACAACTACAGGAACAATAACCGTAGAAACAATAACTACGGGAATAATATGAACAACAGAAACAGTAATAGTGGTTATAATACAAATAATAATAATAGAAATAGTAATAACAATAATCGGAACAATCCACGTAATAACGGAAGAAACCAAAATAATAACAAGCGATATAATGTTAATCTTGTTCAGGATCAGGAAAACTCGGAAATATCCGGCTCGGAGTAACTGATCCGACCGGATCAAAAATTTATAAAATTTCGGATAACTGTGTAAATTACATCACATTATATTGCAAAAATACGAGACAGCATCTTAGATTTTTAGTTGATACAGGGGCAGATGTATCACTATGTAAAAAGGGTATTATTGAAGAAGACGAGTCTTTTTCCATGGAAGATAGTTGCAGGTTAACAGGCATTACGAACGAAGTAATAAATTCACGTGGTTCTGTAAATTTAAACCTCTATATTGGAACCGAGATATCTTTCAAACACAAATTTTTCATAGTTAATGATGATTTTCCAATTCATACAGACGGAATGATTGGACAAGATGTTTTACATCGATTTATGTGCAAAATCGATTATGAGACCTACACGGTATCTTTCCTCGTCAATCAATCCGAAATTATTTTACCAATGGAATTCATATAGTACCAATAAATATCAAAATCAACAGTGATCATGTCATACTAGGTAAACAAATACGGAAAGGTGTATTCATTGCCAACACCATTATACCAGCACGGCATGGTAGGGTGTACGGCATGTTAGGATTTTGAATTCAACCGACTCTGATATCACGCTCGATGACATTGATGGTAATTTGATCATTGAACCCTTGGCAGATTATAAAGTCGTTAGTTTGGGGGAAAAAGTTAAAAGCGACAAAACGAAAAAGAGATTCAAAGAAATTCTTGATCTTATTGATATTTCATCATCAGATCCTTCGGCTCGTACTAATCTTTTAAACATTATAGAAGAGTTTCAATACATTTTCCACATAGAAACAGATAAATTGTCTGTGAACAATTTCTATCGACAGAGTTTGGAACTCACAGATAAAACACCTGTGTCTATTAAGAATTACAGGCTTCCGCATTCACAAAACGAAGAAATACAAAAGCAAGTCCAAAAATTATTGAAGGACAACATCATAGAACCCTCTCGTAGTCCTTACAATTCTCCACTCTTAATAGTACCAAAAAAGAGCGGCGATGGCAATAAAAAGTGGCGTTTAGTAGTAGATTTTAGAAGGTTAAACACCAAAATTGTTAATGACAAGTTTCCTTTATCACGTTTGGAGGATGTTCTAGATAAAATAGGCAGGGCGAAATATTTGTCAACCCTGGATATGACTAGTTCACTTCATCAAATAGAATTAGACGAAAGTTCAAGGCAACTAACAGCATTTTCTGATAATAACGGTCCAATTACCAATTTACTAGATTAATTTTCGGTCTTAAAATCTCTTCAAATAGTTTTCAAAGTATGTTGACTATTGCGTTATGCGGACTCGATTTTGAGGCATTTCTCTATGTAGATGACATTATTATTTGAGGATGTAGTATAAGCCACCACAATCAAAACATGCGGAAAGTATTCGAACGGCTAAGGCAGTACAACCTGAAACTCAACCCAGGTAAATGCCAATTTCTGAAAACAGAGGTCGTATATCTGAGCCATTTAATTACTAAAGATGGCGTGAAAACTGACCCAGAAAAATACAAGGTTATAAAGGAGTATCCAATTCTCAAGAACGCGGATGAAGTACGCAGATTTGTAACGTTTTGCAACTTTTACCGGCGTTTCATTCAAAACTTTGCAGAAATTGCAAAACCCCTGAATCAATTATTAAAAAAGCATGTGCAATTTCTTTGGGACAACTCTTGCCAAGAAGCTTTTGATGAATTAAAAAATAAGTTATTGAAACCACCTATTCTCCAATATCCAAATTTTGATAAACCATTCATATTGACCACTGATGCTTCAAGCTATGCTTTAGGAGCAGTTTTATCGCAAGGAGAAATAGGTTCTGACTTGCCCATATCCTATGCAAGCAAATCACTCAACAAACATGAATTGAACAAACCCATAATTGAAAAGGAACTGTTAGCAATACATTGGGGTATTAACTGCTTCAGACCATACTTGTATGGCAGAAAATTCATCGTGGTCACAGACCACAGACCTTTAGTTTCACTATTTACCCACAAGATTCCATCCTCAAAACTAACAAGAATACGGTTAGACTTGGCAGATTACGATTTTGAGATAATATACAAAAAAGGAAAAATTAATACCAATGCAGATGCCTTGTCTCGCATTGAGTTAAACTCAGATATTTTAAAAAGTATGATCCCATTAGAAGGGGATGAGACAATAAAAAATACTGTGGCTATAACAAGGGGCATGACTAAACAACAAAGCAACGATAATAATAATGCCAAAATGCAACATGACAACTCTCCAAAAAAGCCTGATCAACCTCGTATTTGGGATTGTACATCCTTATCTGACGTTAGTAATGTCAATAAATTCAAATTTAATATACTGCAGACAGTTAAAAACAAACTCATATGTAATGATATACGTGACAAAACTAGCAATTGGAATCTTTATATCAATATAGTTCGAACGAATAAAGAAGTAATTGTGGAATGTTGTAGTGATAATTCTCTCAGTGAACCAGTTCTAGATGATCAGAAACCAGCAGTTAGTTACCTCAGCAAAAATCCTAATAAATTTGAAGTTATCATGGAGAAGCTGTTAGAAGTTACCCATTATTGGAAGATAAATGAGCTAGCATTGGCCAATAATGATGATTTATTTGATTGTGTACACAAGGAAGATCTCAAGAAATTGTATAATAAATTTAATAAGAAGAAATGCGCAAATCTAAACATATTCGTATACATGCCACCGAAGCCAGTAAAAGATATAAGCAAACAAAAAGATTTGATAATCGAATATCATGAATCACCACATGGAGGTCATCTAGGTATCCGAAAAACGATTCTAAAATTGAAACAGAGATACTGTTGGAAGGGAATGAGTATCATGACTAAGAAAATAATTAATGCATGCAAAACCTGCCAGTTATCAAAACAAATCAGACATACTAAAGAAAGAATGATATGTACCGATACACCTACTACTACATTTGAGGTTATACAAATAGATACAGTAGGACCTTTGCGAATTTCAAATCATTTTCGATATATTTTGACTATGCAATGTGAATTATCGGAATATATAATAGCTGCACCCATAGAATCTAAAAAGGCGAGAACAGTAGCTGAAACTTTAGTAAAAGAACTTATAATGAAATTTGGCCAATTTAAAATACTCAAATCGGATAGAGGAACTGAATTCACACTACTTTAAAAATTAAACAAATATTTTCAGCTCCTTATCACCATGAAACCCTCGATATGGTGGAAAGGAATCATAGAGTTTTAAATGAATATATGTTATCATTTACTAATGAAGATGAGTGGGACATATGGTTACCCTATTATACATTTACTTACAATACTTCGCCTAATGCCGATACCGGTTATACTCCTTATGAGTTAGTTTTTGGAAAACTTCCTTACTTGCCAACACAAGAAATAAACCCAGCAGAAAGGGTATACAACTTAGATAATTACGTTAATGAATTTAAGTTAAGAATGAAAAGAGCCCTGGATAGAGCTCAAGGTATTATAGAAAAAGTAAAAGCAAGTAGAGTAATCAAGAATAAAAATATAAATCCAATAGCATTAAAGGTAGGAAATAAGGTATTAATACGAATAGATAGTAGAAAGAAGGCACAAAGGCCGTACAAAGGACCATATATTGTGGTCAAAAGTAACGGAGTCAATATAATTGTGGATATCGATGGCAAACATAAAGAATTCCACAATAACCAATTAAAACTATACGTCAATTAATCTAAGCAACACATGTCTCAACTTAAATACATAAGTATAAGTTTCGACACAAAAGCCCCGAAGGCGTAGTGTGAACGCACGATGCGTATACACGTAATAACATAAAATAAACAACGTTGACTCTGCAACGAGTTCAACGTACCAACTCACAATTCGATGAATTAAGTCATCAGCGAATTGTGAATTGGTAAGTATGAAATTAGAGATAGTGTATGCACTGAAATTTAATATATAATTAATTATTTATTTTTGTAACTGAAATAATGTACTCACCCAGAAATCGATGACTAACATAATTATATGTCACGACACTTACCTAGGTTAAGCAATTAGTGTTAAGCAAAATTAATTTTAAGTAAGCATAATTTATTATTATAAATAGGCTAAGATTTTATTTGTGAATCAGAAAGAAAATAGACGGCTAGAAAGCAAGAACTACTTGCACCTGGCACTATTACCTAAAAGGACTTTCTCTTTGCAGAAATTGCGGCTCACGCTTCGGTGAAAGCCATTATTTCGTGCAGTCCAAATTGGCGCACGACTTTAGGTATACTTTCAGTTTTAATAACTAATAGGTAAACATTACAATCGTCTTGTTTCAGTGTCTTCCGCATAATCAGCATCACTGTAGCCAACCAAGTCCAATACACAATCATTTCTATAGGTTATACCCATTCTGATTGTGCCCTTAACGTATTTAAATATACGTTTCACTGTATTAACATTCGCTGAGCTTAGTTGCTCCAAATATCTATGGACTTACATCACACATTGCAAAGCTTAGATCTGGTCGCATCCCAATGGCCAGATACATCAAATTACCAACGGCCTCACGATATGGGTATGTTGTAGCATGCTCATCACTAAAAAAAACATTGGTTGTCTGTAAAGTCGGTTTACGGACGATAATTTTACGTGATAACGTCATAAGAAAGCATTGATGAAAAATTGCCTACTTTTATGAATTGAATTGAATTATTTTCACTGAATTATCATTATTTTGTATAATACAAAGAAGGAGCTAATTGAAAATGTTAATTTTTTCAATAATTTTTTTTACTTAAATTGTGCAGATTAATTATAAGTAACAATATGCTATGTATTAACAATTTATTTATTCGTACATACCCGTTTTAGTTTGGATTCAAGAGAGATTCTTGAATCCACACTAATATGCGTATGAACGAAACTCTCATGAATCCAATCTCATACGAGTATTAGTTTGGATTCATAAGAGATTCTTGAATCCACACTATTATGCGTATGAAGGAATCTCTCATGAATCCAATCTCATACGCTTATTAGTTTGGATTCATGAGAGATTCTTGAATCCACACTAATGCGCGTATGAACGACTCTCTCATGAATCCAATCTCAAACGCGTATTAGTTTGGATTCACGAGAGATTCTTGAATCCACTCTAATACGCGTATGAACGAATCTCTCATGAATCCAAACTATACGCGTATGAGACGGGATTCATGAGAGATTCAGCTCAGGCGGAACGTGACAATGAGTCATGATTTTTCATTTGTGCAGCCGGCCATCGATTTATAAGACGTTATCACGTCAAAAAATCACCTAGATTTTGATTGTTGTCCATTGGTGTTGACACAACTATCGCTTTTCATCATATTAAAACTATTCAATATTTTTCTGGCATATGCCTGTTCATGAATACGAATTAAACCATCCTGGCGTTGATCAATTTCGAGACCCAATAATCACTTTGCTTCGATCACTTTAACCTTGAATTTCTCTTGCAATTGTGAAATTATTGACTCAATTTCACCGTTGTTTGTCATCATCAATCCATCATCAATATAGATTGCGATGATTGTTGTTGTTTCATTGTTTCGTCGAACAAAAACACACGAGTCTGAATCATTGAAACGAACATTGCGACCGAGAAATGTTCTCATGTTGTCTGGATCTTATAATCGGAAATTTTTATTTGTGGGCTTGAGTCCGAGTTAAAACACGTTCTTTGCTTTTGGATCCCAGTTTTATCGACCTAACTGTTTTGGAGTCTGTACATAACATTCTATTACAAAAACTTTGATGTGACCCAAATATGGCTTTCGACCAAACCATTTCTGATACAGTGTACTACCCGGACGTCTGCTATTTGTTCTACAGTTCAACAAATACGTTGCTGTACCACTGGCGATAAGCACTGTTTTAAACTTTCTTATATCGTTAGATTTTCACGTTCAATTCGCCCATTTTGCTCGCCCATGTATACGGTGAAGTAAAGTGGTGAAATTCAACAATTGTTCATACAACTGCAACGGAACAAACTTCACAATGATAATGCAATCCTTTCACGCTGTTGCAAAATACACCCTTGTTCATGCGACGATGGTTTTTTTGTTTTGTTTTATTTTTGTTGCACGACGGCCAACCTTGACTCTTCTTATGATATATTTCCAACCATTCCAATCTATTCAATCTATAAAGTTGCTTTTCCCGTGCGCTATATAGATGAGGTTGAATTCACGTCACAGTGATTTGAACTTGCGGAATGTCACGGTGACTATTTAATCGGAATCTAGGTGACAAAATCACACGGTGTATTTTTGTTAAAATTGTCAAAAACCGCATGCACCTAACAAAACAACTGCTTACGCTCAGCCTCACGAGTGAAGGTGTACTGAATCTTTAAATTGAAATTTCCATATATTTGATTATTGTCACCTTCAATTCAACCATCGTTTCGTTGTAGCACACACACACACGCAACAACTGTGAATAATCGCATGTGTTCAAACGATTCCGGTGATCGAGTCGATTCCGGTGATCGAATCGATTCTGGTGATCGAAACGGCCAGGCTAACAGAAGAACGTTCACGGTTGATTTGTCACCGTTAATTTTGAATCACAGTTTCTGCTCCGGCTGTGATTGGAAAATCACTCTTTTCCCCATCTTTAGTACGCTACCGCGAGACGACTATTCGAGAAAACAAAATTGTGCACACACTTCGTTTTCATTAGAATTAGAAAGTGATTGCCTACTGACCGGATATGAGAGATGGAATTTATGTTCTAAATCACCAAAGACATGTGAACCATATTTGGAGATGGAAGGAAAGTCAGGACCACGGAAGGTGTCTAAGGGCACCCCGCAGGAAGCGTTTCTGGACTGCTTCAATCCTTCCCGAGTGCACTTTATTGTGGGGAGACCAAACTTGAGAAGCATATTCAAGGATCGGTAGGGAGGAGGAAAACACAGACTTGCTTATATACGGATCTGCAAACTCCCTTGACCACCTTAGTATAAACCCGACCATACCGTTGGCTTTGCGATCCACAAGGTCGATGTGGTCAGCGAAAGTGAGCTTAGAGTCTAGGAGGACCCCAAGGTCCTTGAGGTCCCACAGAGGATATGGCTGAGTCATTAATGGTGAAGACGTGGGGCACATGGTAACGCTTCCTAGAGAAGCATGCATGCACGCACTTGGAGGTGTTTAGCAGAAGGTTGCTTTTGTGGCACCATTCAGCGAAGCGATTCAAATCGTTTTGCAAAAGACATGCGTCGGAAGGGTAGCGTACGTATTTAAAGATTTTTGTGTCGTCAGCATAACTCAGATAAATGCAGTCGTGTATTACTTTGGAGGCATCATTCGTGGTGATGATGAAAAGAGAGGACCAATGTGACTGCCCTGAGGAACACCAGAGTTTGCAATAAAGGAGGCAGAGAGATGGGATCGAAACTGGACACGGTAGGAGCGGTTCCGGATGTAGGAGTCAATCCAGCAGACGAGGGATCTTGGACAACCTGCTAGATTGAGTTTAAGGATAATGAGACTGTGAGGGATGCTATCGAATGCTTTGCTCATATCGGTAAAGATTGCATCAACAACCTCACCGCGTTCTAGGGCATTGGTAGTTAGGGATGTGAATTGAAGAAGGTTGGTAACAGTTGACTTACCCTTAAGGAAGTTATGTTGGTGAGGAAAAATAAGGGAAGAGAAGGAAGGATAGATTTTGTCAACAAGGAGTCTTTCGAGGAGTTTTGGAATTGCTGAAAGTTTCGCTATTGGTCTGTAATGGGAAATTAAGGACTTGGAGCCCTTTTGGAATTAGATATCCTGCCCTCCCCGCATCGGGAACAGTACAAGACATGAAGGAAGAGTTGGAGAGTTAGCATAAAGGACCGGCTAAATTATTCGCGCATCGTCTGAGTAGGATAGGAGGTATACCATCCGCGCCATAGGAGAAGTCGTCCTTGAGACTAAGAAGATGCGCGAAAACTTCATCTTCACTAAGGAGGAGGTCAGCAAAATTCAGTTCAGAAAGGGGTGAGGACGAGTTTAGTGTAGAGAAATACTAATAAATATTTAGAGTTGTCTTGGAGAGTGGAGGAGAAGAGGTTCGCAAAAAAGTTTGCAATAGTACCAGGGTGGTCAGATTCCACTCCAAGGTGCGAAAGAGACGGTGGATAATTATCATTGTTACGCTTCCTTTTCGAATTTACAAAGGAAAAAAATTCACGAGGGTTAGACCGAAGTTTGGATTTGACCGACGAAAGGTACTCACTATACAGTAAGTGCAATTTATACGAAAACTCACTATAGGAGGAAGAAAATTTATTGTAGTCGTCCGATCGGCCAAAAAGCAAGTATTTGTTCCAATTGAAAATTACGCTAATTCCTCAGGGTCGTGAGTTCCTTCGTGTACCAGCAAGGAGAGAAATCGGTTGGCGGAGGTGTAAGTAAAGGTGTAGAGGAAGAGATGCAGTCGAAAAGCATTTAGAAATGGAGCTGTTAATGTTATCTGCATCTGTGTCTATGTCTAGACGACAGGCATTATTCAGGAGGTAGTTAAGCCAAAAATAGTTGGTTCGACGAAAGTTAAACCTAGGAGAGGGGGAATCACATCGGGGGAGGGTGGCAACAGGGAAGAACACGCTAACGTTAAATGGAGACTGGTGTGGGTCCACGTTGCAGAGAGCTATGTCGCTGGCGGAGGCATGTGCGTTCAGAAGGTCGTTATAGAAGACCAGGTCTAATTGACGATGGTTATGGTTCTTGAGGGAGCTGATCTGGTATAAGTTGTTGGAGGCGATACAGTTAACAAGCGAAGCGGTTATCTGCTTTGTAGCATTCCATCTCCTCATCAACAGACCAAGTAAGGGGTGGAAGATTAAAATCTCCGAGGATTAGGAGGTGGTCCTCACCTTCCATCGATTGGGCCAGTAAGTCGACAGTATCCGATAGGAGTTGGTAAGGAGTTTCGTTGGTTCGGGGTGGGATGTAGCAGGTTAGGACTATGAGATTCACCGTCGAGAGGCGAATTCGCATAGCTAGCAGTTCAAGGAGTTCTAGAGTGGGGACTGGGAGAAGGGATGCGTCCAGTGAGGAAAGCACAGCGATTAAGACACCACCTCCACGTCGCTTAGGGTCAACTTGGGAGCAATCATTGCGAAAAATTGTGAACTGGTGGTCGAGGACCTTGAGGTCATTGATGCTGGAGCAGAGCCAGGTTTCAATTAGGGAGAGGATATCATGTGGAAGGGAATGTGAGGAGATGTAGGTAGTATGGGTTTTTGTACGAAGTCATCTCACATTTTGATAATAGGTTGAGAGGACCGGCAGTTTTTTGCTTGTGAGGATGCTCCTTGCTGAACGCCAAGGGATTGTTCGGAACCCTCCGCCAGGGCCCAACCAACCGGGCAGAATGTGTATAGCGGTTTGAGTTCGTGTCCATGGGAGCAACTCCTTCATGAACACATCCTTTGGCCAATTACACTTATCCGTATGTAGATTGTTAAGTGCAGGAGGAGCGATAATCTTGAAGGACGAGCACCTCCTTTCCGAAATCTTAAGGACTTTGATGGCGCTTACTGTTACGTCAACGGCAATGACGTCAGAAGTGTGTCTGATAATATCCTCAACTATTGTAGATGGTATAAGTTCGGTCACGAAGATGGATCGGACTTTTGGCACTGTCAACAAGGCGCTGGAAGTCTTCTGGGATAGGTTCCCCACCTTATTAGCCGGTGCCAACGCGGTGTTGGAGGACGGAGGGGTTGGATTAAGTGCACTAGCATCAGCACGGTGATTGCCGTGGAGATTGACACCGTTGGCCTGGCTGTCGCTTTAGTTATTGCCCCTAGTTCCGGTTCCAGTGGGGTTACATGATCTTTGAGGAGGTGGAAATCTAGGGAGAGGGGTTTGTTTAGGATGTTGTGTTTTGGGGGGGAGGGAAGAGGTGAGAAGGACGTCAGTTCGGGTGCTTGAGGTAGGGAGAGTGTGGGTTTTGACGATCGATTCGAGTAGTAGAGGAGGGGTTAGGGGGTGACACCACTTGGGAGGAGGGGCGAGAGTGGGCTCGCATCGGACGCTCTGGGAGTAGTTAAAATCTTTCAAGCAGTCAACCTTCTCCAGTAGCGCCGTATGAATTGAGGTTGACTCAGCCAGTTTGCTACCTAGCTTCCGCAGATCGGAATCAATGCACATAAGGCACGAGGATAGGGCACACAGTGAAAATTTTCAACACCGTAGACAGTACCGGTGAAGCCCGGAGTTCTTGGACGGAATTTTATCGGCGATACTTCCTGTCAACCCGACACATTTCGGGTGGAAGGACCCACCACAGAATTCATGGCAGGCCAGCAGCCTGTCGGAGTTCCTGTCTTTGCAGGTCTTAGCAGCACAGTCCGGCGCCATATTCAAGTGTCGTTTATTCGACGAACTGAGAACCTGAGAACGGTTATTTTGGGGAAATGGGTTAGTTTCGTCTTAATAGAATTGTTGATTAGTTAGTAGTTAGGATGTACTAGTTTACGGAGATAGCTTAATGAAACTTAAACCTGCAAGTAAAGTAGAAAATTTCCAAGCCTGGTAGGTCCTCGAGTGGTGTGGCCGCTAACGATAATTCAGTGGAGTGTTCGGTAGTCAAGAGCAGCAGGATCAAACCGGAAAATGGGTGAAGTCTGACTGGTCACAATGTCCACTGTTATAACTGCTGATGATGTCGGTTCCTTTGTACCCAGATATTGTGGGGCTACTGATTAACCACACAAACTTCTTAAGCCGTTGGTTTGTAGCAACAAGGTGATTCGATTGTCACACTTTTCAAATTAAGAACTAGATTCTTAAACTGTTTCACTTTTCAAATTCGTTGCAATATGCTGCTTTCAATCGAGAACTTTTACTTTTTTTTGTTCCAGTCATTAAAATTTTTCACAAATCAAACGTTTCAAAACTCAATAAATAAATTCACAAATATTTCGAGTTGGTTTTAAAATGTCTATACTTCTATA
Organism: Chrysops caecutiens; assembly: GCA_963971475.1. Lineage (NCBI taxonomy): Eukaryota > Metazoa > Arthropoda > Insecta > Diptera > Tabanidae > Chrysops > Chrysops caecutiens. The sequence goes on along the minus strand of OZ020570.1, from coordinate 27,758,942 downwards.
CTTTTTCCAAAAATGCCTCAAAAGTTACGGAAGTTTTTAGAGTTTTTTCAGAGAATATTTTGAAAATTTGAGATTTAACGGTAAACTTTTATATTTTTGTAACACAAGTGTTTCGTATAGTATGACCAAGAATAAGAGAAGTTAAGAAGAGCTACTAGCGTGTTCACTCGTCTGAGGTTTGCACTCGACACGTATCGTTAAATTTTCACGTTCAATTCGCCCATTTTGCTCTGGAGTATACGGTGAAGTAAAATTGATTTGAATACCCTCAGTGCTTAAGAATTTCTTGAGTTGCCCCTTGACAAATTCGGTTCCATTATCAAAACGAAAATGTGTAACTTGAAAACAATGCCACTTCTGTACCATGTGGACGAAAGAAATCAAGCATCTACTTGCTTCACCTTTTGACATGAAAACGTCTTTCTCCTCGTTGAGTATGTTCATTGGTAGCCAGTCTAACATTCTCGTCTTACAAAACACCGTCATTCTTCAATCGCTAATAGCTACGAGACTGTTAATGCGATAACTACGCTTGATGTCACAGTGGATGGACCATATTTGTACGTATTTATTGTCTGGCGGTTGTTTTGCCAGTAACGTCATCGGGCTAGTTCAAGCGCCTACGCGTGATTGCTGTTTTAAGCGTTGCGTAGAGATATTTATGAGTGTAGCATAAGAACGCGTTAAGCTAGGACGTTGGCTAAGGCATCATTGGAAAAAGCTTGTGGAGACACCAGGAACTAAAGCAAAACAGCAAAAATATTCTCCGTAATATAAGCAAAAATCGGTATGAATTTGAAAATTGAAAAACTATGGAAGATATCGTTTCATATGAGGCGTAAATATGCACTGAATTGTAAAAATTTCAAATCGGAGAAAACCCGAAAATGTTCTGTTCCGAGCAAGTTAAAGAGCTACGGCGGCATCGAAGAAAAAATATCAAAACGGCGGAAAAAATAAACTTGTGATTTATCCATTCTGTAACCGTACTACTCTCGATAACCTGTGTAATTAATAGTTTGATAATTAAAGTGCATATTAGTAAAATTTGGTTGTAATTTTTTGACGTTAAAACGTCCTTTCGCTCGTTAAGTACACATAGCCAGTCAAACTTTCTGGCGGTACAATATACCCCCAGATTTCAATTGCCAATAGGCTACAAGGCTAATAATGCAATAACAACTGCTGAGGTCACAATGGACAGAGAATTCCTGTACATATTTGCCGTGCAGCATTCGTTTTAGGCGTGACGTCATCGGGTTAGCACACTTACGTATGATTGATGTTAATAAGGGTTACGTAAATTTATAAATCAGTGTAGCGTGAGAAAGCAATCATGTGGCACGTTCATTGGGAAGTCATTGTTAGAAGTTTGAGAAGAACTACCAGGACCTAAGGTGAAACAATAAAAATATTCGCCGAAGTATAAGTAAAAATCGGTATTAAGTTGAAAATTGAGAAAAAAAAATTAAAAATATCTGCTCATATGAGTCGTAAATATGGGCCGAATTGAATAAAACGCAAACCAAAGACAGCTAGCCTCAAATCGAATTAAAAAAAAGCTAGGGTGTGGCTGTGTCATGGACACGGCCGTGTGTTGTACGTGAATACGTTTATGTAACGGGTAATATTTCTTGAATAAAATATTTTTACGTATTTATGTATTAAGACAAAAGCAAGGAAACAAATCATTATTTTGCTACAATATAACTTCATTAATTATAGGTATGTGATACGAAAAGTACGACACAAATGGCATACAAGATACATCCAGATTTCTGGTAAATGTTAAATAAATACAGGTATTACCTAACGTTGTTGGAGAAGTTTCAATATAAAACAAATTGAACTCGCTGAGCATGAAGTCAGGCAATGAACAGTTTTGTGAGACATCAACATTAAAGTCTCCAACTATCATAACTGGTGTAGTAAGATCAGGCTCGTAATAGGGTATCATTTTAGCGATGTTTTTGGAATATTTTAACAACGATCGTATCATTAAGAGTTTAATTTCTGCTAACGCTGTGCCCGGGTGGATATACACACATCCGAGTATGAATTTGAAGATGCCATTGGCCTTTATGTTTACTAGACAGACATCACCTGCTTTTGGGTCTTTAATTTCCAAATAAATTTCCGAAATGTCAATTCTATTACAATCAGTGAAGCTATTGATGTTGCGATATATTGCGACTCCACCGGCTTTGACTTGATGATGGATCACGTGTTGTTGGAATACATTTAAAAGATTTATTACGTTCGTGATCCATATGGATCTTGTGCATTATAAAACACGGCTGATGATACCGCTACCGATAAAGTAGTAGCAATTTGCCTGTTCTTAGCGGTTTTACAATATGAAGTCAAATCAAATCAATCCCGAAAAATTGGGATTTTTGACCAAGTTTTGCCGATTTTGAATTTCAAAATCGAATTGAATCAACCAGGCTGGCAGAATCGCCAGCAACACAAAAATTTCGCCACGGCACAAAATTGTGCAAAAACCATTGACCATACGGTGACACCCTACAAAGGGAGCGTGTGTGACGCTCGCATGTGTTTGTTTCGATGAGAAACAAACGCATTCGGGCGTCACACACACTCTCTCGGTGGGGTGACACCGATCGTTGACGTTCGGTTGCACAATCACATGTAAGGGCGAAATTTTTGTGTTGCTGGCGATTCTGCCAGCCTGGCTGTTTGAATTCGATTTTGAAATTCAGTAGAAAATAACCCCATTTTTCGGCGCTTCCCCCTCCGCCGCGCGTGATGCGTCACTGATCTGGCTTATCCTAGTAATTTCTTTGATCCTTTATCTATCTAGTGGTATAATTTGATTTCGGATGTAATGCAGAGATTCGAAGCTACAACGCCCAACTCTGTATCCCCCGATTTTATCATTAGTTTTTTTGGATTGCCCCCGTATGGTAGCACACTTAAAGACGTATTCACGTCAAAATAGATGTTGGCACTCACCGTCAAAAATACTATTAGTATGTAAAATTTCAGATCGATTGATCAAACGGTCTAGGAGGAGTTTGTTTACAAAGGTTTCATATTTCGTCGACGCATAAGTATATTTTTAGAAAATGTTTCCAGCAGAGATGACCTAATATATAACACTTACTGCCTGGACAGTAATATGCTTAAAACGGGCTGAGTCCTGCTCTCCGTATAAGAAAGTGTATATTTTTCGTGAGTAAAGGATTAATTCTCGTGATAAAATCTGGTGTGAAACCAATGTCAATTCGTGAAATGATTTCTCTTTGAACGGAATTGAATTGCGTAAAAGGTGGTGTAACTGTAAAATTTTGTGGCGTGCTCTAAATATGACGCACACGTGAATTTTTAATTTAGCTCCAGGTACCAAGGGTTGAACATTCTATTAGTTGATCGGGTTCATCACCGAGTGTCCTAACGTTTTATTAAATTTTCGGTTTGTTTGGTTCAAATTGTTATTTCAAAATTTTAAATGTCTTCCATTTATTATCTTGTCATAAATATCACGACCATTGTCTCCGATTTTGTATGTATCGTATATTCCGATACACTCATCACCAAACGTGTACATTAATGTTGTACATTTATTATTTATTTAACTTGGATTATATGTGTCATCACTTTCGGTAGCTTGTATACAAATTTCGAATTTTCTATTCAATTTTGTTCTGCCTCCCGAAACATTTCACGCGGGGTTTCTCCAGTCTCCTCGCAGCCATGAATTTCCGTATCATTAGAAGTTATTATTTATTATTTTCAATTAAACTCGATTATTTTCGATATATATATATATATAAATATATGTAAGTTTTTGTGTTGGCAACGCCAAAACTCCGTCGCACGACACTTACGATCATACGATCATACGACCAACACATGACTTACTTCTCAGCGGAGAGGCAGTACATGAGATGACTTCGAGCTGTAAGCTGCGTCATAGGAGCACTCATAGGATTGATTGGATTGTGAATAACTTTAATAAATTAACGACAATTGTATTGATTTAGGTAGGAGATAAATTGTCATGTTTTATAAAGTAAGATTTTGTGAATAATTGTAAATATAGTTTTAGCAACTACATCTTACGTTGTTTGATTATAACCCCAATCAATCAGGTGGTTAAGTTTCTGATTTCGAAACTTACAAATCAATACAATGAGTATAAGAGTAAAGTTCCAGTTTATCTCAGAAGCCGGGGCCGATTCAAAGAGTACTGTGATTAAAGTGAAAACAATTCAACTGGCGGGGCAAGAGGAAGTTTTTCTATTCCCGCAAGAAAAGAGAACCAGTGCCTACTATACTCAACTCTTTAACACAACTGTAGTTAAAAATGTAGTTAAGAGTTTGAAAACCCGAAATAAGTTTAGAAATGTGTTAGTGACACTGACGGAAGAACTTCAAAAAATTTACTTTGATGAAGAGGGAAATGTTGTGCTAAATGAGAAATATTTGGAAGAAGTCACTACAACGTCTACCAATATCACTAACACTAGCGTCCTGGAGAGAAGCAGTCGTAGTTTAGCTAAAGATATAGTCTTGGAAAAATTTAACGGTGAAAATTTTAAAGCGACTACGTGGCTATCGATGTTTGTTCAAGAGTATAAACGAGTAGGTGTAAATCAAAACAAATACGCTGAGACTTTAAGATTGTTTTTAGAAAAATCAGCACTAGACTGGTTTAATGTTTCTTTAAAACAAAATTCGTTAAATAATGATTGGGAAATTTGGAATAACACGTTTATAGAGACCTTCTCAGTACAATCCTGGACTGACGTCGCATATGCATACGATTATCAATACTTGAATGGTTCGCTATTGGAATATGCGTTAAAAAAGAGAAATTTATTATTAGAAGTTAATGAAAGCATGACTCTTAATACTCAAATTGATTTAATAGTAATTAAATTACCTAAATTTCTACAAAACAGACTAGAAAGAAAGTCTATCTTAACCATGGAAGATTTAATGTCAAAATTGAAACATTTTGGAAATTTGATTATTAAGAAAAACGATAAGGACAATGATAAAATATCAAAACAAAACAAACCATGTGCAATTTGTGAAAAGTTAGGTTATAAAGAGAGGTTTCACCCAGAACAGAGGTGTAGATTAAGAGATAAACAAATATTGAGCCCAAAGAATGATAAATTTAAAATTATAAATAATGTGGATAGTGAAAGAATCGTGGCTAGCACAGAAGAAGCAAAAAACGAGTAGTCACCCCACTTATAAGAGTAAAAATTCTTGTTAATAATAAACCAGCTATAGGTCTATATGACTCAGGAGCTAATGTATCATAAATAAGTCATGAATTTTTAAATAAAATTAATAATGTAAATGACATTATGAGTGGGGCAAATAATTTAAAAGGAATAACTGGAATAACAAAGCCTGAGGGTATAGCATATATAAAGACTACAATTCATAATATTAATGAAATTTTTCCATTTTTTATAGTAAAAAATAATTATTTTAAAGAAGATATATTGATGGGTTTAGATTTAATTCAAAAATTCACACTTTGCCAAGATGAAAACTTAAATATAACTCAGAAAGGTACAGTTACTAAAAATGAAGTAAAAAGTGAAAATAATAATACAACCAGTATTCAAGACATAATAAAAAAAACTATGGTATTTTTGCAAAATCAAAATTTGATATCGGAGAAATTAAAGGCCTCAATTAAATTGAATATGAGGCCTCAATTAAATTGACAGAATACATATATATTTCTAAGAAACCCTACAGATACTCATTCCAAGACAAAGATGAAGTTGAAAAGCAAGTAGGTGAATTGTTGAAAGCAAAATTAATTGAAGAATCATGTAGCCCATATGCAGCTCCAGTTACTATGGTATTCAAGAAAGAAGAAGGGAAAAGATCCCGCTTTTGTATAGATTTTAAAGAATTAAATAAAATCGTTGTGCCAGAGAGTCAACCGTTTCCTAGGATTGAGGATCTGACTTTGCGTGCTAGAAACTGCAAGTTTTTTACAAAACTTGATGTAAACTCGGCTTTCTGGTCGATACCAGTGCGCAAAAAGGACAGACACAAATTAGCATTTGTGACACATCATGGTCATTGGCAGTGGAACCGCCTCCCATATGGTTTGACGTCCGCACCAGCAATTTTTCAAAGAATTCTGTCTAGTGTCATAAGGAGAAAAGGACTAGACAAGTTTGCAGTAAACTACATAGACGACATACTAGTATACTCGAAAACTTATGAAGAACACATAAAACATGTAGAGCAAACTTTACAAGCATTAAAGGATCAAGGTTTTAAGCTAAATGAAGGAAAATGTCAATTTGCGTTAAATGAAATTACGTATCTAGGCCATAAAATTGGAAACAATTATATCAGACCGATGAATGATAACTAAATAGCGATAAAACAATTCCCAGTACCTCAGACAAGGAAACAAGTGAGACAATTTCTAGGGAAAATAAATTTTTACCTAGAATATATACCTCAACACACGATACTATTGGATCCACTACGTAACCTATTGAGAAAAAATGTAGTAACAGTTTTGTAAAAACAAAAGAATACTTATATTCAGCTCCAGCACTGGCAATATTTGATAAAAAAGCACCAATATATTTATTTACAGACACCAGTGTAGAAGGAGTGGGTGCAATACTAAAACAACCCCAGGAAGATAAATCTTTAAAGACAGTATCTTTCTTCTCCAAAAAAATTAGCAAAACACAAAAAACAAAAAAAGCTATATATATAGAGTGCCTAGCAATTAAAGAGGCAATCCTCTATTGGCAATATTATTTGATAGGGAAAAGGTTTGTTATTTTTACAGATCACAGGCCATTAGAGAACTTCAATATTAAAAAAAGTAATGACCCAGATTTAATAGAAATTTTAAATTACATATCTCAATTTGACTTTGATATTGTTTACAATCCAGGGAAAGAATATATAGAAGCTGACTGTTTATCAAGAAACCCTGTACTGGAGTCACATGAAAGCCCAGATAATGAATCTGCAATAAAGACAGCTAACACTTTACAAATTGAAGAGATCATTGAAAATCAAAAATTGATTAAAATGGATAAGTCAAGCGAAATTAAAAATGAAATCATTTATAAATTGATAAATAAAAAAAAGAATATATGGATAACAGAAGGGTTTGGTGTGTCAATTATTAAGAAAATACACATAGAACAAGGACACATAGGCTCAAAACAACTAATGATGACCATATGTGATAAATTTTATTTTAAAAACATGTACAAACATATTAAAATTATATGTAGAAATGGTGAGACATGCATTAAAAACAAATCCAGAATAGGACGCTTTAAAGCTCCATTGTCCCAGTTAGGCCCAGCTGAAAAACCATTTGAAATAATGTCGCTGGACACAATTGGAGGACTTAAAGGAAACAGCACAAAAAGATATCTGCATCTACTTATAGATCACTTCACTTGATTTGCTTATATGAGCACATCCAAAAGTCAAGTCGCAAAAGACTTTATTAATTTAGTAAGCAGAGCAGAGAAAGACGGAAAAATTCAAACCATTTTAACAGACCAATATGCGGGAATAAACTCTGCACAATTCAAACAATTCACTGACAAAAAAAATATATCATTAATCTTTACCGCAGTAGATTGTGCTTTCTCAAATGGACTTAATGAAAGAACAAATCAAACACTGGTAAATAGAATTAGATGCAAAATTTATGATAATAAAGGAAAATTATGGTCAAAATAGCAGAGGAATGTATAAAAGAAGATAATAATACCATGCACAGCTCAACAGGCTTCACTCAACAGAAAAACAGCGTTAGATAATTCAAAAAAAATACACACGCAAAATAAAACCTATTACGATATTACGGCAATTAAAATAGATTATAAAATTGGAGATTTAGTTATACTCAACACGGAAATGAACTGAACAGAGAAAAATTAGATACAATAAGGTCAGGTCCTTACAGAATAAAAGATAAAATATCTGATACGATTTATTTAATAGATAGTAGATTTAGGAAAAATGAATCAAACTTGTTCCATGCTAGTAAAGTACCTTATACATAGTACCTTATAGTACCTTATATTTAGTTACCTTAGTACCTTATACATAGGGCTTCACCCTCTGACATAAAAGGGGGGGATGTAAGTTTTTGTGTTGGCAACGCCAAAACTCAGTCGCACGACACTTACGATCATACGACCAACACATGACTTACTTCTCAGCGGAGAGGCAGTACATGAGGTGACTTCGAGCTGTAAGCATCGTCATAGGAGCACTCATAGGATTGATTGGATTGTGAATAACTTTAATAAATTAACGACAATTGTATTGATTTAGGTAGGAGATAAATTGTCATGTTTTATAAAGTAAGATTTTGTGAATAATTGTAAATATAGTTTTAGCAACTACATCTTACGTTGTTTGATTATAACCCCAATCAATCACGTGGTTAATTTTCTGATTTCGAAACTTACATATATATATATACACTCCGCATACTTATTCCAGTTTGCCGCCATATAAGATATCTAGTCAATGCCCTGATTTAATGAGCCTTTTAGTTTGCGATCACATAACTTACAATTGCTTCGAATTGAGCATGCAATTAAAAACAGAAACAATATACAGTCAAAATCCCGTAATTTATAATTATTCCAAAATGAAATTTGCTCTAGCCCAAAACATTTCGTAATAGCTGACGCTCCTTTTGTTTCTACAGTTGCCAATCATTAAAAAAAGACAGGAGCGATCCTTTTTATTTGATTCACTTCTTCTAGCACTTCACACCAAAAGGAAAAAGTATAGACGCCATAGGACATAGCCCGCGAGAGAGTGAGATAGAAGAGAAGAGAATGGATGAGAATGAGAGAAGAACACATACAATCTGTCTGAAAACTAAAAATTCGAATCAAAGCTACTAGGTGACCAGAATCGCCAGCGATACAAAAATTTCGCCATGACACAAAATAGTGCAACAAACATTGAAGATACGGTGACACCCGACAAAGGGAGCGTTTCGATGAGAAACAAACGCATGCGGGTGCCACACATACTCTCTCGGTGGGGTGCCACTGTCACGTTCAAAATTTCGTCTTGTGACACGAGCCTCCGAGTCCTACGGAGGTTGGGTGACACACCCGACCTTATGCCCGCGAAGGTGATCGTGGGTGAGCGCTACTTGTTCTGGACGAATGAATTATCACCAATCTGATGCCAACAAATTCTACGCGGCGAAATTGGCCGCTGAATATGTTGGCCCATTCATACACAAGAAGATATCAGCAGCCACCTATGAATTGCGGGACGAAAACGGGAAAGAAGCTGGAACATGGAACATCAAGGACCTTAAAAGGCATGTGATGTAATGCCATAGAAATTAGTTCAGGATCGGGGGATCCTCTTGAGGAAAGAGGGGGATGTCACAGATTAAACCTCTGATACCATACAACACGCTGTCTTCACCGGGAAAAACATAAAATTACCAGCCAACTCGACACCAACGGGAATCAAACTGCTGATCATCATTGAGAGGGAGGGTAGTTTTAAATCGGCGCGACCAAATTAAAATGATGACCACATCTCGATTAACCCATTCATGGATGACGGCAGCGTTGATCATGCAATTAATCAAATGCACAAGTTTGATTTGACTGTGAATCAGAATGGTGCACCCCATAATCAGGCACCGAGAGTCAACCGTCCGAGTACATTCGGACGGTCGATCCTCTGTTCCTCGGTTGCCGCCCCTTATTTTGAGTCCTTTATGACTCAAATCCCCTACGGGAAAATGTGTCCTTCGAAACACGTTGCACAATGCGGTGACGAGTTCGAGATCATTGAACTCGTGAAATTAGTGCAACGAGATGTCGGAATCGAGGTTTTTGACAGAATTTTCTTACAATTTTCAGGTAATTTTGGTGATTGTGATAATTTTGATTTTAGAATTTTGGTAAATGCAGGAAATCTCGGAATTTTGGAATTCGATTGTTACGGTACCTTCCTCGGATCTTCAACTCGAGGTTGAGAGTTGAATGACTGAGAAATGTACCAAGGACAAAAGAGGAGCCAAGTATAAAAAGGACGGATCGAGTCGGGACGATTAACAATTCTCTCTTTCAATTCTTGTTTGCACTTTTATTAGTTATACACCTACCTATTTTAACATAATCTGCTTAAAGTTAGATTACCGAAATTATATCTGCCCTACGCTGACCTATCCTATTTCTTTGTTATTCTAGTTGCATATGTGGTCGGATAACAAAACTCTTTCAATTACTAGCCTGCTTATTTAATTCACAAAATTCTCTTAACTTCTAGTACTTATCTATTTGGTTCTGTTCCGTGATTCCTCCACACCTTCCGTCGATCGAATTGTAGCGCTCGTTCACCTACTTTATTTAATTCCGTGTCTCTAATTACTCTAGTGTCTCTAATCACTGTAAGGTTTATACTGCGTTTACACCGACCGAAATCTAGTAGATTAAGCGACTTGAGAAGATTTAGCCCGAAATCTTGCTGAAACCGCCAAGATTTACCATACATTTTCGAAATCTTCTCGGGAGTAGATTAGTTCGAAATCCACACTTAATCACCTCAGTGGCACCATCTACTGGTGATCATTTTTGCCATTTTACATCCTTTAGTAAAATTGAGTACTCTTTCGACGTATCCGAAGTGAGTTCAATTGGTTGTTGTGCGCGTTGTTTAATTTCATTATGTGGTGCGGTTTTTGATTTTGAAAATTTATATAAAATTTTGAATTTATTTAATAAAAATAGAATCAATCGAGGCAAGGGAAGGCATGGACTATTGTCCAAGATAGTTTTGTAATAGATATGAAGCAAAACAGAACCACAAAACACTACAATTTCACATGTAAAATATCGAAGTGTCAAACGAAATCTCCTCACTGGCGGTGTAAATGGGTGAGGAGATTTATCAAATCATCTCACAAAATCAACTAGATTTTGGTCGGTGTAAACGCGGTATTAAGCGTCTTCACTAATCATCTTGCTAATAGTTTTCATTTATGCTCTATTACACTTATATTCTTGATAATCACACTTCTCCAAATGTCTCCAATCAATGTATCTTGCTGATAACTCTTCTTTACATTATATTACTATTTCATTCCCGATAACTTCACTTTTCCAAATGTCTCCAATTACTATAACTTCAGACTAATTCCATTCGTTCACTAATTTTATTTAATTAATTACTTTGCTAATAATTCTTCTTTATATTCTACTATAACTTTATTCCCGATAACTTCACTTTTCCAAATGTCTCTTATTACTGTGACGTCTAACTAATTTCATCCGTTTATTCAATCAATCTCATTCAATCCTGTCCATTGCTCACTCATTATAGTTCTCACTTATGCTCTGTTACACTTCTATTCTTGATAATCACACTTCTCCAAATGTCTCCAATCAATGTATCTTGCTGATAACTCTTCTTTACATTATATTACAATTTCATTCCCGATAACTTCACTTTTCCAAATGTCTCCAATTACTATAACGTCAAACCAATTTCATTCGTTCACTAATTTTATTTAATTCATTTTTTTATTAATTACTTTGATAATAATTCTTCTTTATAATCGACTATAATTTTATTCTCAACAATTTCACTTCTTCAAATGTATGCAATTTCAATTAACAACAAAAACGACTATCTAATTTCGCCGCTATCAATCGCTCAATCGCTCTTCAAATGTTGAGCGCAGACTCTTTTGCCTGTGCTGTTTTCGACTGTTTGAGGTGTATCACCACAACTCAGTTTTAAGAGACTCCTTTTCAGCGGAAAGTTGAAGGGAAAATCTAGGTGTTACACCAAGATTTAGAGTAGAGTGTGCAAAGGTCTTAGACCGATACACCAGAAGCAGAGGATAAGTGAAAGATTCGAGTTTAAATTAACAACTGATTTATTTATTCCAAATTACGCGAATTTATACCAAAAAGGTGCTGACGAAGGATAAATTGTGACAGGTAAGACTAACAAAAATTAGAAGCATGTGCATAATTTAAAGATAAGACCGTCTGGAAAGATGATCCCGCAGTCGAAGGTAAGTTTGGTTGCGAACGGAATTTGCTGACGAGTCGGGAAAATGTCATTTGCAGGTGAGAAGTACACTGTGGTAAGTAATTATTTGGTCATCAGGTACAGTAACGTAAGAGATTTCTGAACATCCTCCCCGGCGTTGAATGAAAATCATTCAACAAGTGTTTACGGTGAAGGGCTCGGTGGGTTCTTCGGCGTCCTGGCTGTCTGGAACATCCTCAGCAGTTGTGCCTGTTGGTGGTTGTGATGTCCGGTATGCGCGATAAGTCCTTGTTGCCATCCAGATTACCCCAATGATGATTATAATTACGATGGACAGGGTTCCATAGGCCAAAGTTTGATGATGGTTAGATTGTCTCTGTATCAATGCTGGAATTTGGCTGTCCATTTCTGAAAGCTTACGCTTGACTGTTTCCAATTCCTGAATGTGTGGGGCGAAGTGGTGTTGATAATGCAGTGCTGATGTCATGTTGAGCGGGTCAATGAGGTCAGTCAAGTTAAAGGCCGGAACGTAGGAAGCGTGCCTCACTGTTGAGTAGCTCTTGTGCCCTCGAATTGTGATGAGAGGCTGCTTAATGACGCAATTGCTATCAAGCGTTAAGATACCCGTCCATTGGAGAGTCAGCTGTGACATGTTATCTCCGCATACAATGTTGATTGTGGTTTTTTCTGGCAAGGAGAAGATCCACTGGTTTGGTGTGTGAAGTTGAGTCCAACTGGAATGGGCGTCTACTCTCATCAACTGGCAATGGTGTGGAGTTAACTGATTCAGGAGGCTGATTTCACAGGCAGAAATGGATGATCCAATTTTGTACAATGGGTAATGTTGATTGCATAAATGCCTCCCGTTCATCGTATTGCAGATGCGCAGTTGAGACTCCGTTAGCGGATAGTAGTGGTCCCGATGTAAGTTAACCATTAGGTAGGGAAAGGATGGTCTAATAGCCACGAAACTATCGTTGATCTTGACTGGAACTGGAACCACTCGAAAGAGGTCGAAGTCTTCAACCGAGATTAACGGCACTCTGAGCTTGAAAATGAAATGCTTGTCCGTCATTCTGCCTTCAAGTGTAATTAGGTTGTAAAAATGGAGTATATCATCCTGACTGAGTGGTAGTCTTAAACTTGAAGGAAGATTAGCCCGAATGGTGTGTAGAACGGTTCTTAGCTGCTCTGGCGATAAAAGATGTCTGCTGACTCTTCCTCGATGTATATTGACTAAGGCGTCCAAAATCAAGCCTTGAGTCCTTTGGAAGTTGGTGGCGAGCAATGTTGCTTGCAACGACAATAGGATGAAGGACCGAGATCGAGCTTCTTGTTGTACGTCGTTGTGTATTGCGTTTATCTGTGTGGATAAATCATTTAAATCAGACTCAACTCTCTGAAACTCCATGTCAATAGCCTGGTGATCCTTTTTCATAATGTTGACCGTAGCGTCTAGAATGGAGGTTTGGTTACGCAACAGATTTGCTAAATGTCCTTCGTTGTTCTTTATAGAGTCAATGGTCATGGACATTTCTTCAGCGTATTTAGAATCGAGGACACCAAACATAAAGTTTGCTGCGTTGCCAACGATGTTGAGCAGTCCTCGTTTTGCTCGACCTGATGTAGGACTTCTTAAAAGTTGATTAGTCTGGCTAAGCTCATCCACTACACGGTTAATTTGCTTGGCTATTTTGTGATGAGATTCCGGATTGGGCATGGTAGATGATAAGTTACATAAAGATGCACTAAACGTTTGTAGAAGGTCGAACTCCCTCCAAAATGATTGCATGTCATAATATGTTATATTCCAATCACTGGTAATAATGTTTGCTCTGCCTAAGTTTTCGAAATATATGCCTGGGTTTGCAGTGAACGGAGTTATAGTTGCCCGAGATGCCGTGACCGGTGACAGGAAGAGACATACTAGTAACACGGTGAAAAGAGCGGAGCGAGCGTGTTTGACTGGCGTGGGGCCTTGGTCCACTGATGGTTGAGGCATCGTTCTCTTTTTTGGTTGCTCGGTTGGTTCCATGTCGTTCACGTCTTCATTTTCGATGGGGAGTTTTCGCCAGAACTCGTTCTTGACGTACGTGACAAGCTTCCACCGAGTTAGTAAACTGGCCTTGTTCGAGTGAGCCTGAGGGTCGACGAGCGCTGTTAGTGGCTCGCCAATCAAGAAGTGTGCTGGCGTGAGGGCTGCGAGATCGTTGGCGTCATCAGACATTGGCGTAATGGGGCGAGAATTCAAAATAGCTTCTACTCCCACGATGACTGTCTCCATTTCTTCATACGTCAATGAAGCGGAGGCAAGACTATGCTGCATTAGATTCCTTGCAGATTTGACGGCGGCTTCCCACAGCCCACCGAAATGAGGAGCTCGAGGAGGGATAAAGTGAAAGTCAATGCCTCGAGAGCTGCTTTCCTTGAGTAGTTTCTCCTTGGAAGCATTCTTGCTGAAGACATCATTAAGCTCCTGTAATTGGTTTCGGGCACCGACAAAGTTGGTGGCGTTGTCGCAGTAAATTTTCCGGCAATGTCCTCGCCGTGATATGAATCGACGCAAGGCACCAAGAAAGCCATCCGTTGATAAATCGCTCACCAATTCCAAATGAACGGCCTTCGTAGCGAAGCAACAAAAAACAGCGATGTAAGCCTTTTGTGGCTGTTTACCCCGGATCTTGAAATGAACGTATATCGGGCCGCAAAAGTCGACTCCGGAATTTATGAATGGTCGTGCAGGCTGAACGCGGTCCGGTGGCAAATTCCCCATTAGTTGTGTCAATAGTTTGGGCTTGGCCTTGGCACAACGGACGCAGTGTTGTACGACGGCGCGGGCTAAGTTCTTGCCGCCGAGTGGCCAGAACTGTTGTCGTGCGATGGCGAGTAGAGCTTGAGGACCCGCATGCATATTTTCTGTGTGTAGCGCATTGAATAGCATCTTGGTGATTGGATGACTATTTGGAAGAAGCGCAGGATGCTTGGCTCGATACTCGAGGTTTGATGACTCGAGGCGTCCGCCTACACGAAGGATTCCATCTTGGTCCAAAAGAGGGGTCAAGGAGCTGATTGAGCTACCCTTTGAAACTTCGCCATATTTGATTACATGCTGGAGATCGTCCTTGAATCCTTGTTGCTGGACGTGTTTGATAATCAGAGTTTGTGCGTCGTATAGCTCTGTCACTGATGGAACGGGTGAATTATTCTCTCTGGCGCACTGTTTCGTGGCCTTGGTGAAGCGTAGAATATAGGCGACTATGCGCTGAAGACGTCTGAAGGAATTTTGATGATTAATGTTGAGTAGGAAGTCGTCATCTCTTGTGAATCCGAGACATGTGGATTGAATCTTAGTCCGTTGCTCTAGAGTGCATTCGTCTGGGTTTGGATTAAGATTCGGCCATGCGTCTTCTCTACCATGAAGGAAAAGTGGACCGAAAAACCATAAAGTGTTGTTGACTAATTTTCCAGGAGGAACGCCTCTTGATAATAGGTCGGCTGGATTATCCAATGATGGTACGTGTCGCCATTGCTCGGGGATGCTGGCCCTCTGTATGGCTGAAATGCGGTTGGCGACGAAGGTGTGGAAGTTCGATGACTCAGCCTTTATCTAACCGAGAACTATGGATGAATCGGTCCAAAGGAAGATTTGATTGGTGTTCAACTGCAGATCCTTTTTAATGCGCTGTTTGAGCTGTGTGGCCAATTTGGCGGCGCATAACTCGAGGCGAGGTAGTGTTATTTGCTTGATTGGTGCAACCTTAGACTTGGCACATAGTAATCGTACAATGACAACGTTGTCTCGCCCTACGGACCTGATGTACGCGGCAGCACCATATGCTTTCTCTGAGGCATCAGCAAAAATATGTAGTTGTATTTGGGAGCTTATTTTGTGAGCCGATACATGTCTGGGGAACGTTATGTGGTTTAATGCGCTCAAGCCATCTCTGAAGCTGATCCATTTGGTATGTAGTTCTTGTGGAAGTGAAGCGTCCCAGTCGAGTTTTAACTCCCACAGTTTCTGCAAAAACAGCTTCGCCGTTATGACCACTGGAGCCAATATGCCCAATGGGTCGAAGATGTGTGCGATGTCAGAAGAAGCGGTTCGCTTCGTGACCCTTTGCGTAGGGATTAAAATGCTTCGAATGGCGAAAGAATCAGATTTGGGTTGCCAGGTTAACCCCATCGTTTTGATGCTGTCGTCGGAATGATTACTGAAGTCTAGTTCAATTGCTTGATCCTCAGCTGGTATTTCTTTAAGCAGGTGAGGATGGTTTGCGCACCACTTACGAAGCCTTATGCCCGCGGTTTTCAGAGATGATAACAATTCGGTTTGCTTTAGCAGGCAGGTGGGCAAGTAGTCTGAACCAGACAAAACGTCATCCACATAAAAGTCGTTTTTGAGCGATTGAGCGGCAAGAGGGTACTGGTCCTTCACATTGTCGGCAAGCATATGTAAGGTACGCGTGGCGAGATAAGAAGCTGGAGCAGTACCATAAGTGACGGTGCAAAGCTGGTAGCACTTCAAAGGTTTGTTAGCATCATCTCTCCACCATATAAGCTGGTATTTTTGATCAACTGGATCGACTTGGATTTGTCGGTACATTTTTTCGATGTCCGCGGTGAAGACGTATCGAGGAAGACGGAAGCCTAGTAATATTGTGAAGACGTCGCCCTGAATGGCTGGCCCGACTGCCAAGACATTATTCAGTGACAGATTGCTGGTTGTTTTCGCTGATCCATCGAAGACCACTCGTAATTTAGTCGTTGTGCTTTCAGGTCTGAGGACGCAATGATGTGGAAGGAAATAGTAGGGCTCTTCTACCATAGTGAAGCAGACTTCCTTCATATGACCCAACTCTATGTATTCCCTCATGAACGCGTTGTACTGCTGCCTTAAAGTTTGATCCTTAGCTAGTCTTCTTTCCAAGGAGTGGAAGCGTCGAAGTGCCGTGTCACTGGACTCACCCAAATGCTTTCTCTGAGGCATCAGCAAAAATATGTAGTTGTATTTGGGAGCTTATTTTGTGAGCCGATACATGTCTGGGGAACGTTATGTGGTTTAATGCGCTCAAGCCATCTCTGAAGCTGATCCATTTGGTATGTAGTTCTTGTGGAAGTGAAGCGTCCCAGTCGAGTTTTAACTCCCACAGTTTCTGCAAAAACAGCTTCGCCGTTATGACCACTGGAGCCAATATGCCCAATGGGTCGAAGATGTGTGCGATGTCAGAAGAAGCGGTTCGCTTCGTGACCCTTTGCGTAGGGATTAAAATGCTTCGAATGGCGAAAGAATCAGATTTGGGTTGCCAGGTTAACCCCATCGTTTTGATGCTGTCGTCGGAATGATTACTGAAGTCTAGTTCAATTGCTTGATCCTCAGCTGGTATTTCTTTAAGCAGGTGAGGATGGTTTGCGCACCACTTACGAAGCCTTATGCCCGCGGTTTTCAGAGATGATAACAATTCGGTTTGCTTTAGCAGGCAGGTGGGCAAGTAGTCTGAACCAGACAAAACGTCATCCACATAAAAGTCGTTTTTGAGCGATTGAGCGGCAAGAGGGTACTGGTCCTTCACATTGTCGGCAAGCATATGTAAGGTACGCGTGGCGAGATAAGAAGCTGGAGCAGTACCATAAGTGACGGTGCAAAGCTGGTAGCACTTCAAAGGTTTGTTAGCATCATCTCTCCACCATATAAGCTGGTATTTTTGATCAACTGGATCGACTTGGATTTGTCGGTACATTTTTTCGATGTCCGCGGTGAAGACGTATCGAGGAAGACGGAAGCCTAGTAATATTGTGAAGACGTCGCCCTGAATGGCTGGCCCGACTGCCAAGACATTATTCAGTGACAGATTGCTGGTTGTTTTCGCTGATCCATCGAAGACCACTCGTAATTTAGTCGTTGTGCTTTCAGGTCTGAGGACGCAATGATGTGGAAGGAAATAGTAGGGCTCTTCTACCATAGTGAAGCAGACTTCCTTCATATGACCCAACTCTATGTATTCCCTCATGAACGCGTTGTACTGCTGCCTTAAAGTTTGATCCTTAGCTAGTCTTCTTTCCAAGGAGTGGAAGCGTCGAAGTGCCGTGTCACTGGACTCACCCAATTCATGTGGATCGCATCGGAACGGAAGTCGGACGATAAACCGGCCGTGGTTGTCCCTTTTTGTAGTCTGGATGAAGAATTCCTCACATTTGTTTTCAGCAGCGGTATAATTATTTGAGCCATGTTCAGTTTCCTCCAGCTGCCAGAATTTTTGGATGTGGGAGTCCAAAGTTTCATCTTCGCTACATATTCCGCAGTGCGCGAGGTTCGTTACTGAGCTGGGCGTGGCGATTCGGCCTGACACGGTCCAACCAAAAACCGTGTTCTGGAGTATAGGAAGTTGCTCTCCCAATTTTATTTGGCCAACAGAGAGAACTGAATAGAACAGCTCGGCTCCGATAAGAATGTCAATGGGACCAGGACGATGAAATTGTGGATCGGCCAACCTTATGTTGTCAGGAATAGACCAGGACGTCTTCTCGATGTGTTGCGAGGGTTGCGGTGCTATTATCTTTGGTAAGACATGAACGTCTATGCTTGTGCTGAAATCAGTTATGTTGGAATGTATTTCGATGTTGGCTCTTGAGCGTGTGTTCTGTGCTATCGAACCGATCCCACCAATGGTAACTGAATGTCGCGTTTCTTGGAGGCCCAATCTTTTTAAAAGTCTTTCTGAAATGAAGTTTAGCTGGGAACCGGAGTCTAACAAGGCTCTTGCCTGAATTTGGTTTGCCCAGCTATCCGTGACCTTGATGAGGACTGTACTTAACAGAGTATAAGTGCCGACAGTTGAGGGAGTGCTGGAACTGAGCGACGCAGCTTCCTTAGTGCTTGAACCTGGGCGTGCTTGTACTTGCTGGTTGTCGACTGCGGGAGGTGACTGGTTGCCCGAAGCTTGAGATCTTGGGCTGTTGTCTTCTAAATGAAGCAATGTATTGTGTTTCTTGGAGCACTTGTGGCAATTACCAGAGGGACATTGATTAGAGCGATGTCCCTTCTTGAGGCAATTAACGCAGCGACCAGCGCGTTGTATGAGTTTAAGGCGCTTGTCAGGACTGTGATTGAGGAAACTGGGGCAGGAAAAGATCGGATGGTCTCCTTTACACACGAAGCACGGCGTCCTTGAGGATGCGACAGCTAATGCCCTTGGGGGTCGTCCTTTGCCGAAATTAATGTCGTTAGCGGCGTTTCTTGAGTTTTTGTTCGGAAGGGATTCTAGTGACTGGAATCGCCTTTCCAGGAACGCAAGGAAGTGCTCCATAGATTGCAATTTCCTAGGATGTTCCAGGGCTTGCTCGTAAAGCGTGTGCGAAACTCCGTCTAATTTTTTGATGAGGATGTGGAGCAACAGAGGATCCCAGTTTTTGATGTCAATTTTGAGATTCGTTAAACTGAGCAGGCACTCTCGAGTTGTGTCATGGAGTGACTTGATGGCTGTGGCTGACTCGGTGTGAATGACAGATTGGTTCAATAATTTGTTAATGAGGGCTGCTACCAACAATCTGTCATTATCATATCTGTCCTTGAGAAGGTTCCAAGCAGACAGATAGTTCGCGTCGGATATTGTCAGATGGCTAATACATCGCTCTGCTTCACCAGTTAAACTCGTCTTGAGGTACCACATTTTCTGCGCATTGCCCAGATTTTGTTCGTGTACCACTTGCAAGAACAGGTCGTGGAACTGCTTCCAGCAAAGATAATTGCCTTCAAATTTTGGCAATGTGATGGTTGGCAGCTTAACCTTGGGCGAAACATCACTTGTGACTGGGTGTGTGGACGGTGTAGAATGTTGTTGTAAGTCTATTATTGTCGACTCTACTTCATCGGACAGCAAAAGATACGCTTCTTGATCAAATCCAGCAGTAATGGGGTCGTCTGTCATTCCCCAGATGGCATCAAGCAGGGTCTCCAGGTTTGCCCACAGGCGTTCAATGGAACGGCACTTTACGTCGTACACGACAGCGTTTTGTTGAGGGGGTAGGTTTTGGACTGAGTCCAAGGCGCGCCTTAATGAGACGATTGCAGCGTTCAATCTCCGTAACATGACCTGAAGTGGAGAACTTTCGGCATTAGATGGCTTGGCATCTTCAGGCTTGTGACTGCTTGATGCATTCTCCGTGGATTGAGTGCTTGATTGACTGCTTAAGCGTAGTTTGACGTCCTCGATAAACCACTTGTACAGCTCCTCTATGTTGGCAAAGTATTGTTTCTGGAAATATGGATGACTGGTTTCGAGGTCATATTTAGCCCGAATACCGTAGTCCACAGATTGGAACGTCTCCCAGAGTTCCGTTATAGCCTTGGACTTGTTGACGAGGTATTCGTCGTCTTTGCGTGTCGGAGAATCCTTCTTGTGGTTCCTTATATGCCTCTCGATTTCTCCTCCTGTTTCGTTCTGTTGTTTTGCAAGTTCTTCCAAAGAGGACATTCTTGAAGTTTAACGAAGTGGAACGATGAGAGCAAACAGCGGCTTGAGTCAGTTGACTGCCACAAATGAGGTAATGTTGTCTCGGAACGTTGGGAGGGACGTCGATAGGATGGAAACTTCAGCTGCTTCTTCTTCAGGATGCTCGGGATGAAACGATCTTGACGGTATTCGCGGTTTGACGATTTGTCGCGACGGTGAACGGTTTAAAATTCGCGTAAACTTGACTGGTTTGGAGTTCGCGTGACGTGAATCACGTCGGGGTCACCAAATGTTGAGCGCAGACTCTTTTGCCTGTGCTGTTTTCGACTGTTTGAGGTGTATCACCACAACTCAGTTTTAAGAGACTCCTTTTCAGCGGAAAGTTGAAGGGAAAATCTAGGTGTTACACCAAGATTTAGAGTAGAGTGTGCAAAGGTCTTAGACCGATACACCAGAAGCAGAGGATAAGTGAAAGATTCGAGTTTAAATTAACAACTGATTTATTTATTCCAAATTACGCGAATTTATACCAAAAAGGTGCTGACGAAGGATAAATTGTTACAGGTAAGACTAACAAAAATTAGAAGCATGTGCATAATTTAAAGATAAGACCGTCTGGAAAGATGATCCCGCAGTCGAAGGTAAGTTTGGTTGCGAACGGAATTTGCTGACGAGTCGGGAAAATGTCATTTGCAGGTGAGAAGTACACTGTGGTAAGTAATTATTTGGTCATCAGGTACAGTAACGTAAGAGATTTCTGAACACTCTTCAATCAATTAATCAACTTCAACTTCCAAAGAGTTACCCTGCGATGCCTCTGCCGAACTCACTACTTGCTTTCTCGTGTCAGCCCGAAACCCAAAAAGGAGACCGTCCCGACTCGATCCGTCCTTTTTATACTTGGCTCCCCTTTTGTGCTTGGTACATTTCTCAGTCATTCAACTCTCACTCTCGAGTTGAAGATCCGAGGAAGGTACCGTAACAATCAAATTCCAAAATTCCGAGATTTCCTGGATTTACCAAAATTCTAAAATCAGAATTATCAAAATCACCAAAATTTCCAGAAAATTGTAAAAACATTCTGTCAAAAACTCCGATTCCGAAATCTCGTTGCACCAATTTTACGAGTTCAATGACCTCGAACTCGTCACCGCATTGTGCAACGAGTTTCGAAGGACACATTGTCCCGTAGGGGATTTGAGTCATAAAAGACTCAAAATAAGGGGCGGCAACCGAGGAATAGAGAATCGACCGTCCGAATGTACTCGGACGTTTGACTCTCGGTGCCTGATTATGGGGTGCACCATTCTGATGGACAGTCAAATCAAACTTGTGCATTTGATTAATTGCATGATCAACGCTGCCGTCATCCATGAATGGGTTGATCGGGGTGTGGTCATCATTTTAATTTGGTCGCGCCGATTTAAAATTACCCTCCCTCTCAATGATGATCAGCAGTTTGATTCCCATTGGTGTCGAGTTGGCTGGGCATTTTATGTTTTTCCCGCTGAAGACAGCGTGTTGTATGGTATCAGAGGTTTAATCTGTGACAACACCGATCGTTGACGTTTGGTTGCACAATTACATGTACTGGCGAAATTTTTGTTTTGCTGGCGATTCTGCCAGCCTGGTTGTTTGAATTCGATATTGATATTCAAAATCGGCAAAATTAGTACAAAATAACCCCATTTTTCGGCGCTTCCTCACCACCGCGCGCGATGCGTCACTGTTCTAGCTTATCCTACTGATTTCTTTGATCCTTTATCTATCCAGTGGTATAATTGAAATTTGGTTGTATGTTGTGATGCGTCGCGTCACCTAAAAAGAAGGGAGATTAGAACATAACAAATAAACTATGCGAGTCACTAACCGTACCCACAACACATATGAACCTAAAAAACTTAATGCACCCGAAATTTAACATACTCACTCGAACATGTCACGCGAGAAGTCGATGTCGGTGTTGATGTTTACATAACATAGTCCACATAGCGAGCAACATAGTCCACACAGATAGTCCACACGTAGTATTTCATGGGGAATAAAACATAAAGCATAAAACACCAGAAAACTACCTAAGAAGCATAAAACACCAAAAGTGAAACATGCACCATACTAGCCATCAAGCGTAAACACAACACGGTTAAACGACGTAAATAAACCTACAAATATGTAAAATGCAAACAAACCTACTATTTAATAACACTTACGTGAGCATTGGATCCCGGAAACCTATGTCAATAACATGGAATTCACTACCGAACATAAAACACGTGACATCACAACACGATCTTAACCTAGACTGAAACGTCAAAACGAAACATGGGGAAACGTAAACAACTCCATCAACTTACGTTGTTCTAAAAACCTCCGCCCGTCACCGGTAGATGGCGCCATGCAGAAGTTAAGTGCGTTTCGTAATTGACGGCAACCTCGCTCGAACGGTCAAAAATCCCGGTTTCTTGGAATAAAAAGCGGAGAAAAATTGGGGATATCACCAGTAGCTGGGATCAACTTCATGAAATATAGAACTGGAGTGGAGGCCAACTTCAGGCGGGCCATAGAGGAGTTCCGTCGTCGTCTACTGTTGGCAGTAGGAAAAGAGGAGCGTTTGCGGATCAGCAAGGAGATCCAGTGGCTCCATAACGACCGGTTGAAGTACCGCCGTACCAAAAGGGGTAATAGTAAAATTAAGAAAGGAATTGTAAATAAGATTAAGGAATGAAATAAAAACTGAATAAAATTAGGATTAAAACATAAACGAGGAATTTTAGAAACATGAAGTGGGTCAAGAAAGTAGAGTAAATTTGAATCTGGCTGAGTAGTGAAACGAAAAAATAATTAGTAGATTAGTTTATAGAATGAATGAAAAAGTCGCTTGGACGGTTGATTTGTATAAGGTATTAGGAAGATCACTAGTAGATTGGTAACATTAGCGTTTGATTTGTATAAAGTATTAGGTAGATAACTAGTAGATTGGTAACATTAGCGTTTGATTTGTATAAAATATTAGGAAGATAATTAGAAGATTGGTCGCATGGACGTTTGATTTGCATAAAGTACTAGGAAAATGAATGAAAATGTACATGAGAATTGTAATTAGTATATGCACAATAATTAATATTAACCCAACTTAAAACTTGTGTCAAGCCTACCTTCAACATTGAACTGGTTAACATTGAAAATTGGAGCCATAACAAAAGGAATAAAATATACATAACAAAACTGGCGCAGCCGCACTAAAGAACCTAAACGCACAGAAAATAATATTGAGGAAAATTAATCAAATTAAATTTTAATAAGACAAATGTTGAAGGTGCGCTGTAGAATATAAGACATAAAAAGGATTGTTTGTATAAGTCATTTATTGAGGAATATTTGTAGTAAAAAATAAAACAAAGATATACGAAATTAAAAAAGGGTACAATAAAAGAATAATACTATACACAAAAATACATAAAAACATAAAAAAAAACATGAAAAAAAAACAATATATATATATATATATCAGAAAAAAGAAATAGAAATAGGAAAAGAAATTAAAAATATTCAAGGAAAAAATAGTTAGTTAGTAAAAATTAGTCATAACAAAATGATAAAACAAACGAAAAACACAGTGTATTGCCCAGTCAACCCCGAAACCGTCTCTGAAATCGTTTATAACTAGATTTTCGAGGTTTCTAGACTACTTCTCACTTGATAATCCGGAACCGGAATTCTCTACAAGCACTCAGGAAACCCACACAGGTGAAGAATCTAACGTAAAGAAGGACAACGAGGAAGGAACAACTAACAAAACTAACGTATTGATGTCAAGCAACCAGGAAACTTATCAGATAACAGAACCGGGAATAGAAAATCAGATAGAAGGAAATACAGAAACAGGAGATATACAACAAACACCAGAAGAGCCAGAAACAGACATAGTGCAGCTGAGACACGGGAGAAAATATTGTAAGACGAACTCGGACCCAGGAAAAGACGACCACGCTAACAACAAACCACAGCCAACAATAAACACACGAACAGAGATCGAGAAAAAAGAAATTGAGGAAGCAAAAGGAATTGAAAACAAGAAGATGGCCAACATAACTTTAGTAAACAACGTGTTACACAACAACGTACCGATACTAATGGGGGAAGACAGCCCCCGAAAACAAAATGAAGTAAATGAATTTATTAGTTGCGCGCGCCTGGGATACGAGACCCTCACTGAAGCACAAGATAAGGCGCTCTTTATAAGATTATTACCAACACGATTAAGAGGAAGAGCCCTAGAAGTTGCGCAAGCTGGAGTAAACGATACACTTGAGGATATATTCAACACTCTTAGGTCGAACTTAATCCAGAATACCTCCTACATAACTCTATACACTCAATTAAGAAACGTGCAGCAATTACCCATGGAAACACTAATGGGCTACTTCAAAAGGGTGAAAACACTCATAAATGCTTGCAAGAACGCAGCAGAACAACAATACGCCAACGGGGGTGAAGGTTTAAGAATCGAAATCGAGGAAGTAGGCCTGCATTGCTTTAAGTTAGGGATAACAAACTCTAACTACAAGTTCTACCTGCTCCAAGATTGCAACAACAACTTGGAAGCCTTAGGAAGAAAAATAGCAAGGCTTGAGCAGACTGAGCAATGCATGAATCAGCACCTAGCTAGTCAGCAACCCGTAATCCCAGGACTACACACGATGGACCAACCTAGAAACCAGTTTTACAATCAAGTGAAAAGAGAACCCCGAACGTTTGGACAAAATCAGCAACAACCACAATACCAGTCCGCGAGAAACTATAATGGGTACCAAGAGACACAAAGAAACTACAACACCAACACACGCCGGGAGGAACAGGATAAACGGCAGATAAGATGTCATATCTGTGGAAGACCAGGACACGTGATAACCGAATGTCGTACGAAGCAAATGACGCCATTCTGCGCGAACTGTAAGACTTTTGGCCACACGATTCAAAACTGTAACGCGCACGGCAGTAATCAACAAAATTCAGCTTCAAACACATATAGAGGTCGTCAAGTGAATCATACCATCGGGAACACAGCAGACGGAAAATGGAATTTCTGTCTGGAAAGTGGACATATGGAGGACCGGTGTTATTTTAGAGAGAGAGATGGGAACGGTTGCAGCTAGAAAAACAAATAGCAAACCTACAAACGGAAAACTGCGAGGAGACAACCGAGCACACCGCGAGTCGTCGCTAAAAGAAAAAGAAAAGCCTTGTGAAACATGTCCAGACGTCCCTATAGTAAGTTTACCCCTAAATATTACGAGAAGAAGCAGAAATAAGTTCATAGTGGACACACGAGCCGAAATAAGTCTTATAAAGGAGGAAGAAATTAATGAATCAATGGAAAAAGACATAAACAGAGAAGAAATTATCACACTCAACACGATTTCAGGGGAAATTTCCTCAAAGGGAACCATCACAGGACACATAAATTTAGATAAGATATATCCATTCAAGTTCCATATTATCGAAACTGTCAACCAAGGTAGTATAACTGGCCTGCTGGGCAACGACTTTCTGTCCAGGCATTGCAACATCGAGGGCCCCGCGAAGGAGCTCTTCAAATTCGAAGAAAACCAAAACCGAAGTACGAATGACGTTCATTTTGTGGACGTCATAGCAGCTGGTAAAACAAATCATGAGCGTAGTCATGCCAGGGAGGAAAACACCCGAGAATTCCAAAGTAAAACTACTATGGGGGGTAATACGAAACCTGCAACCTGGAAAAAGATTACGCCGAGAATCCCGACAAACGGAGAAACCAGGGAACATTACCAACGTCAGGCAAAGCTGTCCGAATACATGTGATTACACAGAGGAAATAATGCCTACAGCGGAAGTGTTGAAAGATCTTGGAAAACACTTCGAGGCAGGTACAACGCATGAAAACTACGAGAGTGGGACGCGTACCGGGGGGAGTAATTTAAAATGTTTTCCATTCCATACTCGCACATATGGGGAGAACGAAGAAAGCTGCGAAGAACGTAATTTGCAATGTTTTCCATTCCATATCTTCGCACGTATGGGGAAAACGAAGAAAGCTGCGAAAAAAGTTGCTCAAAGGAGGAATTTATAACTACACAGCCCAGGAACATCATAATACCGGGAAGGACAGTGAAATGTGTGGAAATGATCACAGACAGAGAAGGACAGTATGTAACCGAAGGAGAGGAGATAAAACCGGGTACATATACTAGTAACGCGCTCGTGAGGTCAACAAATGGGAAAATAAAACTGAGCTAAATATAAACAATTATAAAGCAGAAGTGAACAATGTGACACTAAAATTGAGCAAATACGAAGAAACGACAGCACCAAACTACAACGATACTAATAACTCTGAGGAAAAACTCGTCAATTGTATTAGCACAGAGGAATGGAAACTAGGAAAAAGAGAAACTTAGATAAAAAAACTAATAAGCTTAGAAACCAATTTGAACATCGAAGAGAGGAGGGAAATGCATAAAATTATTGAAGAATTCCAAGACGTTTTTCATTTACCGGGAGAGAAACTGGGGCATACAGCAACAGTGCAGCATGAAATACGGATACAACCAGGGAAACAACCTATCAAGTGCAAGATGTACCGCCTGCCGGAGACGCAAAGAGAGATAATAACGGAAGAAATACAAAGATTACTCGAGGAAGACATAGTAGAACCAAGCTGGAGCGAATGGAACGCACCATTACTAGTAGTCCCAAAGAAACCGGGACCTGAGGGACAGAAGCGATGGCGAATAGTGGTCGATTACAGGAAACTAAATGAAGTAACCGAGGGGGATACTTATCCACTACCCAGAATTGAAGATATCCTGGATCAGCTGGGAAATTCTCGGTATTTCTCAGTACTCGACCTCGCCGGCGGATACCACCAAATCGCAATGAAACCAGAAGATCGGGATAAGACTGCGTTCAGTACCCCTTACGGACACTACGCCTTAAAGCGTATGCCTTTTGGGTTAAGGGCAGCACCAGCAACGTTCCAGCGTCTCATGAATCATGTGCTTACAGGACTACAGAGTCTACAGTGCTTCGTACACCTGGATGATATAGTAATATACGGCAGAAATCTAACGGATCATCAAACAAAACTACGAACCATATTACAACGATTGAGAAACCATAACTTGAAGTTAAACGTAGAGAAGTGGAATTTCCTCAAAAAAGAAATTATATATCTTGGACACAAATGCACGACGCAAGGAGTAGAACCAGATCCGAGCTTGGTGGATAGCGTAAAAAATTTCCCGACGTCTAAAACGGTGCGCCGGGTACAGTCCTTCTTAGGACTAGCCAACTACTACAGGAAATTCATATCGGACTTCTCCAAAATAGGGGCTTCAATCAATAATCTCCTAAAGAAAGATGTGAAGTTCAAATGGGATGAAAGTTGTGTAAACGCTTTCAACACTCTCAAACAGAAATTGATAAGTCCACCGGTACTTAGATACCCAAACTTTAAAGAACCATTCAAGCTATACACGGATGCGAGCGAAGAAGCATTTGGCGCAGTACTAGCACAAGGTCAACCCAGCGAAGAGAAACCCATAGCCTTTGCTAGTAGGACATTGAACGCAGCAGAAAGAAATTATTCTACAATAGAACGGGAACTCTTGGCCATAGTATGGGCAGTTAAGAACTTTAGATGTTACCTGTATGGACGACCATTCAAAGTATTTACCGACCACAAACCACTAAGAGGAGCTATAAGAATCAACGATCCCACAAGTAGGATTTTACGCCTATGGCACAAACTATCGGACTGCACGTTCGAGATAGAATACAAAGAGGGACGCAAAAATAACAATGCAGACGCCTTAAGTAGGATCCCCTATGACGTGCTAGTAACCACGCGAAAACAAACGAGGGAACAAAATGAAAAATTGGAAGAAACAGAAGCAAAAGGCTCAACCACAAGTGAAAGTCTCGAGCATGCATCACCAAGCAAAGTACCTGAACGAGAGAAAACACATATAAGAATTTTAATGATGCTGTCATGATGCACCCCTAGGAGGCCATCAAGGAGTATTCAAAACATACCACCGCCTGAAGAGAGAGTTCTACTGGAAGGGAATGCTGAGAGATATCAAAAAACATATACGAAAATGCAAGAAATGCCAGCTGAATAAGTTAAGCAGAGAACATAAGGAACCGATGGTCATACCGGATACAGCTAAACAACAATTCGACAAGGTTTATATGGACATTGTGGGTCCACTTCCAGAAACACCACGCGGGAACAAGTATATCCTAAGTTTCGAAGACGATTTGACTCGCTTCATGGACGTAATACCACTCCAAAATATGGAGGCGAAAACTGTGGCACAGGCTTTTGTGGAGGAAATAATAATTCGTTACAGAATACCAACAAAATTAATTACCGACCAAGGAGCCAACTTCACTTCCGAAATGTTTAGGGAAGTGTGCAAGATCGATATTTAAGATACGGAAGATCGAAACAACACCATACCATCCCCAATCCAATGGAGCATTGGAAATATCACATAGGCCTTTGATAGAATATCTAAGGAATTTTGTAGACGACAACCAAACAAACTGGGATGAACATCTGCGAGCAGCAATGTTCGTCAGGAATAATAGTATGTACACAACCACAAAATTAACGCCTATGGATTGCTAATACGGCTTCTCCGCCCCTCCTCCCAATAATTTGAAGAAAGCTCCCCAACCAGTATACGATCACGAGAACTATTTCCTGCAACTAAGAAACAAACTCCAGAGAGCATATCAAACCGCACGAAGAAATTTGGAAGAGAGTAAGATCCACTCGGGCTCACTTGACCTTATGAATGCGGCAGTAAGAAAGTCCACTTCATGGCTTGTACTACTACAGAGGGTTTTGGTGTAGTGTTATTTCTTAAATTGACTCGCGTTTAGACCAGTTTCCGCCAGTCCTGTTTTTATAGTCTATGCTTGCACATCAGGTGCTGTGTTTGACTATTGCGTCTTTTTACGATTTTGCCCTTATTATTCAATAAAATGAAAAACAAATTTTTCTATAGTATTTCTTGGAATTTATTACAAAAATTTCCTACCAAAATTACAATTCTACTTTTGAAACAGATTTGATACCTAACTAAATATTCATAAGTTTGCTGTACTCACGATTGTGTCTCGGATGTACCAACTATACTCTTCCGTATAATATTTGAGATAAGTGGTACCAGCCCGTTCTCTCTGAGTTAAGGGTAAGACCAAGAATTTTATTTTGAATTTTATAATCACTATCCTACAATTTAGTGAAGTGACGTTCAATATTTTACGCTTTCATCTTTTATAAGTCTATTGGTTTTAAATGTCCAATTGATTAGCGGTCGGCTTATAACCTTCACTTTTACTGAATTTTGAGGCACTTCCTAATTCACTTTCTCTGTTGTTCAAAAATTAGGATATTCGCAAGTAAGATCAAATTTCTGTAATTCATCCTTCAACTGAAACGTCATAAGACCTTTTCCAATCATTTCCAAGTTCAGCAAAAGTTTTTTTGAAAGTTCTATTTCATAGATTTCTTAATATGTGAAACAAACGACACACATATATCAATGAACCACTCACCTATTAAGCAAAGATATTTATAAACTTTTTCCTTTTTTTGTGTACGGGATGTAATACGTAACTCAAACTGTATATTTTCAGAGTTTACTATTTCATTCAAAATCTCTCTAATTGTTATCGTCCAATGCTTCGGCAACCTTTTCACCTGGAAATAACATATAGGTATATTAAGTAATTTGATGGTGCAAACTCTAGACTTAATTTAATTTTTGGCGTTAGCATGGAGTCTTTTCTCAACCAAACTTATAACATCGTTGCCCAAATTGCAATGAATATTCTGATACTGAGTTCCTTATGGATTATATTTTCATGCTTGTACTATTGTTCGCAAATACTTTACTTCACTGTACCTCCAAATAATTACTTACTGCAGTGTACTTCTAACCAGCAAATGACATTTTTCTGTCTCGTCAGCGAATTCCTTTCACACCTAGACTCACCTTCAACCGCGGGATCATCTTTCCAGACGTTCTAATCATTAAGTTGTGAACAAAGGATGTTAATATTCTTGACGATTTAATTTTGCTCGACTCACCTGTACTTAGTTGCTTAGAAATAATTTACCTTATGTCAGCGCTTTTATTTGTATAAATTCGTACATATTTGAATAAATAAACTAGTCATTGATTAAATCAAGAGGCTTGAACATCGTTCCTAGCTCTTGCTTATCGGTCTAAGACCCTTGCACATCTTAAGTCAGTCTTGGTGAAACACCTCGATGAGTATTCGGGCTAAATATGACCTCGAAACAAGTCATCCATATTTCCAGAAACAATAATTTGCCAACATAGTGGAGCTGTAAAAGTGGTTTATCGAGGACGTCAAACAGCGCTTAAGTAGTCAAACAAGCACTCAATTCATGGAGCATGCGTCAAGCAGTCACAGCCCTGAAGATGCCAAGCCATCTATCGCCGGAAGTTTTCCACTTCAGGTCACGCTACGGAGATTGAACGCTGCAATCGTCTCGTTTGGACTCAGTCCAAAACCTTCCCCCTCAACAAAACGCTGTCGTGTACGAAGTAAAGTGCCATTCCGTTGAACGCCTTTGGGCAAATCTTGAGGCCCTGCATGATACCTTCTGGTGAATGACAGATTACCCCATTGTTGCTGGATTTGATCAAGAAGCGTATCTGTTGCTGTCCGATGAAGTAGAGTCTGCAATACTAGATTTACAACAACATTCTACACCGTTCACACATCCAGTCACAAGTGATGTTTCGCCCAAGGTTAAGTTGCCAATCATCACACTGCCAAAATGTGATGGCAATTATCTTTGCTGGAAGGAGTTCCACGTCCTGTTCTTGCAAGTGGTTCACGTACAAAATCTGGGCAATGCGCAGAAAATGTGGTACCTCAAGGCGAGTTTTACTGGCAGAGCGATGTATTAGCCACCTAACAATCTCCGACGCGAACTATCTGTCTGCTTGGAACCTGCTCAAGGACAGATACGACAATGACAGACTATTGGTAGCAGCCCTCATTAAAAAACTGTTAAATCAACCTGTCATCCACACCGAATCAGTTATGGCCAAATCAAATCGCTACATGACACAACTGGAGTGCTGGAGTGCCATTGTGGAGTGCACAATGGACTGCTTGCTAAGTCTGGCGAATCTCAAAATCGACATTAAAAACTGGGATCCTTTGTTGCTCCACATCCTCATCAAAAAATTAGATGGTGCCTCACACACGCCTTACGAGCAGGGCCTAGAATATCCTAGAAACCTACAATCTATGGAGCACTGTCTCACGTTTCTTGAAAGGCGCTTTCAATCCTTAGAATCCATGCCTAGTAAAAATGCCAGAAGCACCGCCATCGACAATAGCTTCGGAAAAGGAGGATCTCAAAGGGCATTAACCGCAGTATCATCCAAGCTGTCTTGTTTGGCGTGCCAGGGGGATCACCTGCTCTCTTCTTTCACTACTTTCCTCAACTTCAGCCCTGAAAAGCGCCTTCAATTGATACAACGTGCAGGTCGCTGCGTCAATTGTCTTAAGAAGGGACATCGCTCCTATAAATGTCCCACTGGTAAGTGCAAGAATGGCTCCAAGAAGTACAATACTTTGCTTCATCTGGAAGGCAATGATTCAAAGGGTTAAGTCTCATCCAAGCAGCCGCAACAAGCAAGGAATGAGGAAACAAGGGCACACCCAGACTCAAGAACTAAGGAAGTTGCCTCGCTCAGTTCCAGCACTTCCTCAACTGTCAGTGCATATACGTTGTTAAGCATGGTCCTCATCAGTGTCACGGATAGCTGGGCAAGCCAAATTCAGGCAAGAGCCTTGTTAGACTCCGGTTCCCAGCTAAACTTCATCTCGGTAAGGCTTTAAAAAGGTTGGGTCTCCAAGAAACCAAACATATTGTTACGATTGGAGGGATCGGGTCCGTCGCACAGAACACACGGTCAAGAGCCAGCATCCAAATACACTCCAACATAAACGACTACAGTACAAACATAGATGTTCACGTCTTACCAAAGATAATAGCACCACAACCTTCGCAACATATCGAGAAGACATCCTGGCCTAAGCCCGGTAACATAAGGCTGGACGATCCATTATTTCATCGTCCTGGTCCCATCGAAATTCTGATTAGAGCCGAGCTATTCTATTCGATTCTTTCCGTTGGTCAAATCAAGCTGGGGGAGCAGCTGCCCACGCTTCAGAATACGGTTTTTGGTTGGACCGTGTCAGGCCGAATCACCGTAGGCACCTCAATGACTAACCTAGCACACTGTAGAATATGCAGCGAGTACGAAACTTTGGACTCCCACATTCAAAAATTCTGGCAGCTTGAAGAAACCGAACAAGTCTCAAATAATTATACAGCTGCTGACAACAACTGTGAAGAATTTTTCATCCAGACTACGAAAAGGGACAACAATGGGCGCTTCATCGTTCGACTGCCATTCAGATGCGATCCAAAAGGACTGGGCGAGTCCAGTGACACAGCACTCCGACGTTTCCACTCCTTGGAAAGAAGATTTGATAAGTACGAGACGTTGAGGCAGCAATCTAATACGTTCATACAGGAATATATTGATTTGGGCCATATGAACGAAATCTGCTTCCCCATGGTAGAAGAGCCCTACTATTTTCTTCCACATCATTGCGTCCTCAGACCCGAAAACACAACGACCAAATTACGAGTTGTCTTCGATGGATCAGCGAAAACAACAAGTAATCTTTCGCTGAATAATGTTTTAGCAATCAGACCAGCCATCCAAGGTGATGTCTTCACAATCCTCCCGCGCTTCCGTCTTCCCCGATATGTCTTCACCGCGGACGTCGAAAAAATGTATCGGCAAATTCAAGTCGACCCAGCTGACCAAAATACCAATTGATATGGTGGAGGGATGATATATAAATACCAATATCCACTAGTTTCTCAGGCCCTTAAGAACGACTTCTACGTGGATGACATTTTATCCAGCTCTGATCGTTTGTCCACTTGCATGTTGAAGCAAACTGAACTACTTACATCCTTGAAAACTGCTGGCATCAAACTTCGCAAATGGTGCGCAAATCACCCTCACCTACTCAAGGAAATAGCAGCAAAAGATCAGGTTGAGCTAGACTTCAATAACCAGTCCAACGATAGCATCAAAACGATGGGGTTAACCAGGCAACCCAGATCCGATTCTTTCGCCATTCGGAGAAACTTCGCTACTTCCAAGGAGAAACTATGCAAGGAGTGCAGCTCTCGAGGAATTGACTTCCACTTCATCCTTCCTCGAACTTCTCATTTCGGTGGGCTGTGGGAAGCTGCCGTCAAATCCGCGAAGAAACTGATGCAACATTGGCTTGCGTCAGCCTCATTGACGTATGAAGAAATGGAGACAGTTGTTGTCGGAGTAGAAGCTATATTGAACTCCCGTTCCATCATACCGATGTGCGATAACGCCAATGATCTCACCGCCCTCACGCCAGCTTACTTCTTGATTGGTGAGCCAATAACCACGCTTGTCGATCCTCACACTCAATAAAACAAGGCCAACTTATTGACTCGGTGGAAGACACAGCGAACGATTCTGGAAACAGTGGTCGACCGAATACATAAATCAACTTCAGCACCCATTTAAATGGAAACATACGGCCCAAAACGTTACGCCCGGCAATGGTGATTATGAAGGAGGACAATCTTCCCCCTTTAAAGTGGCCTTTGCGACGTGTAACCAACGTCGTTAAGGGCGAAGACGGACTCGTCAGAGTTGTAGACATTCAAACTGCAAACAACATTTTTCGTCGGCCAATACACCGATTAGTACCACTTCCCATCGAGACTGAAGACCTTGGCGAAGTGGAACCAACTTTGGAGCAAACGAAAAAGAGAACAATGCATCAACCATCAGTGGACCAGGACCACACGCCAGTTAACCTCTCTCGCTCCGCCCTTTTTACCATGTTGCTGGTATGTCTCTTCCTGTCCCCAGCCACGGCATCTCCACCAACGATGACTCCCTTCACGACAAACCTAGGCATCTATTTCGATAACTTAGGCAGAGCAAACATTATTACCAGCGATTGGAATATCATCACATATTATGACATGCAGTCATTTTGGAGGGAGTTCGAACTTGTGCAAACGTTTAGTGCATCTTTATGTAACTTATCATCTACCATGCCTAATCCGGAGTCTCATCACAAAATAGCCAAGCAAATTAACCGTGTAGTGGATGAGCTCAGCCAGACCAATCAACTTGTAAGAAGTCCTCCATCAGGTCCAGCAAGACGGGGACTTCTCAACATCGTTGGCAACGCAGCAAATTTTATGTTTGTGTCCTCGATTCTAAATACGCTGAAGAAATGTCCATGACCATTGACTCTATAAAGAACAACGAAGGACATTTAGCAAATCCGTTGCGTAACCAAACCTCCATTCTAGACGCTACGGTCAATATTATGAAAAATGATCACCAGGCTATTGGCATGGAGTTTCAGAGAGTTGAGTCTCTTTTAAATGATTTATCCACATAGATAAACGCAATACGCAACGACGCACAACAAGAAGCTCGAACTTGGTTCTTCATCCTATCGTCGCTACAAGCTACACTGCTCGCCACCAACTTCCAAAGGACTCAAGGCCTGATTTTGGATGCCTTAGTCAATTTACATCGAGGAAGAGTCAACAGACATCTTTTATCACCCGAGCAGCTAAGAACCGTTCTATACACTATTCGGGCGAATCTTCTTTCAAGTTTAAGACAACCACTCAATCGGGACAATATAATCCATATTTACAATCTCATTGCACTTGAAGGTAGAATGACGGACAAGCATTTCATTTTCAAGCTAAGAGTGCCCTTAATCTCGGTTGAAGACTTCGATACTAGTCATTGATTAAATCAAGAGGCTTTAACATCGTTCCTAGCTCTTGTGTATTGGTCTAAGACCCTTGCACATCTTAAGACAGTCTTGGTGAAACACCTCGATTGGTATTGAAACCTTCTCTGAAAGGAGTCCAGACGGATCAATTTGGTGATATACCTAAATTAATCTGAAAGAGCGCAGGCAAAGGAGTCTGCGCTCAACAAGTATGAAAACTCATCACTCTATCGATGGAAAAATTTAATTTTCCCCTAAAATGCATCCCCCAAATGATTGCGGGATAGAGTGAACATTTTACGACCAATTCTGACAACTAGAAACAAACAGTGTATTTATGTGAACCAGTTTATTAAAAATTAGCATGTAAGTACTATTGATCACTAAAATTTCAGTGTTTTGATGAAAGGATAAATAACTGTTACTCGAATCCGGATTACAGTTAAAAATCGTTATATAATCTTGGGCAAAAATGTTCAAAACAGAATGAACGTTTTCTTCAAAAACGATTATGAGGTAATTTATCGCCAACGCTTTTGTGATAACATCTAAGAACATTGGATCTTTTATATGTCCTTAAAATGAATGAAAATGTATTATGTATGTAAGTTTGAAGCCTCTTTTCAAACTTTGGCGCCTTGTCCGTTCGGTAAAGTTATCGTCGGCCTAACGGTTGAGGGACGCTCATTATAAACTGCGTACCGGTTGCGGTCAGAGAGAGTCAGACGCCGTTCTGATGTGCCACTGTGTAGCCACGTTTTTCGTTCTCTCGATTATTATTGAAAATTTTAATCAATCTGTGAAATCCTACTTTGTTGTTGTTTCAGGTATTGTATTTATAGATAAGTGATAAGTAGTGTAAATAGTGTACATAGATTAATATATTAATTATAGTTATTTTACTGCAACAGTCGAGTTGGCTCATTTAGACTCACCTAACCTAACAAATCCTAAGTTTCCAAAACAGAGACTTATATGTATTTATAACAACACAGGTTAGTGAATACCCAAGCATAAATGAGGTTATTGAATTACAGTTGGTATTGAGATGAATGTTGTTTTAAGTGTGTTAGCAACTTCACCTTCCGTCACCATTGCCTTTAGACAGAACTCTCCACATCCAATGACACAGCGTCCTATGATGTGGGATGTGGGGATCGAACCATGCTGAATTTTGGGTGTCACATTTGTACACAAGAAATAGTCTTTGTTTATTTTAGTTTTTAAATCAAATTGGTGTACAGACGCGGCGTAATAGAAATTGACTTCCGTATACTCTTGGACCTTATAGTTATATGAACAAATAAAACTTATATTCATATAACTATTAATATTTTATTTATTATATAATATTTTAAATTAACAATAATTATATTATTTAATTAAAACCGGAGCTCTATTCAAAAAGAGCTCTCCAAATTGTCACAAAACTAAACTAAACTAACTAAATTAATATTTTATAAAGTTAAAATAAAAAAGCTACTTAGATCTAAAATTAGCTACTTAGATCTAAAATTAGCTACTTGTTACAAATAGTAACAAGTAGTTAAAACAAAGTGTCTTTATACAATAATAGTTCCAAGTAAGTACCTACAATACTCCCCTTTTCAAAAACGGAGTTAAGGTAAAACAACTGAAACGTGTTTTTTGTGTTTTGGTAAAAATCCTTCATCTGTTTTCTCAATGTACGCCGGTTTAATTCGATCTACAGACACAGTTTTGATTTTATCATTAATTTGAATTTTAAAAACCTTTTCTGTCCGATCAAGTACCTTGTATGGTCCCTCATATGGAGGAGTTAATGAAGGTATTTTACGATCAACTCTTACGAAAACATGAGTACAGTGTTTCAAATCCTTAAAAACGAAAGGAGTGTTTGATGATTTATGAGAAACAGAAGTAGGTCTCAACAAAGAAATGGATTTTCTCAAATTATCCAAAGTTACCGAAAGAGGAACTTCTAATTCCTTATTCATAGAAAAATCCCCAGGAATTCTGAGGGTTTGCCCGTAAACTACTTCAGCCGCAGAGCATCCCAAATCAGCTTTAAAAGCTGTGCGAAAACCAAGCAATATCAAAGGCAGCCTTTCCGCCCAATTATTCACAAAATTAGAAGATTTAAGCACAGCTTTCAATTGGCGATGGAAGCGTTCCACCATGCCATTGCTCTGAGGATGATATGCAGTTGTACGGATCCTATGTGTTCCTAATAATGAAATTAATGTGTTAAAAAATTTTGACTCAAAAGGAGTTCCTCTGTCAGTAGTAATGGTGAGTGGAATTCCAAATCTTGCAACATGATGTGTCACAAACGCTTTAGCTATTGCTTCAGCTGAAACCTCTTTCATGAGAATAGCTTCTGGCCATCGTGAGTAACGATCAATTAATGTTAATATATATGAGTAACCACTAGAAATTGGTAAAGGACCAACGATATCCAAATGCATGTGCTGGAAACGGGTCATAGGAAGTGGGAAAGAACCTATTTCTGATTTTGAATGCCTTGTAATTTTGTTTCGCTGACAAATCTGACAAGATTTAGTCCATTGTCCAATATCTCGATTCATATGAGGCCAGAAAAATTTATCAGTTATTAATTTCCTAGTTGCCCGAACGCCTGGATGAGAAAGTGAATGTAGTTTCTCACAAACAGATTTTCTACAGACCTCAGGAACTAGGGGGCGCATGGTATTGTTGTAATTGTTGCACCAGATTTTGATTTTTGAAAAAGGATACGTAATAAGCTGGAATCTTTGTTCTTTATCATTTTTAATTAAATTTTGAATTTCCTGATCCTCTTTCTGATGTTCAGCGAAATTCTGAATATTTAGTGGAAAAGCTTCAGCGGTATCAAAAGATTCAAGTTTAAAATCATCCACTCTAGATAACGTATCAGCAACCACATTCGATTTACCTTTTATATGTACAATATCATTTGTGAATTGCGATATAAAACTTAAATGTCTCGCTTGTCGAGCACAAC
Organism: Chrysops caecutiens; assembly: GCA_963971475.1. Lineage (NCBI taxonomy): Eukaryota > Metazoa > Arthropoda > Insecta > Diptera > Tabanidae > Chrysops > Chrysops caecutiens. The sequence continues at coordinate 27,720,533 of OZ020570.1, read as the reverse complement.
GATCAGTCTTTGTCCATAAAGCTGTCGTTAAAGGTTTGTGGTCAGTAAAAACAACAAATTTCCTACCCTCTAACCAATGTCTGAAATGTTTAATAGATTCATAAACAGCTAAAAGTTCTCTATCGAAAGCCGAATATTTTTGTTGTCCTTCATTTAGCTTTTTTGAAAAGAAGGCTAAAGGTTTATTAGTTCCATCAACGAACTGGTGGAGAACTGCTCCAATTGCTGTATTTGATGCATCCGTTGTGAGACTATAGTCACCTTCAGGAATGGGATGCACCAAACAAACAGCTTCGGCTAACATTTGTTTCACTCTATTAAACGCATTGGTATGAGAATCAGTCCAAACAAAATTTTTTGGCTTTTTAACTGAGCTAACAACCAGACAATGTAGAGGAATCAAAAATTCAGCTAGATTTGGGATAAAACGATGGTAAAAATTTATCATACCGATGAAACGTTGAAGACTTTTCAAATCTTTGGGTTCTGGAAAATTAGTAATAACATCAATCCTTTCCTTGGAAGGAAGAATTCCTTTTTCCGAAATATTATGACCCAAAAAATTTAATTCAGAAACTCCAAATACGCATTTCTCAACTTTAATGTTTAAACCAAAATCTTTTAAACGAGTAAAAACTTGTTCCAGATGTGAAAAATTGTCATCCTCATTTTCACTATTTACAAGGATATCATCAATATATACGAAAACGAAATCAAAATCACCCAAAACTTCGTTCATAAATCTTTGAAATGTTTGAGCCGCGTTCCTTAAACCAAAAGGCATTCGAAGAAACTCAAACATTCCAAAGAGGGTTGTTATGGCTGTCTTGTGGATATCCTCTTCAGCAACAGGAATTTGATTATATGCCCGACAAAGGTCTATTTTTGAAAAAATTTTGCTACCATTTAAATTCAAATTGAAATTTTGAATATGAGGTAAAGGGTATCTGTCCGGGATAGTGATGTTATTAAGACGACGGAAATCTCCACAAGGTCTCCAATCTCCATTTGGTTTAGGAACCAAATGAAGAGGCGAGGACGCCGGAGATTTTGATGGTCTACAAATACCAAGTTTACATAAAGTAGCAAATTCTTCATAAGCAATTTTGCTTTTGGTCACATCTAAACGTCGAGGAGAAGAAAAAGGAAGAGGTCCAGAAGTAAAAATATGGTGCTGAATCGAATGTTTAATTTCAGCAGTAAAATTTGAATTCGAAGTTATCTCTGGAAATTTTTTTAAAAGTTGTGAAAATTTATTGTTTAACATAGAAATTTTTGTTGAAGGTGTAACAGCTGAAGAGCATATCCCAGAAACTTTTAACTGCGTTTTCGTATCAATTAGTCGTTTATTACGAAGATCAACTAGTATCCCAAATTTCGCAAGAAAATCTGCCCCAATAATAGGTTTGTCTACTGCAGCAATTGTAAAAAGAAAAGGAAAATCTCTACGTAAGTTAAGAGATACCGTTAGCAGCTTATTACCAAAAACTTTAATAGGGGTTCCATTAGCTGCAGTAAGATTTATTGCTGATGGACTTTTGGTGTCTGGGAAAAAACGACGCGGCAAAACAGAAATATCTGCCCCAGTATCAATAAGAAAATGAAATTTTGTTAATGGGTCAGAAACAATGAGGCGACGTGTTAACATGGAACTAGCATCCGTCGCTTTAATGTTAGTCCTTAATTGTTTAAATTATTTTGCTTTTCTTTATAATTACAAGGAAATATACATTTAGTGGCTTTATCACCGAAGTTTGTATGATACCAGCACATACCATTTGAATCTCGTTTTGGTGTTGAAGACCTCGTCCTTGAATTTGAGCGGTGGCGATATCGTTCACGAGGGTCATTATAAAGAGTTTGAAAACTTTCACGTAAACTGGAAACCTCTTTCTTTATGTTATTTACATCAAGAGAAAGAGCTGAAATGGCATTGGCTATTTCCATTTGAAATGATTGGGGTGACCGAGAAGTATTAACCGCATTGATCTCTCGTGGTTGTATAACTTCCCAAACATCATCTGCAATCTTTATAAGTTCACTTATATCTTCCCTACTTGAAGCGGTAACTGCAATTTTAACTGCTTCAGGCAATTTCCTTAACCAAAGTTTTTTAAGAAGACTAGGGTTAACAAAATTCGAAGAACCCATTGAAGTTTCCATGTCCCTATAAAACGAGGACGGTTTCCGATCCCCAATCTCTGATGGTAATAATAACTGCTCTAATCTCTTTTCCTCACTAATTGTGAGTCTAGAGATAAGAGCATCTTTTAATTTTTCATATTTGTTTTCAAGAGGAGGGTTTCTAATTAGATCCATAACACAACCAATAACATCCTGTGGTAACATTGCAACAACGTGCTGAAATTTACTAAGATCGCTACTCATCCTATTAATTTGAAATATATTTTCTGCCTGCAAAAACCAGGCTTCAGGCATAGATGACCAGAAACCAGGCAGTTTATGTACTGTAGCACTATTGACCTGTGACTCAAAATTATTAGTTGAAGGCAAAACACCTCCATTCCCTGAGGCATTACTATTAACCGAATATTTATATATATATTTATATATATTTCGTAATGTATTGTTACGATTTGTTTTACCAAATTGTAGGTACCAACCTTACATAAAGTCAGATAACAATAAATTTTATTAAAGTTCTTCTTTTATAATCTTGATCAATGATGACTTGAAAGGTAGTAGATGGCTTGTAATAATTGTTGATTTGATGTGTACGTCTTGAATCTTGATGTATAAATCTTGAATGTTGAAAACAAACTTTCTTCACTCTAATTTATTCATTATTATTTATTTATAAAATTTTTTATATTATTATTATTGTTTATATATTTATTTATTATATTTATTATATCTAAATTTAATTGTTTGTTTTATTTAAAAAATTGCAATGTAATTGTTTGTTTTATTTAAAAATTTAAATTTATTTTTAAAATTTATTTTTATTTTCATTTATTCATTTTCTCACCAATAAATAGTTATTTTAATTTATTTCACTTATTTTGTTCAATCGGATCACATATAAAGTTATTTTTATTTATTACACTTATTTTCACTCATAAATAGTTATTTTAATTTATCTTGTTATTGTAATTATTTATTATTTTATAATTTCTTTTGGTTATTAATATATTTATATATAATATTTTCATAAAGTATTTGTTTATTAATTTATTTATAATATTTTATTTTATTTTCACTCATTATCAATTTTTAAATTTAAATTCATTTGTCTTCACATTTCAATTCATATTAATTTTATGAAATTAAATTAATTTCAATTCATGTCATTTCTGTCACGTTATTTTATTTAAATTATATTTAAACTGTACGTATATAAATTCACAAAATAAAATATGATTTTAATTATTATTTAATTATTATTTTTATTTCTTTAAATTATATTCACATTCACAAAAGTTTTGTATTTTTATATTTTATTTCATTTTCCATTTATTAGTTTTTCTATTTATTTAGTTTTGCACTTATTTCTTTTGTTTTTATAATTAATTATTTAGTTTTAAATTTATTTAGAGAAGTTTCTCCAGTCGGGGTCACCAATATAGTTATATGAACAAATAAAACTTATATTCATATAACTATTAATATTTTATTTATTATATAATATTTTAAATTAACAATAATTATATTATTTAATTAAAACCGGAGCTCTATTCAAAAAGAGCTCTCCAAATTGTCACAAAACTAAACTAAACTAACTAAATTAATATTTTATAAAGTTAAAATAAAAAAGCTACTTAGATCTAAAATTAGCTACTTAGATCTAAAATTAGCTACTTGTTACAAATAGTAACAAGTAGTTAAAACAAAGTGTCTTTATACAATAATAGTTCCAAGTAAGTACCTACAGACCTCACAACTCAATATTCAAATTTTATATGAAAAAGAAAGAGTGAATATAGTGCAGCTAACCAGGGATGAGATGATGGCAATTTCGGAAGATGCTGGCGTGGTATAGCCTTTGACGGCAACAATATGCCAAGTGAAGCAATTATACCGTAAGCTTGTAAATCGCCCTGATGAAGGTGCTGTCGTCCAATAAATATCTGCCGAATTTGAAACTGTTTCCGCCCGAATACACAAGTTGCCAATATGGAAATCACTTCCATCACTGGTTTCCGAGGGAATGTGGTTGTGAACGAACAACCGACCTATGTTAAACCTGTGGTGAGTGGTAGAGGTGGGGAATCTGGGGTACCTGACGACCCGCTCGACCGAGCGATTGCAACTATGCGAAAACGTCGCGAGATATTGAAGCTGTAGATAGAAATCGAAGCACTGACAGCAAAAAGTGCGAGTGCAAGACTGTACCGAGGTGAGCACTCTACTGATGTTGTGCGAGTACCTCAACAACACTTTCAGGCTTGCCGATGGACACACCGACTTTCGTAAATGCCACAGGGTCCACAGGACCTCGATTGGTGTATATCAATGTATTTGAGTCCATGGTGCCAACGTACACAGGTGACGAGGCATATGGAGTAGCCAAATGGTTTCGGGATTTGGAGGACGCATTCGACATCCTTCAGTTTGGCGCCAAATTGAGATTCATCACCTGTCGTCGGCTCCTTGGTGGAACAGCGAAACTCCTGCGGTCTACTTCTGTCCACACTTACGTTGAGCTGAAAGAGGCCCTAATTAGGGAATTTCCGTGACAACGGACTACAGCTGCCGTCTACTCAGCCTTACGTTCACGCACCCTACTTCAAGAGGCAAATCTACATCGATATATCCTGGAGATGCAGGAGATCGCATCACACGCTGACATCCCAGAGGTAAAGGTGGTTGACTTCATTATTGATGGAATCGAGGACAAGTAGTGTACGGTATGAGCGCTTTGCGAATTGAAACGTTCCATTGAACGGTATGAGCGTAGGTGCTCCCGAGTGACACCTCCAACCACTTGAACGAAAACGAGCGTGTCCTGTGTATCTACCTCAAGGTCAGCTACCTCTGCTTCAATCTCTGCAGCTGCTGCTATCTGTTGGGGCTTTCGTGGGTTGTTTAACAATGCTTATGTAGATTAGGGTTGGTTGGGACGTTCAAAGTGGTACGCAAAGTGCGATGGTACATATGGTTTATTTTTTTGTTTATGACTACTACAATATCTTGAAGGCTCTCATTTAATTTGTTTAATAGGTAAATTTGAGCATTAACTCTGCACTGTTGGAACTCTCTCGTATTTCTTTGTCTTCAGGGTTTTCTTCAACTGGTGATAATTCCTGGCGATAATTCCTCCTTTCCATTTTTAGCTCGTTGATCATTTGGCTGGCTTCCTGTCTGGCGTCTTTGTCCCTGCTAAAACGAGGACTCGCTGGGGCTCCTGTAGTTTCCTTTTGAAGTATGATTCCGAGCTTGACTTCTGCTTCTTTGTTGGCTGATGGTTTGGCTGTGCCGATGGCTGTTTTGTTCGTTGGCTGGCTTGGCGATGGCGGTACTCTTCAATTGATGCTACTAGCGGGGTCAGATTTCATTTTTTCTTTCGTTTGTAATTTTACCCAAGGTCAGGGTTGTTTACAAACTGGGTATTTGTTGTCGTCGTGACGTCATGGGGGATTCCGCTTTTGTATGGGGATATATTTGGCGATGTTTTTGGGGGTTTTACGGGGATTTCGGCGGTTTTTTCAGTGTGGCATCCTTCTCTGGTGACGTAGCTTCCCAATGACGTCATTTGCTTGCCTTCTCTGGCTTCTTCGTTTCTTTTTTGGGTTCTTTTGGAGCGATTCCCGGGCCCTCTTTGGTCTCCTTGGCGATGTCACTGTTTTTAATAAAACATTCTCATAAAATTTTTTATAACATATCCCATAAAATAATACTCTACTTATAGCATTGTATTTATAGTTTCTTTTACATATTTTATATTTTTTTTTAATTCTAGAAGTTGCAGTTTAACGTCTTACCCACCACGGCAGTACAATTCACTTTTTTTTTAATCCTATTTTCCCATAAATTTAATTTACCATTTACTTATGTCGACGACTCTATTTCTCTTCATGTTAAGGCACACCCTTGAGTGTTTGCTGCCCTCTTTTTCTGGCGATTTTTCCTTATGCATTTCTCTTATCATCTTAGAGATTTCCTCCTCTCTCCTGAAGAACTTCTCCCTCTCGTCGGAATGGTCTTGCCTGTCCTCTTCTGGCTCGCCCAATTTGAGTTGATGGTATAGCTTGTCGGCCGAGTCGAGGATGTCCTCCCACCTGCTGGTGGTCAGTCCCAACTCATCGATTTGCTTCCTTAGTATTTTGCAGTATTCCTCTCCGGCATAACATTGGAGGATATCCTCCCACATGCTGGTGGTCCGTTTTAATCAGTCGGTTCGCATCTTTGTGTCTCCGTTTTCCGGTGGTTGATTGCAACGGTTACTTCGGCTGAGCCAAGAATGGTTCTAACACTTATTTTGGCGAAGTAGCTGTCGTCGTCGACGGCTGTTATGAAAATAAATTTTCATACCCAAAAAAAAAAAAAAAAAAAAAAATCCGAACGAAACTAAAACGACAAATTTAAAAACCAAAATTTAATATTCACCCTGTGACACGCGCGCATGGCAGAACGGGATCTTTAAAATCTGCATGCAAAAAGAATTTCTATTATCGCGGATCCCGTTCTGCCTATCTATTGATGCCACTGATCCTCTGGAAACAAACGAACCATCTGTTGTTCCCAGAGACATCCGCCCCTTTGAATGCACGAGAAATCAATTCAACTATTGATTTTCAAAACCAAATAGGAGAATTGATCTTTCGTGCATTGTGACCAAACTCAATTGATTCCGTGGGAATCAGTCGAGTTGGACAATGGTCACCTCTAAATCCATGAAATTCAAATAGAAAGAATTGGTTTTTCATAGATTGGAGCTCCGTTGTCCGGTCATTGTTTGCGGCAGGATAAAACCTGCCAGATTTCTTCGGAAGAGGCAGTCGGTTCTTGGGAAAGGACGTCGTGCTGTCCGGTAAAGTTAAGAAAAATCCTAAAAGAAATTGAAACCTAAAAGTAGTTGAATTAAAATTGTGTTTAATTTAAGAGAATTTGAAGCAAGTTAAAAATTAAAAATTATGAATTATACGAAGTTGAATTAGGCGAACCCTAAAAGGAGTTGAACTAAAAATTAAATTGAATTTAAAGTAAATTTAAGGGAAGTTAAAAATTAAAATCGTGAACTTAAAATTTGAATTAGCTGAAACTTAAAAGGAGTTGAATTAAAATTGTAGTTAAATTTAAGTGAATTTGAAGCAAGTTAAAAATTAAAAATTATGAAATTATACGAACTTGAATTATGTGAAAATTAAAAGGAGTTTGAATTAAAATTGTAGTTGAAATTTAGTAAATTTAAGGAAGTTAAAATTCATAACTATGAGAACCTAAAGGTTTAAATTAAAATCATGAACTCATAAGAAGTCGATAACTTGAAATCTAATTATTATTGTTTTACGAAGAAAAAATAAAAAAAATTATGTGAACTAGTAAGAAACGAAAATCTTAATTAGAATTAAAATAAAAATCCAGCTATGCGATCTTACAAATAATTAAAACCGACTTTGACATTTATTAAATCCAAAAGGGGCCGAGTGATCTTGTCCATAAGCACTCCTCGATCCTATGTTGTGGAAGAAAATTCTAAGTGAAAACATCACAACATAAATTTTGGTGGCAGCGGTGGGATGCCACAACTGATGGCATCCAGTGAACCAGTAATCCAGTGTATCCGGTGTATCCAGAGAATGAGTATATCCAGTGAATCCAGAGATCGAGCGTAACCCAGAGTATCCAGAGATCCAGCATAACCAGAGTATCCAGTCTCAGCCATATCCAGCATCAACCAAAATCAATAATAAGGTCAGCGTAATTTAATTCGATTTTTCTTATTGAACATATAAAAATGTACATATATATAGAAGTAAGAACAATTGTTAGAAGATATAAAGGGTGATCCTTTCCTAAGTTTTAATTTCTTCTTCTTCTACCTCGGCAAAGATTTCGAAATATCAACCGTGAAACGATTCTACTCTTCTTGACCTAATTTAACCCATAAAATAAAATCTATAGAAGACACCAAAATACTTTCAAATCAAACACTTTAGCAGAACGGAGCAAACAACTATTGCGATTAGCAGATAGTGTCCTTACACAAAGCCTGGTGGGAGCCAGCCAGTCTATAATAAATCGGAAAGTCAGTCTTCTCGACCAATACTGGGACCAATACTGGGAAGGACATCGATTTCGAATTGGTCGACGATTCTGCACCGGAAGACGAAATGTAGGAATTGAGCAGTTGCTCAAAATGAAATGGTCACCCTGTGACCAGATCAATATTCAACGCTGGACACAAACGTGATCATCTTCACATCGGAAGGGAGGAGCTATCCCAATGAGGATAACGGGATCCTCCGTAATCCTCACCAGGTCAGAAGTGGAATCGCTCTCTCCTTGGATTTGCCCGTGCAGGCGGTCGGTCGAAGCACGATCGACTCAGGAGCGTTTAGAAAGTTTGGGATTTAAAGAGTTCAAGTTTAAAGTTCTTGTAGTTTGGAACTATAAATTTTGTGAAAATCTTTTTTATTTTTCTTTCCTTTGGTTTTTTTTAAAATTAGACTAATTACGTAATTTTTTTTTTGTATTTTCTTTGAGATTTTGTAAAAATAAACTTTCGAACTAAAGTTGATTGAATTTCGAGTTCATAAAAACAGTGTAAATTTGCGGTAAATAAATGACATAAATACTATTGGAGTGATCTTTTTTTTTGTGCTTCTTCGTTTTTTTTTCTGCGCTGTTTGGGCCTGGAAGGGGCTCATCGGACGACCCGAAGACGACCCAGGAACGCGCACGGCAGCCTGGACCAGATCAAGAGGATCGACTACGCGGAGACAGGTAGAAAGCGGATCAGGGGTAAGTTCCTTTTTTTATCTTTTCTTTCTTTCGTTCTTTTCTTCGGCCCCCTTCTTCTTTTTGTGGCGCACACGTGGGGAAATTTTTTGTACACGTGGCGGGTTAAGGTGTTAACATACCAATTTTCGAACATTGCTAACGGTATACAACACCACATGTTCTCCGTGACGCGCGATTCCTCAAAAGCGGTAGAAATTGGGCTCCATGCTTGATTTAAACTGAGAGAAGGAAAGGAACTATGTATATATCAACCAAAAGTGATTAACAAGGAAAAAGAGTGTAAAAATCGAAAAAAAAATCAAAAAAAAGGGGGGTCATAAGTAACCACTTGCCACAATTACGTCACAAAGAAGTTACTTCATGCGCGACCTAAAGTGTAAATAATTGAATTCGGAAAACAAAGGGAAGAGTGAATATGTAGCCAAATTCGTACGGGTACACATGCCAGTGATTAAACCACTTAGGTCGACGTTAACTGGCTTTGTTTTACATGGTCTCGTCTGCGTAGGTATTATATCGCTGAGAAATAGTTTTCTAGTTAAAGTTTCTGCCAAATTTAATCATATAAAAGAAAAATATTTCAGATAAATCAAACCTACAATTAGTTAGTGGCTTAATTTTGTACGTATCACATTTATATTGGCATTTGTGAAAACGAAAACTACGAAAATCTCCATTTGTCTTGACAGACTGTTTTTGTCGAAGAAGGAACGTCAACATTCAACTGTAAATTTCTTCGAAATAAATTTTTAAAATAAAAGAAAAAGGAAAAAACCACAAGAAAAAAAAAACGGGATGAGATCATATAAACTATGTTGGAAATTAAGTCAATGTCTTTCGAGTGTCTAGAAGAGAACAGGAGACACTTCAGTGAAATCGATTTATAAAATTCCCTGATTCTTCCCTGTTCCTTACAGATTTTTTTCCTTCCTTCTTTTTTTTTTTTTGTTTTTCTTCTCTCTCTTCTTTACTTCCTTTGGGGAACACCTGGTTCCTTTGGTATAGCCACACGAACCTACAGGACGTGTTAAATCTTTTTCTGTAGTTCGGTCCGGTAGTCAGGCTCGGGCAAGGTCCCACCCTATACAGCCGAACTAGCTAGCGATGGCAAGCCAGAACACGTCCGCCGCTCGATTGTCTGACAGGGATTTCTCGCCAGAGTGCACAAGCCTTCACGGCGATCAGAGCTGTCCCGAACAGCTCGTCCCTCTTCTGACTTCGTTACAGACGTCAACCCCAAATCACTAAACCGGATCCTATGAAGAAAAGGAGGTGAGTCGTTCGCGACTTGAAACATTTTTTTATTTTTCCTCCCCTCGAAAAATTCATATTTACTACAGAATGGCGCCCAACGTGGGGCTCGAAAAGATTTTCTTTGATTCTTTTTAATATGTTTTTTTTTTGACTTGTAAAAATTTAATTTTTTTTCTTACTTGAGTTTAGGACTAAAGGCCCCACGACAAAGTTCTTCCACTGCTCAGAGGTATAGCATCTACGTCTTCGCTAGACGCGCATGACAACCTTCCCCAGTTGAGAATCTTTGTAAACCTTTTGTTATGATAGTTTTTTCCCATTTCAATCTATTTAGTTTACAGGAAACTCTTTGTTGTTTTTGTGCTGTACCATGGATGTAACTCCAAGAGCTTCCGCTGGAATTATCGGCAAGTCTGGTTTTCGTCCGTTTGACCGATCCGCGGTCAAAAAGTAAAGCATTTTTTTTTCTTTGTATATATATATCCAGTTTAGCTGGACTCCGCAGTTTTGACATTTCGAAAAATTAAGAGAAATTTTCAAGGTCTCACAACTGGTCGAACACACTGATAAACATTTTTTTTTGCAAATAAGGTTAAGCAAGTAAAGTAAATATCTTATGTAAGGGAAAATATATAACGAATAAACACATGTTTGAATAAGAGAGTAGAATTAAGGAAAAATGTATTTACTGAACTTTTATAATATGTTTTTTTTTCTTTCCACAGGGACTCTCATATGTTTTTTTTCTCGACTATTCCCAGTTTAGCTGGAGCATTTTTTTTTTTTTTTGAGTTTTTCTAGTTCAGCTAGAGCATATTACTTTTTTTGAGCATTTCCAGTTTAGCTGGGTCATACTAATATTATTTAAACACTCCAAGTTTAGCTGACACAAACAGTTTTTGACATCTGTGGAAATACAAAAAAAAGGGGGGTCCCAAGGTCTCACAAACTGGTAGAATCTGTAATAGGTTTATTTTTTAATACAATGTAGTTTGTTGTAACTTTTATTAACTATGAATTGAGTAATTTCAAAAGGAGAATGTTACTCGTTCGTAACTATAGGTTTATCATTATGTAAAAGTAAGTGGAATTCCAAGATAATTAACATAAATAAGTAAATATTAGCTTCTAGGTTAGATTTTTTTTGTTATTATTCGTGATCTCTATGCAGCTGATTCACACCACTCCAATTTTGAAGCATTAAGCTTGAGTAGTCGTAAGAATTTTTTTTTGTTCGATATTTGTATCCACGTAACTCATTGCATATAACTTTCTTTGAGAACTATAAAATATTGTAGCATTAAGGATAACTTAATTATTGTTAACCACACAAAGAAAAGAAAAAAAAGAAGAAAAAAAGAAGAGCAAAAACAAAAAAAAATATACTTCAAAACTTCCTTCACCGCACTACATCAGTTCAACAACGAACAACAACTTCTCCGAGAAGTCTACATCAACGGAAAGTACAGCGTCCCCGACTCACGTACAACCTCCATGCCCCGGAGCGATCTACTACTTCCCTCGATGACGAATTCAACAAACAAAGCTCACTGGATATATTAAATCACAAATGAAACCATCGAAAGTTTCCCATAAAAGAGGGAATTTCAAAATCTACTGCCACAGCCTCGAAAAAGTAAAGATGAAAAAGATCAGAATATTGCAAATGAAACTGGAGTGTAACACAACGAGAATTGCTCATGTTGAACCAACAACAATCGATAAATAGGTCAGCCACATCATCACAAGGACCAACAACCAACAACAGTTAATTCTGTATTTCAAATACCAGTCATGCCAAATTTAGCTCAAATACCGAATATAATAACTACAAATCGTCCTAATTCGGTTCATAATAATAATGGACAATTGAGGAGAATGGCAACAGCAACAGCACAAGCAACAGCAACGAGTGGTGATATATTGGTGAAACGACAACAAACTCGGAGATTACAACGGGACCAAAGATTTCTAATAAGGCATGGGCCCACAGCTTCTTTCCCCGTAACAGCAGTAAAGCACCCAACGCTAACTACCACCGATCCCCTGTTGGTAATCAGAAACTAACAGCTTGGAATCATATTGCGGCTGTGTAAGTATCCACACCAGGATAGGTTATATCAACCAATAGCAATCACCGTAAGCAATTGAAAGGAATCCCATCCATGCCATCCACCCGGGTGCTACCACATCGAGTGTCGGACAAAACTTTAAATCCCTGCCACCAGGTCATAGCAAACATCGAGCACATGTCATCAAGAGACAATGCACCAACCACTGTACATCGGAAGAAATGGCCTCAAGATAATTCAACAGTGAAACCCAAAGTATTAAAACTATATCGAGACAACCCGGACTTACAACGTCACCAAAACTACGTAAATATCCTCAACTGATATCATCACAACTCGGAACACCTCAATCTACGACACCAATAAAGGAGAAATAGCAGCAGAAGTCAAAATAACATCAATAACACGATCGACTCAGGAGCGTTCAGAAAGTTTGGGATTTAAAGAGTTCAAGTTTAAAGTTCTTGTAGTTTGGAACTAATAATTTCGTGAAAATCTTTTTTTATTTTTCTTTCCTTTGGTTTGTTTCTAAATAAGAGTAATTACGTAATTTTTTTTTGTATTTTCTTTGAAATTTTGTAAAAATAAACTTTCGAACTAAAGTTAATTGAATTTCGAGTTCATAAAAACAGTGTAAATTTGCGGTTAAAAAATTACATAAATACTATTGGAGTGATCTTTTTTTTTGTGCTTCTTCCTTTTTTTTCTGCGCTTTTCGGGCCTAAAAGGGGCTTATCGGACGACCCGAAGACGACCCAGGAACGCGCACGGCAGCCTGGACCAGAACAAGAGGATCGACCACGCGGAGACAGGTAGAAAGCGGATCAGGGTTAAGTTCCTTTTTTTTTCTTTTCTTTCTTTCGTTCTTTTCTTCGGCCCCCTCCTTTTTTTTGTGGCGCACACGTGGGGAAATTTTTTGTACACGTGGCGGGTTAAGGTGTTAACATACCAATTTTCGAACATTGCTAACGGTATACAACACCACATGTTCTCCGTGACGCGCGATTCCCCAAAAGCGGTAGAAATTGGGCTCCATGCTTGACTAAAACTGAGAGAAGGAAAGGAACTATGTATATATCAACCAAAAGTGATTAATGAGGAAAGGGTGTGTAAAAATCGAAAAAAATTTCAAAAAAAAAGGGGGGTCATAAGTAACCACTTGCGACAATTGCGTCACAAAGAAGTCACTTCATGCGCGACCTAAAGTGTAAATAATTGAATTCGGAAAACAAAGGGAAGAGTGAATATGTAGCCAAATTCGTACGGGTACACATGCCAGTGATTAAACCACTTAGGTCGACGTTAACTGGCTTTGTTTTACATGGTCTCGTCTGCGTAGGTATTATATTGCTGAGAAATAGTTTTCTAGTTGAAGTTTCTGCCAAATTTGATCATATAAAAGAAAAATATTTCAAATAAATCAAACCTACAATTAGTTAGTGGCTTAATTTTGTACGTATCCCATTTATATTGGCATTTGTGAAAACGAAAACTACGAAAATCTCCATTTGTCTTGACAGACGGTTTTTGCCGAAGAAGGTACGTCAACATTCAACTGTAAATTTCTTCGAAATAAATTTTTAAAAAAAAAGAAAAAGGAAAAAACCGCAAGAAAAAAAAAAACGGGATGAGATCATATAAACTATGTTGGAAATTAAGTCAATGTCTTAAGAGTGTTTAGAAGAGAACAGGAGACACTTCAGTGAAATCCATTTATAAAAGGGGGTGTCAAAGCTTGGATAAACCCTTTTCTTAATCTTGTTAATAGTATGAATGAACTAAGATATTAGAGAGCTGTCGTTAATGCGATTCGCGATATAGGTATTAAAACATATTAATAGTAGATCCTCTTCGCCATTTGTTGTTTTTTTTTTTTTGCCCGCAAAATCATAAGAAATGAAAATTTAAATAGTTGTCTCTATCGGTTTAAATACGATTCATTATCTATCGCGTTATAACTTAAACTTGAAAAACCTTTAAATTAAACCCATGATGATGCACCAAGTAGTAAATTAAACATTCATACTGGCGTGAGAGGATAATCCATGGGGGGTGTCCGGCCCATGCGCGTTCAACCGGCTGCGTGAGAGCGTCCAATCATGGGGGAAAGCCGAATCGCGTTCGGGTAAGGTTGGCTTTCCGCGGTTGGGTGGGCTACGGTGGATCCGAAACCACCTGGATCCACCAACGAGACGAAGAAGATCCGTCGCTCGAAGGCGTTGCTCCCTAGCCTACTTTCCCTCTTATTAATTGGAATCTTCCTCCTCTCCTTACTCCCTGATCCCATTCCTGGAAGCCCCTTCTATCTCGTTCCCTGATCCATTATTCCTTCCCCCTTCCGCTCTCCATCGTTTCTCATTCTGTCCTCCTTCCCCTCCTTGGTGACGCAGAGGAATTCCCTGATTCTTCCCTGTTCCTTACAGATTTTTTTTCCTTCCTCCTTTTTTCGTTTTTTTTTCCTCTCTCTTCTTTACTTCCTTTGGGGAACACCTCGTTCCTTTGGTATAGCCACACGAACCTACAGGACGTGTTAAATCTTCTTCTGTAGTTCGGTCCGGTTATCAGGCTCGAGCAAGATCCCACCCCATACAGCCGTACTGGCTAGCGATGGCAAGCCAGAACACGTCCGCCGCTCGATTGTCTGACAGGGATTTCTCGCCAGAGTGCACAAGCCTTCACGGCTACTAGAGCTGTCCCGAACAGCTCGGCCCTCTTCTGACTTCGTTACAGACGTCAACCCCAAATCACTAAACCGGATCCTATGAAGGAAAGGAGGTTAGTTCATCATCGCCTTTGCCTTCCCTCTTGAACTAGTCGTTCGCGACTTGAACAATTTTTTTATTTTTCCTCCCCTCGAAAAATTCATATTTACTACAGAAAATCTAGAATATTGCTCCTCGCGAATTTTCGAATGTACGGAGACCAAATACTACAACGCCATAGATCGCTTAATGGAATTCGTTGACTAGTCCAACGCATATGGACGTTTAGGAAATACGTCCGCGGTCGAGGATCAGACCAAATTCGTATCTTCATTCTCGTTGTCTCAGGCACAAAGCCTAATTCCCGAATTTCAGGGCGAATCAAGGAATCTACACAAATTTATCTCTTGCGCAGATGACGTCTTCAATGCTGTCCAATGCGAAACTGGCCACAAACTTTTCCTGAGCGTTATCAAAAATAAACTGTCCGAAGGTGCGTACGAGGTAGTTAGATATCATCAAGATTACTCTTGGAAGGACTTAAAATCGGCACTCTGTACTAAGTTTGAAACCAAACTCTCGCGGTTCACACTGCAAAATCAGCTAAATCAGATACGCTAGAAACCCGAAGAACCTACTAGGGAATTCGTGCAACGAATTAACTCTACTCTCTCTCTCCTAAACGAAGCTTCCAGGTCGTACACCAGAGATAAAATCCTCTTAAGTTCCATAATCAACGATAATGAAACCCAAGCCGAAAGAACTCTCGAAGATGGCCTATCAAATCGTCAACTCCAGATGCTAGCCATGGTTTACCCAGTAAAAAACTAAGCCTTCTCACGAACCACGTGCTAGAACACGCCTCTGGGATAGAAGCAAGACCACAGAGCCGTACTACCCGGAACGATTTTGCTAGAGGATCACCGAACCAGACGAACCAAAACGAAACTGCCAGAGGCCAGAATTTGCCAACGACCCACCACCATCGACCTCGGCAGCAAAGACCACCGCCAACCTGCTGCAAGTGTGGGAAACCCGGACATATTGCACCACAACGCTCCCAAGGAAACCGTCAAATTCCTCCCCCAACCAATATACGTCCTCCACACCATAACTACTCTACTTATGTCAGCAAGATAACCTCCTTTTGCAGATATTGCAAGAAAATTGGTCACGAAATTCAAGAATGCCGAACTAGGGAATACAATAACTCCAGGTGTTGAGCGCAGACTCTTTTGCCTGTGCTTTAATGCAATTAGTTAAGGTGTTGCACCTTCAACTAACCCTTTGTGACTTCTTTTCAAAAGGGGCAGGTTTGACAAAGCAAATCAAGGTGTTACACCAAGACTTGTGTTGAAGTGTGCAAAGGTCTTAGACCGATACACGATCGATTATGAGGAAGGAGTGAAAGGCTTTGGTTCTAATTAACAACTGATTTATTTGTTCAAAATTACGCGAATTTATATCAAAAAGGTGCTGACGAAGGATAAATTGTTACAGGTAAGACTAACAAATATTAGAAACATGTGCATAACTTAAAGCTAAGACCGTCTGGAAAGATGATCCCGCTGTCGAAGGTAAGTTTGGTTGCGAACGGAATTTGCCGACGAGTCGGGAAAATGTCATTTGCAGGTGAGAAGTACACTGTGGTAAGTAATTATTTGGTCATTAGGCACAGTAACGTAAGGCATTTGTGAACATCCTCCCCGGCGTTGAATGAGAAACATTCAATGAACGTTTACGGTGAAGGGCTCGGTGGTTGCTTCAGCATCTTGACTGTCCTCAGAAGTTGCGGCTGAGGGCGGTAGTGATGTCCGGTATGCGCGATACATCGTCAATGCACTGGTTCCACTGGTTTGGTGTGTGAAGTTGAGTCCAACTGGAATAAGCGTCTACTCTCATCAACTGGCAATGGTGTGGAATTAACTGATTCAGGAGGCTGATTTTACAGGCAGAGATGGATGATCCAATTTTGTACAACGGGTAATGTTGATTGCATAAATGCCTCCCGTTCATCGTATTGCAGATGCGCAGTTGAGAATCCGTTAGCGGATAATAGTGGTCCCGATGTAAGTTAACCATTAAGTAGGGAAAGGATGGTCTAAGAGCCACGAAACTATCGTTGATCTTGACCGGAACTGGAACCACTCGAAAGAGGTCGAAGTCTTCAACCGAGATTAACGGCACTCTGAGCTTGAAAATGAAATGCTTGTCTGTCATTCTACCTTCAAGCGTAATTAGGTTGTAAAAATGGAGTATATCATCCTGATTGAGTGGTAGTCTTAAAGTTGAAGGAAGATTAGCCCGAATGGTGTGTAGAACGGTTCTTAGCTGCTCTGGCGATAAAAGATGTCTGCTGACTCTTCCTCGATGTATACTGACTAAGGCGTCCAAAATCAGGCCTTGAGTCCTTTGGAAGCTGGTAGCGTGCAGTGTAGCTTGTAACGACAATAGGATGAAGAACCGAGATCGAGCTTCTTGTTGTGCGTCGTTGTGTATTGCGTTTATCTGTGTGGATAAATCATTTAAATCAGACTCAACTCTCTGAAACTCCATGTCAATAGCCTGGTGATCCTTTTTCATAATATTGACCGTAGCGTCTAGAATGGAGGTTTGGTTACGCAACAGATTTGCTAAATGTCCTTCGTTGTTCTTTATAGAGTCAATGGTCATGGACATTTCTTCAGCGTATTTAGAATCGAAGACACCAAAAATAAAGTTTGCTGCGTTGCCAACGATGTTGAGCAGTCCTCGTCTTGCTCGACCTGATGGAGGACTTCTTAAAAGTTGATTGGTCTGGCTAAGCTCATCCACTATACGGTTAATTTGCTTGGCTATTTTGTGATGAGATTCCGGATTAGGCATGGTAGATGATAAGTTACATAAAGATGCACTAAACGTTTGTAGAAGTTCGAACTCCCTCCAAACTGATTGCATGTCATAATATGTTATAACATTCCAATCATTGGTAATAATGCTTGCTCTGCCTAAGTTTTCGAAATAGACGCCTGAGTTTGTAGTGAACGGAGTTATAGTTGCCCGAGATGCCGTGACCGGGGACAGGAAGAGACATGCTAGTAACACGGTGAAAAGAGCGGAGCGAGCGTGTTTAACTGGCGTGGGGCCTTGGTCCACTGATGGTTGAAGCATCGTTCTCTTTTTTGGTTGCTCGGTTGGTTCCATGTCGTTCACGTTTTCATTTTCGATGGGGGGTGGTGCCAACCGGTGTATTGGTCGGCGCAAGATGTTATTTGCTGTTTTAACGTCGACAACTCGAACGAGTCCGCCCTCTTCCT
Organism: Chrysops caecutiens; assembly: GCA_963971475.1. Lineage (NCBI taxonomy): Eukaryota > Metazoa > Arthropoda > Insecta > Diptera > Tabanidae > Chrysops > Chrysops caecutiens. The sequence continues at coordinate 27,702,284 of OZ020570.1, read as the reverse complement.
TAACGACGTTGGTTACGCGCCCCAATGGCCACTTCAACGGTGGAAGGTTATCTTCCTTCATGATGACCATTGTGTCGGGTGGGTCGTTTTGGGCCGTATGTTTCCATTTGACTCGATGTTGGAGTTGATTCAAATATTCAGTCGACCATCGTTTCCAGAACTCTTTCCTGACGTACGTGACAAGCTTCCACCGAGTAAGTAAACTGACCTTGTTTGAATGAGCCTGAGGGTCGACGAGCGCTGTTAGTGGCTCACCAATTAAGAAGTGTGCTGGCGTGAGGGCTGCGAGATCATTGGCGTCATCAGACATTGGCGTAATGGGGCGAGAATTCAAAATAGCTTCTACTCCCACGATGACTGTCTCCATTTCTTCATACGTCAATGAAGCCGAAGCAAGACTATGCTGCATTAGATTCTTTGCAGATTTGACGGCGGCTTCCCACAGCCCACCGAAATGAGGAGCTCAAGGAGGGATAAAGTGAAAGTCAATACCTCGAGAACTGCATTCCTTGAGTAGTTTCTCCTTGGAAGCATTCTTGCTGAAGACATCATTAAACTCCTGTAATTGATTTCGGGCACCGACAAAGTTGGTGGCGTTGTCGCAATAAATTTTCCGGCAATGTCCTCGCCGTGATATGAATTGACGCAAGGCACCAAGAAAGCCATCCCTTGATAAATCGCCCACCAATTCCAAATGAATGGCCTTCGTAGCGAAGCAACAAAGAACAGCGATGTAAGCCTTTTGTGGCTGTTTACCCCGAATCTTGAAATGAACGTTTATCGGGCCGCAAAAGTCGACTCCGGAATTTATGAATGGTCGTGCAGGCTGAACGCGGTCCAGGCTGGCAAATTCCCCATTAGTTGTGTTAATAGTTTGGGCTTGGCCTTGGCACAACGGACGCAGTGTTGTACGACGGCGCGGGCTAAGCTCTTGCCGCCGAGTGGCCAGAACTGTTGTCGTGCGATGGCGAGTAGAGCCTGAGGACTTGCATGCATATTTTCTGTGTGTAGCGTATTGAATAGCATCTTGGTGATTGGATGACAATTTGGAAGATGAGCAGGATGCTAGGCTCGATTCTCGAGATTTTATGACTCGAGGCGTCCGCCTACACGAAGGATTCCATCTTGGTCCAAAAGGGGGTCAAGGAGCTGATTGAGCTACCCTTTGAAACTTCGCCATATTTGATTACATGCTGGAGATCGTCCTTGAATCCTTGCTGCTGGACGTGTTTGATAATCAGAGTTTGTGCGTCGTCTAGCTCTATCACTGATGGAACGGGTAAATTGTTCTCTCTGGAGCACCGTTTCGACTGAAGGAATTTTGATGATTAATGTTGAGTAGGAAGTCGTCGTCCTTTGTGAATCCGAGACATGTGGATTGAATCTTAGTCCGTTGCTCCAGAGTGCATTCGTCTAGGTTTGGATTAAGATTAGGCCATGCGTCTTCTCTACCATGAAGGAAGAGTGGACCGAAAAACCATAAAGTGTTGTTGACTAATTTTCCAGGAGGAACGCCTCTTGATAATAGATTGGCTGGATTATCCAATGATGGTACGTGTCGCCATTGCTCGGGGATGCTGGCGCTCTGTATGGCTGAAATGCGGTTGGCGACGAAGGTGTGGAAGTTCGATGACTCAGCCTTAATCCAACCGAGAACTATTGATGAATCGGTCCAAAGGAAGATTTGATTGGTGTTCAACTGCAGATCCTTTTTAATGCGCTGTTTGAGCTGTGTGGCCAATTTGGCGGCGCATAACTCGAGGCGAGGTAGTGTTATTTGCTTGATTGGTGCAACCTTAGACTTGGCGCATAGTAATCGCACAATGTAAACGTTGTCTCGTCCTACGGACCTGATGTACGCGGCAGCACCATATGCCTTCTCTGAGGCATCAGCGAGAATATGTAGTTGTATTTGGGAGCTTATTTTGTGAGTCAATACATGTCTGGGGAACGTTATGTGGTTTAATGCGCTCAAGCCATCTCTGAAGCTAATCCATTTGGTATGTAGTTCTTGTGGAAGTGAAGCGTCCCAGTCGAGTTTTAACTCCCACAGTTTTCAGAGATGATAACAATTCGGTTTGCTTTAGCAGGCAGGTGGGCAAGTGGTCTGAACCAGACAAAACGTCATCCACATAAAAGTCGTTTTTGAGCAATTGAGCGGCAAGAGGGTACTGGTCCTTCACATTGTCGGCCAGCATATGTAAGGTACGCGTGGCGAAATAAGAAGCTGGAGCAGTACCATAAGTGACAGTGCAAAGCTGATAGCACTTCAACGGTTTATTAACATCGTCCCTCCACCATATCAACTGGTATTTTTGGTCAGCTGGGTTAACTTGGATTTGCCGGTACATTTTTTCGATGTCCGCGGTGAAGACGTATCGAGGAAGACGGAAGCGTAGTAATATTGTGAAGACGTCGCCCTGAATGGCTGGCCCGACTGCCAAGACATTATTCAGTGACAGATTGCTGGTGTTTTTCGCTGATCCATCGAAGACCACTCGTAATTAAGTCGTTGTGCTCTCAGGTCTGAGGTCTGGGCTCTTCTACCATAGTGAAGCAGACTTCCTTCATATTACCCTACTCTATGTTTTCCCTCGTGAACGCGTTGTACTGCTGCCTTAAGGTTTGGTCCGTAGCTAGTCTCCTTTCCAAGGAATGGAAGCGTCGAAGTGTCGTGTCACTGGACTCACCCAATCCATGTGGACCGCATCGAAACGGTAGTCGGACGACGAACCGGCCGAGGTTGTCCCTTTTCGTAGTCTGGATGAAGAATTCCTCACAATTGTTTTCAGCAGCGGTATAATTATTTGAGCCATGTTCAGTTTCCTCAAGCTGCCAGAATTTTTGGATGTGGGAGTCCAAAGTTTCATCTTCACTGCATATTCCGCAGTGTGCGAGGTTAGTTACTGAGCTGGGCGTGGCGATTCGGCCTGACACGGTCCAACCGAAAACCGTGTTCTGGAGTATAGGAAGTTGCTCTCCCAATTTTATTTGGCCAACAGAGAGAACTGAATAGAACAGCTCGGCTCCGATAAGAATGTCAATGGGACCAGGACGATGAAATTGTGGATCGGCCAACCTTATGTTTTCAGGAATAGGCCAGGACGTCTTCTCGATATGTTGCGAGGGTTGCGGTTCTATTATCCTTGGTAAGGCATGAGCGTCTATGCTTGTGCTGAAGTCAGTTATGTTGGAATGTATTTCGATGTTGGCTCTTGAGCGTGTGTTCTGTGTTATCGAACCGATCCCACCAATGGTAACTGAATGTCGCGTTAGAGGCCCAATCTTTTTAAAAGTCTTTCTGAAATGAAGTTTAGCTGGGAACCGGAGTCTAACAAGGCTCTTGCCTGAATTTGGTTTGCCCAGCTATCCGTGACCTTGATGAGGACCGTACTTAACAGAGTATGAGCGCCGACAGTTGAGAGAGTGCTGGCACTGAGCGACGCAGCTTCCTTAGTGCTTGAATCTGGGTGTGCTTGTATTTGTTGGTTGTTGACTGCGGGAGGTGACTGGTTGCCCGAAGCTTGAGATCTTGGGCTGTTGTCTTCCAAATTAAGCAATGTATTGTGTTTTTTGGAGCACTTGTGGCAATTACCAGAAGGACATTGATTGGGGCGATGTCCTTTCTTGAGGCAATTAACGCAGCGACCAGCGCGTTGTATGAGTTTAAGGCGCTTGTCAGGACTGTGATTGAGGAAACTGGGGCAGGAAAAGATTGGATGACCTTTACACACCAAACACGGCGTCCTTGAGGATACGACAGCTAATGCCCTTGGGGGTCGTCCTTTGCCGAAATTAATGTCGTTAGCGGCGTTTCTTGAGTTTTTGTTAGGAAGGGATTCTAGTGACTGGAATCGCCTTTCCAGGAACGCAAGGAAGTGCTCCATAGATTGCAATTTCCTAGGATGTTCCAGGCCTCGCTCGTAAACCGTGTGCGAAACTCCGTTTAGTTTCTTGATGAGGATGTGGAGCAACAGAGGATCTCAGTTTTTGATGTCAATTTTGAGATTCGTTAAACTGAGCAGGCACTCTCGAGTTGTGTCATGGAGTGACTTGATGGCTTTGGCTGATTCGGTGTGAATGACAGATTGGTTCAATAATGTGTTAATGAGGGCTGCTACCAACAATCTGTCATTGTCATATCTGTCCTTGAGAAGGTTCCAAGCCGACAGACAGTTCGCGTCGGAGATTGTTAGGTGGCTAATACATCGCTCTGCTTCACCAGTTAAACTCGTCTTGAGGTACCACATTTTCTGCGCATTGCCCAGATTTTGTTCGTGTACCACTTGCAAGAACAGGTCGTGGAACTGCTTCCAGCAAAGATAATTGCCTTAAAATTTTGGCAATGTGATGGTTGGAAGCTTAAACTTGGGCGAAACATCACTTGTGACTGGATGTGTGGATGGTGTAGAATGTTGTTGTAAGTCTATTATTGCAGAGTCTACTTCGTCTGACAGCAAAAGATACGCTTCTTGATCAAATCCAGCAGCAAAGGGGTCGCCTGGAATTCCCCAGATAGCATTATGCAAAGTCTCCAGGCTTGCCCACAGGCGTTCAATGGAACGGCACCTTACGTCGTACACGACAGCGTTTTGTTGAGGGGGAAGGTTTTGGACTGAGTCCAAGGCGCGCCTTAATGAGACGATTGCATTAGATAATTGAACTTTCGGCATTAGATGGCTTCGTATCTTCAGGCTTGTGACTGCTTGATGCATTCTCCGTGGATTTAGTGCTTGATTGACTGCTTAAGCGTAGTTTGACGTCCTCGATAAACCACTTGTACAGCTCCTCTATGTTGGCAAAGTATTGTTTCTGGAAATATGGATGACTGGTTTCGAGGTCATATTTAGCCCGAATACCGTAGTCCACAGATTGGAACGTCTCCCAGAGTTCCTTTATGGCCTTCCTTTATGACTTGTTGACGAGGTATTCGTCGTCTTTGCGTGTTGGAGAATCCTTCTTGTAGTTCCTTATATGCCTCTCGATTTCTCCTCCTGTCTCGTTCTGTTGTTTTGCGAGTTCTTCCAAAGAGGACATTCTTGAAGTTTAACGAAGTGGAACGACGAGAGCAAACAGCGGCTTGAGTAAGTTGACTGCCACAAATGAGGTAATGTTGTCTCGGAATGTTGGGAGGTACGCCGATAGGATGGAAACTTCAGCTTCTTCTTCTTCAGGATGCTCGGGATGAAACAATCTTGACGGTATTCGTGGTTTGGCGATTTGTCGCGACGGTGAACGGTTTAAAATTCGCGTAAACTTGAATGGTTTGGAGTTCGCGTGACGTAAATCATGTCGGGGTCACCAAATGTTGAGCGCAGACTCCTTTGCCTGTGCTTTTATGCAATTAGTTAAGGTGTTGCACCTTTAACTAACCCTTTGTGACTCCTTTTCAAAAGGGGCAGGTTTGACAAAGCAAATCAAGGTGTTACACCAAGACTTGTGTTGAAGTGTGCAAAGGTCTTAGACCGATACACGATCGATTATGAGGAAGGAGTGAAAGGCTTTGGTTCTAATTAACAACTGATTTATTTGTTCAAAATTACGCGAATTTATATCAAAAAGGTGCTGACGAAGGATAAATTGTTACAGGTAAGACTAACAAATATTAGAAACATGTGCATAACTTAAAGCTAAGACCGTCTGGAAAGATGATCCCGCTGTCGAAGGTAAGTTTGGTTGCGAACGGAATTTGCCGACGAGTCGGGAAAATGTCAAATTTGAAAAAAATTTGCAGGTGAGAAGTACACTGTGGTGAGTAATTATTTGGTCATCAGGTACAGTAACGTAAGGCATTTGTGAACACCAGATTCCGACCTCCTAACCCCTCGGTGAAAAACGCAGCGAATCAAGGAAATCCAGAACCACCCACTTCCTCTTCTACTCCTCATATTGTACCCCCTACAGAACAAAAAACTAGTGAACGCGGAGACAATTTGTCGGATAGTCACCGCTGAAGTAACAAAAGGCCGACTTAACCTTAAAGAGTCTAGAGAAACCACACTCATTTTACCCAAAGCCAGGATGTTAGAAATACCACCGAACCTCGACCATCGGAATCTTACCATTGCCTTCCCCTTAAATATAAACAAAACAACCAAAATCCGATTCATCCTCGACACCGGATCAGAAATAAGTTCGTTAAAATCTTCTTCCCTAATCCCAGAGAGCAAATACATCCAGGATGTAATCTATAACATCACAACCCTATTCTCTAAATCTACCCCCACCCAAGGCCTAGCTTAAGGGACGTTGTCGCTGAACGAATCCACCCCTCTAGAACACTCGTTTCATACACTCGGAAAAGAATCCTCTCTACATTATGACGGGTTACTTGGTCACGATTTTCTCTGAAAAACAAACGCAACAATTGATTATAAAAATAAAACTATTTCCTTAGAGGTCGGTCCCGAAAACTCAAGTCCAAACACCTCAGCTGAAAATAAGGCCAAACCAAACTTGAAAGCGCCACCTCAAAAACACTCCAAGGCAGCAAACTTCTCCTCCTGTTTGTTAGACAGGACAAGTGACGTCATCACTATTCCAGCTCGGGTTGAAATGGTCATTTCAGTACCAGTATCAACCAAATCCGAAGCTGAAATAGTCACTATCAACAAAGAAATCAAACCAGGTGTTATATTGGGCAACACAATTGCAAAACCAATACACGGGTCTGTTGATATCCTTGTCCTCAACAACAACGAATAGGACGTTACTATACGAAGGGAAGATGTCCATCTCGATTACCAAAATTTGGAAGACTTCGACGTAGCGCTGCCTAATTATGACCACGATCCAACGAGAGGAAGAATTAGGAAGTTGTTAGAACTCGTTAGGTTGGACCACTGCAACGAAGAGGAGACAGCGTTAGAGAATTAGTCAGGAAGTATAACAGTCTCTTCTTTCTAGAAGGAGACCACCTGACGTTCACTAACGCTGCCACACACTCTATCGACACAATTCCTAACCAACCTCCTATTTACACAAAGCCTTACCGGTTACCCGAAGCAAACAGGAAGGAAGTAGATCGACAAATTCAAGGCATGCTAGAGAACGGAATCATCCAGCCTTCGAATAGCCCTTGGAATTCCCCCCTGGTTTGTTGTACTCATTGTATTTTTGTATCAGCTGTTTGATGGTGTGTATGTGGTCTATCGTACTAAAGTTTTTCCTAAAACCTGCCTGTTCAACCGGTTGATTTTCGTCGAGCCTGTTGGATATTCTTTCCAGGATAATTTTTGCAAAAATCTTGTATACGTTTGAAATAAGAGATATTGGTCTGTAGTTTCCAATATCTTCCTTTGAACCTTTCTTGTATAGCAGTATAATGTGGGATTCAGCCCATTGGTTTGGGATGATGCCAGTCGACAGTATCTCATTGAAGATCATTGTTAGAATCGGACTTAAGTCTTCAAGTGTTCCCCTCATGAGTTCATTTGGAATTCTGTCTGGGCCCGGTGATTTATCCATCTTTTGACTTTTTGTAGCCCTTTCTACTTCCGATTGGAGTATTTCTGGTACGTCGTTGATAACTTCTGCTATATTCCCCAGTCAAGGTCCTCCAACAGGCGACGGTACGTTTGGCGGCTTTGAGTATAGCGAGCGATAATAATCCGTTGCTATGTTCAGGATTGCACTACGAGAAGTTGTTGGCCACTCTTTACCCCTCAACCTTGGAATCCATTCTTTTCCTTTCTCACAAAGTTCTTTGAAGGCTTTTCGTGTGCCTCCTGTTTTGATAATATGGTTCTCTAGGGTACTGATTCTCCTACTTTCCCTGTCTTTTCTAATATTTTCCCTGATGCGCTTGCTTAGGCTCGATATTTCTTTAAGGTTTTCCTTCCTGTTCTTTTTTGATATTATATTCCTTCTATATTTAATTAATTTAAGGGTTTCTTGGCTTAGATATGATTCCTTCCTTTTATTTGTAAGTGTTCCTATCTGTTCCTTGAGCTTGCTTTCCAACCTGACATATTTTTCGTTCAGATTCCTTCTCGAAGTGACAACTTCCAACAAGTCTTCTGTAGAGTCGTTTGGGACCCTCTTGTTACTAACTATTTGCGGGTAGTTCGTTTGGATTGCTTTCGGCCTAGGTTTTTTTGGACCGCGTTCGGATAGACAACAACGTACCATACGGTGGTTAGTACTGAAGTTTAGGTTTTTTATTATACTCGTGTCGCTGAACAACATTGCTTTGTTTGCCGTGATGTAGTCTATCTCGTTTCGTACCTTTCCATCTGGAGATATCCAACTCCATTGAGTTTTGTGTTTTTTACGGAATATGGAATTGAGCAGCGTTAAGTTATGTTCGAGCAGAAACTCAACCAGTTTTTTCGCCATTTTTGCTTCTTTTGCCGCTTCCAAATTTCCCTATTGCATGCTCCTCTCCGGCCATTTGGGCACCCACTTGAGCATTGAAGTCTTCCATGACTGCTAAATTGTTTTCGGTGTATTTTTCAGTTACTTCACTAAGGCCCTTATACAGTCCCTCAAATAAACTCTAATGAAAACACAACCCTGAAAATTAATAAAAAAACGAGGAAGGTACACAACAATGACCTTAAACGATACTTCGAACCCGAATAATTTCCGGCTCCTCCACTTTTTCCATTACTCAGCTTACAATTTCCCGGACATTATATTTTTTTTGTCTTTCTTTTTTTTCTTCTCATAAAAATTCAAGCCCTTCTTTTCTGCTCTACGCTCGGCAGGAAATCGTTTTAGTATGTTCCTGTTGCTTGATTTTCATCCGATCAAAGTACTCGGACCCCCTTTTTATTTTTATTTAATAAAGCTCCTCTTTTCTACTGCTGGAAGAGTGACCTATCTATTTAGATTACGTACTCTACTAAGCTCGTTTGTAGTTATCTCCGCTTTCATTTTCTCAATAAGGCTTTTGGTTGTAAGGGACATTAGGGACATAGGTGTCTTTTGACCAAGTCCTGGGTTTTTTTTTCTCTTTCAATGAACGTTTCGGAAATCTTTTTTTGCATTATTAATGAGGCTACTTTTGACACATTCAAACTATGAATTTTTTGGAGTTTACCTAATGCTCTTTCGGCTCTAATCAAAACTCCCGGATTGGGGCGATTCACACTCAAAATAAATATGTCCATAAATGTCCTTATCTTGTGGAAATACAAGCCTCTTTCACCTGTTTTCGGTGTATCTTGTAAAATAACTATCAAGTTTTTTTTTCGGAAGGAATTTATCATCTCATTAGGCTTACTTTCTCTATAAGACATAGTTACATTTATTTCAAAAACTACTAATTTTTATGATTATCAAAATTCCGCGAGAGCTCTAATTAAATTCTACCTTCTACATCATTCTAATTCCACATATCTCTAATTGAAACTCTTTACGAAACTTTACAATCTGATCCCCTCGGTTCCTAAACCGCTATGAATTACTGTTGATCTACATGTCGATCTTTTAATACCTTGAGTACGAGTACATGTATCACGCTCCACGTTAATTGATAGTTAATTCGCGGTGCAATTTTTAGTATTTTACTTTAAAGTATCTGAATCCGCTTCCCTGTAGATCTTCAAATCCCCGATCTATTGTGAATAGGTACTACTGTTGTTATCTTATTAAGTGCAGATCCAAGTACAACCTTAGCATATATATACCACAAACCCTCCACCCCCCCTCCCTTTAGCATACACTACCCGTAGGAACCACATCAAATACACCAAAAACCCACTTAATAAACCTATCATTGAATGAAAAAGGAAAAAAAAAGTATTCCACCTACCAACTCCAACGTGTGAAAACCTAGATGACAAATAGCGTATGTACATAGACATTAGATCAAATAGATACTGTAAAAACCATATTGTAAACGGCACGCACGACCTACCCTAAACAAAATTTTTCTTTTTCTACAAAAAATAAAAATTTTGTTTCCCCTAGGAGGATGGTGTGTTATGAAAATAAATTTTCAGACCCAAAATAAAAAAGAAAAAAATCCGAACGAAACTAAAACGACAAATTTAATCATCAAAATTTAATTGTCACCCTGTTACACTCGCGCGTGGTAGTACGTGATCTTTAAAATTGTTGTGATACAAGAAATCACCCTTGTCTGCGAACACTCGCAAATGTCCAAACGGAAACCACACGGAGAATCCCCAAAGGTCCCCGACCACCTATAGGGTTAACCATACCCCAATAGCCCCCGAACCCCGAAAATAAATTAATAAACAAACCCCCAAGGGAAACAACCCGGACCTGTATCACTGAACGACCGAATGACCCAATTCTACGGGAGGCACTGCATTAAAGGAATTTTTCGACACAGTGATCACGACGGGAGGCGCTGCATGGGCCATTGTTTTCGACAGAACGATCACCGGGAGGCGCTGCAACAACAAAGTTTTTCGACACAAACAGAAAGGGAAATCGGAGACATTGGAATGCAGCGAAAACAACCGGGACTGGGATAAGGGAACTTGACACTCTCCATTGAAGACCTGATAAAGTGAAGGTGAATGAACAGTGGAATGCAGCGAAAACAACCGGGACTTGGATAAAGGAATTCGACACTCTCCATTGAAGACGTCAGAACGTGAAGGTGAACGAACATCGGAATACAACAAAAACAACATGGGGAACATTAACAGGTGAATGATCGGATGGGAATATGGACAGGTAAATTGCAGGTCAACGATCAGAATCGAGGAATAGGAATCGCAGAATGGGTAAGATATTCAAACAGGTCAATAATCGAACTGGCGAGACAGCCTGAGGAATGCGCAGGCAAAGCAAATTAGGGACCAAAAATATGTTCCATCAACATTGGTGGGGCATTGCTAGCTTCAGCGGAAAAACGGAATAAAATAGCCCGAAAATGCCACAAGCAGTTAGTTGATGACCACTAGCTGCAGTAGATGCGACCGCTGCCGTGACGAGATCCCTCTACCGAGACGATTACCTTCCCCGAGAAGACATCCCGCTGCTGAGGAGGCAAGCTGCTGATCGAGACGAAGACCAACACATACGAACCGCTGCCGTGACGAGATCCCTCTACCGAGACGATTACCTTCCCCGAGACGACATCCCGCTGCTGAGGAGGCAAGCTGCTGATCGAGACGAAGACCAACACATACGAACCGCTGCCGTGACGAGATCCCTCTACCGAGACGATTACCTTCCCCGAGACGACATCCCGCTGCTGAGGAGGCAAGCTGCTGATCGAGACGAAGACCAACGCATACGAACCGCCGCCGTGACGAGACTCCGCTGCTGAGAAGACAGTAATTCCTGAGACGACATCCCGCTTGTTAACCAAGAAGTGACCACTAGAAGGCAACCGAGCTGAGACGTCACCACTAGGGGACGTCAGACACATAAAACGGGTAGAGGCCCCAAAGTCTACCTGCAAAACCCAGGTCCAAACCGGCTTTCGGCTGGGGGACTAAACTCGCCAAACATACCTAGAGTCCAAACTGGCCATTAGGCTGGGGGACTAGGTGGACAAAGATTCTACGTCACCACTCCAACATATAACAAATCAATCAGGCAAAATAAAAGGAAAACTAAAAAGAAATAAGAACAAAAAAAAAACTAATACCCACAAAAAGAAAAATAATAACCATAATAAACGAAAGCTAACAAAGTCAACTAACTCAAAAACCAATCAACACAGAAATATAATAACACGAACGTAACGGTAAATCCAAAAGTAATAACGGAGCGGCGCAATCAACCCGGGTTTTAATGAACAACACCGAATTAAAAAAGGCACTAGAGGACCCCCGGGCAGGACCACGCCCCATATCGATAGAGGAGTACCGGCGAAGGAACTCAACAACACGACAACCTAACAGAAGACCCCAACCAGCCGTGAAAAAGGAGAAAACCGGAGTAGAGGCTCGGTTCAAACGAGACATTAGGGAAGCCGTCCGAGTCTGGGTCCTAGCAGAGGACAAAGAAGCGCGAGCATCACTATAGACCGGCTCAAGAAGGAAAGGAAGATCTACCGACAACAGAAGGCAATGCAGAAGAGAGCGTCCGGCCGCAAACAATCAAAGTAATCATTGCATAAGTATTAAGAAACGAATAAATATATAACAGTAAATGGAGAAACATTGAGTTTTTATCCCCTTGGTTCCCCACGACTTCCCAAAAGAGGGAAAAATACATAACAAAATCTGCATGCAAAAAGAAGTTCTATTATCGCGGATCCCGTTCTGCCTATCTATTGATGCCACTGATCCTCTGGGAACAAACGACCCATCTCATGTTCCCAGAGACATCCGCCCCTTTGAATGCACGAGAAATCAATTCAACTATTGATTTTCAAAACCCAATAGAAGAATTGATCTTTCGTGCATTGTGACCAAACTCAATTCATTCCGTGGGAATCAGTCGAGTTGGACAATGGTCACCTCTAAATCCATGAAATTCAAATAGAAAGAATTGGTTTTCCATGGATTGGAGGTACGTTGTCCGGTCATAGTTTGCGGCAGGATAAAACCTGCCAGATTTCTTCGGAAGAGGCAGTCAATTTTTGGGAAAGGACGTCGTGCTGTCCGGTAAAATTAAGAAAAATCCTAAAAGAAATTGAAACCTAAAAGGAGTTGAATTGAAATTGTAGTTAAATTTAAGTGAATTTGAAGCAAGTTAAAAATAAAAAATTATGCAATTATACGAACTTGAATTATGGGAACCCTAAAAAGGATTGAACTAAAATGAAATATAATTTAAGTAAATTTAAGGGAAGTTAAAAATTAAAATCGTGAACTTAAAATTTGAATTAGGTGAAACCTGAAAGGAGTTGAATTAAAATTGTAGTCACATTTAAATGAATTTAAGGCAAGTTAAAAATTAAAAATTATGAAATGATACAAACTTGAATTATGTGAAAATTAAAAGGAGTTTGAATTAAAATTGTAGTTGAAATTAAGTAAATTTAAGGAAGTTAAAATTCATAACTATGAGAACCTAAAGGTTTAAATTAAAATCATGAACTCATAAGAAGTCGATAACTTGAAATCTAATTATTATTGTTTTACGAAGAAAAAAATAAAAAAAATTATGTGAACTAGTAAGAAACGAAAATCTTAATTAGAATTAAAATAAAAATCCAGTTATGCGATCTTACAAATAATTAAAACCGACTCTGACTTTTATTAAATCCAAAAGCGGTCGAGTGATCTTGTCCATAAGCACTCCTCGATCCTATGTTGTGGAAGAAAATTCTCAGTGAAAACATCACAACACGGTTATTTCCACAGAATCCAGGCTGTCCCCAATGTTTATAACTAACTCGGAGTGTTCACTCTGTCTCCCAAGTTGTCCTCTTTTTACCCGACTGCGCGAAGCAAAAGAGGGTTATGTGTTTATCAGTCTATGTATGTGAGTTTGTTCCTTTCTGGCTCTCTAGAGACCAAACGCGTGGGCCGATTTCGATGGTTTTTACGTCTATTGATTTGTCTTCATCTTGCGAGTGTCACCGAAGATATTATATCGATCAAAATTCAAATGGCGACTACTAGTCAGCCTATGTATGTGAGTTTGTTCCTTTGTGGCGCTCTAGAGACCAAACGCGTGGGCCGATTTCGATGGTTTTTACGTCTATTGATTTGTCTTCATCTGGCGAGTGTCACTGAAGATATTATATTGATCAAAATTCAATATGGCGACTACTAGTCAGCCTATGTATTTGAGTTTGTTCCTTTGTGGCGCTCTAGAGACCAAACGCGTGGGCCGATTTCGATGGTTTTTACGTCTATTGATTTGTCTTCATCTTGCGAGTGTCACTGAAGATATTATATCGATCAAAATTCAATATGGCGACTACTCGTCAACCTATGTATGTGAGTTTGTTCCTTTGTGGCGCTCTAGAGACCAAACGCGTGGGCCGATTTCGATGGTTTTTACGTCTATTGATTTGTCTTCATCTTGCGAGTGTCACTGAAGATATTATATCGATCAAAATTCAATATGGCGACTACTAGTCAGCCTATGTATGTGAGTTTGTTCCTTTGTGGCGCTCTAGAGACCAAACGCGTGGGCCGATTTCGATGGTTTTTACGTCTATTGATTTGTCTTCATCTTGCGAGTGTCACTGAAGATATTATATCGATCAAAATTCAATATGGCGACTACTAGTCAGCCTATGTATGTGAGTTTGTTCCTTTGTGGCGCTCTAGAGACCAAACGCGTGGGCCGATTTCGATGGTTTTTACGTCTATTGATTTGTTCGAATAATGAATAATCATTTTGACCTAAAAAGGAAAAAAATAAAAAATCCGACTACGCAAAAAATGTATTTTAAATATAAACTAAAAAGAAAATTACGTCTAATCGTCCAACTAAAAAGTGTAAAATAAAAAAATTAATTTAAAAAATTAAAAAACCCGACTACGCAATAAATGTATTTTAAATATAATCTAAAAAGAAAAAAACAAGTCCATTAATCTAGAATTCTATTAAGAAATATTAAAAAATTACACCATTTAAATAATTTCATGGTGCATATATACATAAAACAAATAATAATTTCTAATGCAGAAGTTAGCGACTCAAACAGTCGGGACTATTATTGTTTTAGCTAGTCTCTAGATGTTTAATGGGAACTGGACATGGGAACTTATTATCGAGTGCATGTGAACTTAGTTTTTCATTCTTCAGGTATATTTGTCATTATTTAATTTGTAGATAATTGTTCTTTGTTATTCGTATACCCTGACATGGCATCCTTCCATGAGAATAGCGCATTTCCAGAGATAAGAAAGAGTCAGGCGCATAAGGCTAACCGGGCATTTTGACGTGAAAACGTCTTTCTTCTCGTTGAGTATGTATGCACATTGTACATTGGTAGCCAGTCTAACATTCTAGTGTTACAGAACATCGTCATTTTTCAATCGCTAATTACTACGAGACTAATAATGCGATAACAACGGTTGATGTCACAGTGGATGGAGCATACTTTTACGTACTTATTGTCCTGCGCTTGTTTTGCCAGTGACGTCATCGGGCTAGTCTAAACGCCTACGCGTGATTGTTTCTAGCGTTGCGTGAAGATATTTCGTACTTTTGCTACGTGCGTTGTTCCTCCTTTTCCCTAATAACTCGCTCCTATGTGGGATTGTTACGGGTAGGGGTACCATATTTACTCTTGGTTGCCTTTCGCTTCTTATTGGTTGATTCTGAGGGCCAATGTGGTCCCCTGGTACTCCGCATGCGTGATTTTTACAATCCACTTTTGTTATTTTTTGTAGAGTTGGGAAGTCGAATATAGTCTCTTTTCCATAAGGTATTTTTATTACGTTGGAGTACAGTTCTCGCAACTGATGTGATGGTAGAAGGAGTAGACTTAATTCTCGTCGATTGATTGCCTCCAATATTAATGTATCAGTAGTCTCCACGTATATTTGAAGCAGTTCTTCTAGAATTATGACCATAATTTCGTTAATATCTGCCCGAAAGTTTATTTGTTGGAATAGCTCGGTATACTGCTGGTAGTATCTTTGTTTTCTTTCCTGGATTTCATTGATTTTTTGTACCAGTCGATTGTACCTTTGTATCTTAATGTTGGTCTCGTTCATGGTTTCGATGGTGCTATGCATTACTTTTACCTGTTGTTTGGCTAGTTCGAGACTGTGTTTGTTACCGACCTCCAATTTATCCAACTTTTGGTAGATTTTAACGGAATTTAACGGAGATGGAAAAACTTAAAAGGTTAAATAATGAGTTACAATCAACTGTGGATGAAGATTTAAGCAATGAAGAATCTATTATAGATAATTCGAAAAATTATTCTTCATGTGGCATAACAGAAATACATTATAATATACACAAAATCTATACTAATATTATAAAGAGACAGAGTTTGTTTGTTTGTTTGAACGCGATGATCTCAGGAATTACTAATCCGATTTGAATTTTTTTTTTTATTAGATAGTCTATTATTTTAGGAAGGCTATAGGTCATATATAATAGTGGTGCTCCCCAAAGTAGCGAAGTAGTAAAGATATAAGTGCAAAAATCGAAGATTCTTAAATTATTGCAAAACTAATGTGCAACTCAGACGTGCGTCGGCTTTTTATCTGCAGTCATGCGTCAACGCATCACTTTTGTTTCCTCTCAGAGCTAAGGCAATTCGTTCATATGATTGCCGATTACTCTCTGTCTTCAGCACGATTGTGAGCGACGCTACAATTCGTTATCAACCCACACTGATGCGTAGTACGTATGTTTGATGCGTTCAAACTTGAGGGACAGAGAGTAATTGGGAATATGTACGAATTACCTCAGTTTACATTAGAAATAAACATGTTGCGCTGACGCATGACGGCAGCAACAATAATGTTGCGTTGACGCATGACTGCAGCAACAAAATGTTGCGCTGACACACACCAGCGTTGCAATAATTCAACAAAGTGTCTGGATACATATTCGATATGATTCGTTACTTTTATTCAATTATGTATTTCTGTATGAAAATTTTTTGCGTATTAGGGAACGGTTACTTTTCTATTTTGCAAATCGGAACAAAAGCTCTCTCAAGAATTCTCTATGATTTGACACTCTGTATTTCCGTAGAGCCGGCTTTAATTGTTTTCTACAAATTTTACTCGGGCTATTCAATACAATTTTGGTTCATTAAACCCGTAGCAGATAGATTTGTTCAAATTGGTGGAAAATGGTAAATATTTTTTTGAATTTCAGATCGTAGGACATCACAGTTTTCGGGAATCCCAAGTCGACTAATTTTCTTCCGGTTTGAAGGGTTCTTTTCCGGTAGAAATTTGAATTTTTAACGGTTTTTTGCCCGTAGCGGCTAAACGAAGCGTCCTACGGGGTCCATATGTATGACCGACCCCCCCTATTTTGACATTTCCTACCTTCCTTTCGTACGTCATTTTTCTCTAAATTGAGGTTTTAAAGGTGTGCATTCAAAAGATCGGAAAATTGATAAAATTCAGATTTTGAATTTTTAACGATTTTTTGTTCCTAGCGGCTAAACGAAGAGTCCTACGGGGTTCATACGTATGACCGACCCCCATTTTTTTTAAATTTCCTAACTTTGAATCCCAAGTTGACCAATTTTCTTCCGGTTTGAAGGGTTCTTTTCCGGCAAAAATTTGAATTTTATTCGGTTTTTGCCCGTAGCGGCTAAACAAAGCGTCCTACGGGGTTCATATGTATGACCAACCCCCACTATTTTGACATTTCCTACCTTCGTTCCGTACGTCATTTTTCTCTAAATTGAGGTTTTAAAGGTGTGCATTCAAAAGATCGGAAAATTGATAAAATTCAGATTTTGAATTTTTAACGATTTTTTGTTCCTAGCGGCTAACCGAAGCGTCCTTCGGGACTCACACGTATGACCGACCCCCATATGTTTTAAATTTCCTAAATTTTTCAATACATCTTTTTTCTCTGAATTGAGTTTTTAAAAGTGTGTCCAAACAAAACTTATGATATAAGTTAATAAATTTTTATTTATTATTTTATAAAAAAAAACAAATTTTTAATTTCGTTTTTACACGTCTTTATTCAAAGGCTTCCAAATAACAACTGAACTTAACTTAGAACTTAAATCTACTTATCACCTAGTTATGTTAGATTTTACCTGAGCTTGCCCAATCTATTTCCCGTGGGAAATGAGTTCCCGCCGTCTGCCGAAATCCGATGCTTTTCGCGTGGAGTTGGTTTTTAGTTGATTTGAGTAAATTCCATGGGAACGGTTGTTGCCGGGACAAGTCACGTTGCAGCAGCACATGTCCAATTTTTTATTGGGGAACATTCCAGAATATAATGTTAAGTTATATGATAAAATTCAGATTAAAATTCGTAAACGCAAAATCTCGCGTTTTTCGGAAAAATTTTGTAATTTTTTATATATTGGAAACTCAATTTGTATATTTTTTCTTTAAATCATTAGAAAATATTATTACACAGAATACAGAAATTTTTGAGTAAATTTTACTCTCCAATGGTACACATTTTTGTTTGTGTTTGTTTTGTGCAAATTTCAGAAGATCAAAATTGTGTGCATTGTGTGTACATGTACATTGTGTTCCATCCGCGAAATTTTGTTTCAGCCCCCTTTCCTATTATTGTGATCACTCATTCCCTGTTTGACAATCAAACATCAACATCAATTCGCGCACTGTCTGTTCTTTAAACGTTAAAGACGGTCAAAGGCGCATACGGCCCATGGATCTTTTGTCTGCTGTTACGTGTGTGATGTTGGAAAAAAATGGGTAGAGAGTCACATGGGATCGCGACATCTGGTAAATTATTTTGTCTGTGATTAAACCTTAACTTTTTTTGTAAGTAGAAGAAAGCAATATTTTTCAACAAATTCGCCGAAAATAAATTTACACGGCTAACGTGGGCGTATTGTTGTAACCTCTCAAATATTACTGTGCCACAAAAAATTTACATTCGGTACTAATCGAAGTTTAAGTAAAAAGTTAACCAGTTGTGTTTGAGTTTCAACCGGCAATCTATAAATCCTTATTTGTTTCATTGTTGTCACCGAACATAGGATAAATTTCGATTTCTTATAACTACTATATTTCATTGTTTTTGTAACTTTAAAATTAATAGGTGCTGTAAGGTTAAGTAATAATTCCAAAATTGGCTCTTTTTGAAAGAGTGCTTGAATAGTTGTTTTAAGTTTATTTCTCATTTTCTTATTAAGCACTATTCATACTTTCAATTTATTATCCCTTTTACGGCGAAAATTTGTAGCCAAACGTTAATAAAAACATTGTTGAAAAAGTCAAAGATATTTTGGAAGTTTTTGAACTTATGTTACAATCAAAAGATAACTGCAAAGAATTAAAAATCTATAACTAAAGAAAAACAAAACATATATAGTATCAATATATACAGTATACAAAATATATGCAGTATTACGTAATGCCCAGCAAAGCGGGCGGGTACAGCTAGTAATTAATAAAAATCTAACGGTGCATAACAGTGAACTGAAAGAAAGAATTGTTGTGTTAAATGATCTGAACAATGAACTGAAAGTTAAAAATTTGATACTGCATGAAAAAAAATATATCGAATATTAAAATACCAAATAACCAAAATATACGTGTTAGTGAGACTTATCATAACATGAGACCTATCAAGCACTCACAAATACAATTGCGCAGAACATGGTAGTGAATATACCGAATGTTGTGGTAACATCTGCTGATATTGATAAAGCCTATAGCAATGTGAAAATTAAAATACAGTAGAATATAAGCGTTCATGTGAATAATTTATATAAGTCACGTAAAAAAATAATCTTAAAATGTAAGTCAATCGAAGATAATCTAAGTAAAGCTTGGGTGTGCCTGTGTCATTGACACGGCCGTGTGTTGTACGTGAATACG
Organism: Chrysops caecutiens; assembly: GCA_963971475.1. Taxonomy (NCBI): domain Eukaryota; kingdom Metazoa; phylum Arthropoda; class Insecta; order Diptera; family Tabanidae; genus Chrysops; species Chrysops caecutiens. The sequence continues at coordinate 27,682,932 of OZ020570.1, read as the reverse complement.
TTTATGTAACGGGTTATATTTCTTGAATAAAATATTTTGATATTGTATATGTATTTAGGACAAAAGCTCCTTACAATGTACTAATCCACTTTTACATGAATCACAAGTTTAAATAGACGACATAAAACATAGCCCGCGAAAGAATGAGATAGAAGAGAAGAGAGAGGATGAGAATGAGAGAAGAGACACATAAAATCTTTCTGAAAACTAAAAATTCGAATCAAAGCTACTAGGTGACCAGAATAGCAAGCGATACAAAAATTTCGCCACGATACAAAATTGTGCAACAAACATTGAACATACTGTGACATTCTACAAAGGGAGCGTGTGTGACGCTCGCATGTGTTTGTTTCGTTTCGGGTGCCACACATACTCTCTCGGTGGGGTGACACCGATCGTTGACGTTTGGTTGCACAATTACATGTACTGGCAAAATTTTTGTGTTGCTGGCGATTCTGCCAGCCTGGTTGTTTGAATTCGATTTTGAAATTCAAAATCGGCAAAATTAGTATAAAATAACCCCATCTTTTGGCGCTTTCGCCACCACCGCGCGCAATGCGTCACTGTTCTGGCTTATCCTACTGATTTGTTTGATCCTTGAGCTATCCAGTGGTATAATTTAATTTCGGATGTAATGGATAGATTCGAATCTACAACGCCAAACTGTATCCCCCGATTTTATCATTAGGTTTTTTGGATTGCCATATTCGGTAGCAAATTTAAGGACGTATTCACGTAAAAACTATTGAAATGCTCAGGGATAATAGTGAACTAATTTCGTTTTTTTTCCAGCTAATCCTAAGGTATAAATTAAGTTTTTGGTATTAGTCACGTATGAGGTGTTTTCTTGTACAATTTAAGAACTAAGTATTATCTATAAGTTGCTAATAATTACTCCGCATAAACTTGTTGTAATTTTTTTTTTGGAACACTTAAACCTTGTTTCTACCCATTAGCTAATAACTAAGATATTTTGAATTTTTGTAAAAAATACCTAGGCAATAAACTTCTACGTTAAGTTCCTATCACGATTTGATTTTGAATTTTTGTAAAAAAATACCTAGGCAATAAACCTTTACGTTAAGTTCCTATCACGATTTGATTTTGAATTTTTGTAAAAAATACCTAGGCAATAAACTTTTACGTTAAGTTCCTATCACGATTTGCTTTTGTATAACTGTATAAACAAATAAGTAAAGTTTTCTTGAATTTTGTTATATCCCGTATATACCATTTTTGGAGTTGTAAAATAGTATATTTTTTTTTGTGTTATATAGACGCACGCACATATATATATAAGTTATATTAATAATATTTTTTTTTCTTACATTGTCACATATAAAATAAGTTCCTTTTAAAAATTGTAAAACGCTAAAGAAAAAAAAAGAAGAAGAAAAAAAAAATAATAGAAAAAAAAAAACAAAAAAAAAAAAATATATGTGGAAAAAAAAAAAAGAAAAAAAACACGATTTAAAGAGAGAGATATTCTCCACCCGACTTTAACAATCCTTTTGAACCAGCAATGTCACTCAACCCAGACGACCTACTGCTAACAGGAGGAGCGGAAAGCAGCCCTTGCGCGATATGCACCAAGCCTTTCGACGACACACAATCACCTTATGAGACTCAATGTCACCATTTTTTCCACGCGCAATGCTTGCAAAATTGGCTACAAACATCCACTACTTGCCCCTGTTGTAGGGAAACATGCGATATGGGAGAGGTTGTAAACCCCAGTACAAGTAAACCCGCAGGCAAAGGAGCTATCCCAAAAAGCCAACGACCCGTCACCCGCTCGCAAACACGTGATCGTAGCAGCGCGCCTAACGAACAACCGCGTCCTGTGCCAACCAATTCCCCAGACATACCCCAAGTAGTTGAACCACCTATGCATCCATCCAGAACAGATCAGCAGGCATACCTCCAATTGCAGCATACGCTTTCCTCTCAACAGGAGCGACTAGTCGAGCAACTTCAACGGAACATATCACAGATGTACATAGATCTCAACACGAAGATAGAACGAATTTCCTCCATTCCACCCCCACACCAACCTCCACCAACCAGAGCAGACCCAGATCATCGTGTCCCTGGAGCAGTTCCTTACTACCACCAGCCATATAGGCCCAAACTCCCTGCCTCGGATCAACGTTCGTCTGAAAGAACTACCAATGTGATCGGCGGATGGGGACTTCGTTTCAATGGACGCAACAACTCTTTACCCGTAGATCTGTTCCTCTACCGAGTAAATGCTTTGGTAAACCAAACCCTACAAGGGGATTACAACGCCTTATGTAGCAATGCCCATTTATTGTTCACTGAGCAGGCCAATGATTGGTTTTGGCGCTTTCATCGTAGCCATCCAGGTTTCAATTGGACGTTGTTATGTGAAGCTCTTCGAGAAAGATTCCGAGAGAGACAAACGGACCTAGACATACGAGAATTAATAAGGACACGTAAGCAACATCCCGGAGAAAAGTTTGACTCATACCTTGACGAGATGCAATCCTTAGCGGACCGATTATCTCGACTTATAACGGAGGGAGAGTTGACGGAACTTGTCCGACGGAACCTGTTACCCCCAATCAGACGAGACCTACTGCACTACCGGTTTGAAAACCTCAGCCAGCTACGATTGTACGTCAGGCGTATTGAAGCATTCCACGAAGAAGTTCGACTAAGACCAGAAATACGACCAAGAACGTCACAATACCAAACAAGACAAGTGGCCATCCTTTCGGCTGAGGAAACCCCTTCAACAGATGAATCCCAACTCGCCGCTCTGGAGAGGACGACCTTCTGTTGGAATTGTCGTCAACCAGGTCATAGATTTGATGTATGTACCGCTGCCCGCACAGTGTTTTGTTACGGCTGTGGAGAACCGAAGACCTACAAACCAACATGTCCTAAATGTAGCCATCCAAAAAACCGGACATCGACTGCGGCCAGCTCTCCTCAGGAAATTATATCAGGCCAGCAAGGTCGCAGTCCTGCTTCGAACGTGACCAAACGACTATAAATAAAAATCAACCAATGTCCAGCTGCATCAGAGAAACGAACCTCAATGATGACCAGCAGCCAGAGAATGTCCGAACTCTCACACCCCAGCAAAACCAGAAGATCCCTCAAGAAACCCAAGACTGCGATGAACCAGAGGATCCAAAAGGAAATGCACGGCACTGGAAACCATACCACATACGTCTCAAAGAATACTACGCGGCACGACAGCGTATCTTCGCTACTGAAGAATTGGCTACCTTCAGAGCTAACGTGAAGAGATCCACACGAAGACTCCGCTATTTTTGGAAGCGAGTTATCTGGTCTCGGAGACAATTAAGCGTATTTATCCTGACAGACACGCCCCAAAATGACATTCGCCCATACGCAACGGTCTCTCTGTTGGGACAGGAGGTAAGCGGTCTTATTGACACCGGAGCCAGCGTTAGCGTTATCGCGTCGGACTTAGCAGAAAACATTTTGACCAGACATCGACCCAGTATCAGCAAGATCCACTTCCATTTGAGCACTGCAGATGGCACAAAACACCCCGTACTCGGAAAACTTCGGACGGAAATTACATTTCGCGGGCAATCAGAAAATATGGAGATGTTCCTCATTCCCACGCTTAGCCAAAACCTTTACCTGGGCGTGGATTTTGTTCGGAAGTTTTATCTTGCCCCCAATTTATTCGGAGAAACACCAGCATCCCAAATCGTATCCAGTCTACAACAAACGCCAACCGTTCCCCACCATGCTCTCAACTCCCGGCAACAGGCACTGCTTGAAACAGCCATCGCTACGTTCCCGTCGTACTCCAAACAAGGCTTAGGCCGTACCACCCTAGTTGAACACCATATAGACGTAGGGGACGCAAAGCCAATTAAGCAGCGACACTACGCAATATCGCCCGCCGTGGAGAAACTGTTGTATGCCGAAGTCGACCGGATGCTAGAGCTAGGAGTAATTGAAGAATCCCAAAGCCCATGGTCCTCGCCCGTCACGTTCGTCAGAAAACCAAATAAGGTCCGTCTGTGCTTGGACGCTCGAAAAGTCAACGAAATCACCGTTAAGGATGCTTACCCGCTACCATTAATCGACGGGATTTTGAGTCGGCTCCCAAAAGCAAGGTTCATTACCAGCTTGGACCTCAAAGACGCTTTTTGGCAAATCCCTCTCGACGAGACCTCGAGGGAGAAAACAGCATTTACGGTACCCGGACGACCACTCTATCAGTTCGTCGTGATGCCTTTCGGGCTATGCAACGCTCCCCAGACCATGACCAGGCTAATGGATAGGGTCATCCCAGCACACATCAAGCACCAGGTCTTTGTCTACTTGGATGATCTTCTCCTTATTACCGAGACGTTCGAGCAACATCTTCAACTACTACGCCTAGTTGCAAACCACATTCGCAGAGCCGGACTAACCATCAACATTGAGAAAAGCAGATTCGTTATGACGGAAGTGAAATATCTGGGACACATAATTGGAAATGGAACAATCTCGACCGACCCTGAAAAAACGCAAGCTATCCAGGACTTCCCATTGCCGAGTTCCGTACGACAGCTAAGGCGTTTCCTAGGCATCTGTGGATGGTACCGGAATCTCCACATTTACCGACCTGGAATCTCCACATTTTAAGTCACAGGACTATCAAGACCTCGTAAAAACCATTTCCAACCAGCAACAACATCGCCCAGACCTGAAGACTAGCGATGGATTCGTTTATAAAAGGACAAGCTACGCCAGTGGAAACCCTATCGATGAGCAAGAGACCTGGAAGCTCTGGATTCCGGTAGGATTGACCAAGGAACTTATCAAACAAGCTCATGACCATCCTTTGAGCGCGCATGGAGGATTTAGCAGGACGTTGCACCGCTTGAGAACAGTTTTCTTCTGGCCGAAGATGGCTCAACAGGTAAAAGAGTACGTGTCATCCTGCGAAATCTGCAAATCAACTAAGTCCCCGAACCAAATCCTTCGACCACCAATGGGAATGCAGTCTACTCCGGAGCGGATTTTTCAAAGACTATACATCGACCTGATCGGACCCTACCCACGTTCGAAATCCGGAAATATTGGCGCGATCGTACTCCTAGACCACTTGTCCAAATTTCCCTTAATCGAACCTATAAAAAGGTTTACCACGGACGGGATTGTATTTTTCCGCGAGAGGAGAGTTTTTCACGTCTTCGGAGTACCACAGAAAATACGCTCAGATAACGGCGTGCAGTTCCGTTCAACCAAGTTCAAAGATCTGCTGCAGAAGTACGGGGTGGAACACGAACTCACTGCGGTAGACTCCCCCCAGAGCAACGCCTCCGAACGGTTGAATCGCACGCTGCTCGCCGCTATCCGATCATACGTATCCCCCAGCCAGAAGGATTGGGACCAAAAATTGTCGGACATCTCTTGTGCCTTGCGATCATCTCACCACTCAGTAACAGGGTTCTCCCCATACCTCGCTGTGTTTGGACAACCAATGGTGTGCCACGGGCGTCAGTACGAATTGCTACAACGATTAAATCTCTTAGCAGAGCCCACGATGACGCTCCTACATCATGATAAACTCCAACTGATCCGCCGACAGATCCGGGAAAACATCGTTCGAGCCTCGGAGAGCAGAAAGAGATATTATGACTTACGGGCCAGGACCAAAACCTTTGCAGTAGGAGACGAAGTGTACCGCCGAAACTTTCGACAAAGCGACGCAGCAGCGCACTATAATGCGAAATTGGACCGCAAGTTTCTAAAATGCCGAATTTCAGAAGTCATCAGTCCCTCGCGTTACCGCGTATCCGACTTGACCGGGAAACCCTTGGGAGTATTTCACGCCAAGGACCTAAGGCACTAACTCCAGCTACAACCCGCGACTGTTCATCCTCACCATTGAAAACACCCTCTACGCAACTATTCTGGCGATAACCGTCTGCAAGGAGTACCTCAGGCCTCAGTTAGAATCATCATAAGCCAAATCTGAGGCTGTCCTATCTACACTTCGTCATAAACCTCGAGGTTGAACTACAACTCCAGCAACAATACCACCAAAAGCCGTCCTTAATCACCAAATAGTTCTTCAGCCTTTCCAATGATGAATTCATCATTCGTAAAGGCTGCCCTGAAATGATTTGAGCAACCTTGTTGCTCAAAAGGAAATTGTCACCCTGTGCCATCGCATTGAGCCACTGCACCACCGACCACCCGCATCGCAGCGATCTTCAATCTAGAGAGGCGGAGCCAGAATCCCAAGGATAACGGGACTTCGGGTGATCCTCGTGGAAAACGAGATGAATCTCGCTCTCTGTGTTTGAGTCGCCGAGGTGATCAGACGGAAAAGGTCTGAAGTGAGTGAAAAAAAAAATAGAGTGTCACGTGGTTTTTGGGAACGCAGGTGGATTACCCCGGGAAGAGGCTCGGAACACCATGTGGCGGTCATCACACGGATTTATTTTGTAAGTTTTTCTTTTTTTTCATGTGAAATTGTGTAAGAAGAATCTGAAGAAGAATACTATCATTATTATATATTACCACAAACACATGTTAAAACATCATCATCGGCAGTTGAAGAGAGCTTCAGAATATTAAAAATAATGTGTATTATATATATGATAATTATTACTATAATCATTGTTGCAATTTATTGTTATTGACTATTTTTACTATTACCATATTAAAAATATTTACCATTGTATACATAAATCAAGTAGTTAGTCACAATTTCAATGAATATTCGAAGTAAAATTACAACTTCGAAAGGAAGTAAAATAATAATGATTATAATAATAATAATAATAATTTAGCATAGCAAGTAACAATAAAATAAATTTACAAAACGTCATAAAACTAAATTTTCCTAGATAAATGAGAAGATGAAGCGAAAAACCTAAGAATGAAATTTGTAGAAAAATTATTTCATCTAACTTAGTTCGTCGATATTTTTATTTATTAAATTAAAATTTTCAAAATGACGTGCATATTCTTACCAGTTAAATTAATTAGTAAAAAAATGAAGTAATTAACAAACAAAAATAACTAGAAAATCCAAAAAAATTAACTAGAATTGATAACTGTAATTTAAATTATCTTTAATTAAGATGTTGAACTGGTTGAAAGATTTCTAGAATCCAGAGTAGTGTGTTCTAAGTGTGTTCGCAAAAATATCAAAAACTAGATAAAATAATTTAAATAAATGATACACATATAAAAATGCAATCAGAAATAGAATTTGTTGATTAGATATTGGATTTGAATGAAAAATTAGAATGTATATTAGAAAATAACATGATGATCCCAAGACTTCCTTTAGTTAAATTGCGAAACAAATAAATTGTAATTAATTTTAATAAGTTATTTTCACTATAATAATAATTATTTATTATAAATATATATATATATATTAAAATAAAATATGGAGAGAGCAATGGCAATAATTTAATATAAACAAAATGTGCATAGATAATAAGAAGAAACTACGCAACTAACTAATTATTAAACCTGAGAGACAGTGGTTGTAATTATAATTTATAAATACTATATTCAAATATGGTTATTTCAGTTATTATGAAATGAAGAAAAAATGCAAGGAAACAATTGATTAATTATAAAATAATATATTGAGTTGTTATTGCAAAACAATTTTCGTCTGATCATATATTCATGATTTACTTTTCATTTGACTTTTAGTGAAATTTTAATTCTTAATCAAGAGTTAGTCATTAAGTTGGTAAATAACATATTCACGAAAATATATAATAAGTCACTACACTTTCTCTTTTCATTTTGTTTAAAGTTGACTTTTGTTTTGTTTAAAATTTTTCTTGGTAAAAATATAAAATATTTGAATCATAATCGAATTGAAAGAGGAAAATAATTGTATATAAAATTCTTAAAGTATGAATTTGGATTTAATATGAATTAATAAATTAACATAAATTTCATTAATATTTTGAAAGTTGTTTGTAATTTACTTGTTATGGTTGTATTCTTTCATTTATATAGTTTGGAATAGTGACAACTTGTTAGAAACATAGCTAGACAATTTTTTTGATAAACACTTGGAATAACTACATTTACATTGATTCAAATTTTGAAGTTATGCTGGTTAGATGCAATGAAAAGGTATGAAAAACAAACCTATTGGAATGGTTTTGTAATTTTTCATCGATTTTCAGATATCTGCCAAAGGATTTTGCCAAAGATATGCAAAAACCACGCTTGAATGTTCCGAATTTTAATCAAATGATATAAACAGTACAGACAAAACCATAAATAAAAAAAAAATAAAAAAAAAACCAAAGGGGACAAACACCTTCAATGGTAGTCACCTCCAAGTGTTTAATCGCGCGTCGGTATTCGTTATCTCGGGTAACACTTGAAGAAATTTTTTTTTTGTTCGTAAATCCATTAAGATGCCCCGAAATAACTAATAATTAACCCATGGTGGGTCTCCTCCTCCTTCACGTCCATCCCGGGCTCTGAGCGCTCGCCTTGAAGTCATAGGGGAAAGTATATATATCGCACGGGACGTTACTTTCCATTGGTTGGGAGGGCATGGAGTCCACATCATCTGGACTCGCTGAGGAGAGGGTGATAACGCCTCAACATCCGCGTCGGTTCCTTATGCGTACCCTTCCTTCCTCTCTTTTTTTTGTCGTTTTTTTTTCTATTACCCCTGAACCCTTCCCCTTGAGGTCTCGCGAAAACCCAAATTTCCTTGTCGACCAATCCATATTCCCGTAGTACCCTTCCTCCCTTCACTTCTTTTTTCACCGTCGCGAGATGCCTGCCCCTTCTTGTTTTTTTCTGAATCGTCGGGGTTAGAAGTTCGTGGAGGTCCCTCAATTCCCGTCTTTTTTCCGAGTCACCTCCTCCTTATGAACTGTGGGGGAAGCCTTTTTGACTGCACGTCACCACGAAGTTCAGGACGTGTTAAATTTTCTTCTGTAGTTGATCCGGAGATCGGCTTCGAGCAAGATCCCACCCCAATAACACCGAACTAGCTAGCGATGGCCTGCAAGAACACGTCCGCTGCTCGTAGCCCGATCAGGGGACTTTTCTTGGCTCCTTTTGCGAACCTTACGGCCTTCACGGCCCTTGAGCTGCCCCGATCAGCTCGTCCCCCTTCTCACGTCCTTAAGGGCGTTCTCCCTAATCACTTTCCGGATCCTATGAAGGAGAGAGTTTGGGTTCCCATCTCTCTTCCTTCCCTCTTCGACGAATAAATTACTTTTCCTTGAAGTCCTGCGAGCCCAGCATCCCTTGGACTTATTATGCCCGATAAATAAAAAATTTACTACAAGACCCCACAAGTCCTATGTAGCAGTACTCTGTTGTTTTGCTACTAAGGCGGTTCATTTAAAAGTAGTTTCGGATCTGACAACAGAAGCCTTCATAGGAGCGCTCAAGCGATTTACGGCCAGGCGAGGAATCTGTCGGGATATCTACTGCGACAACGCTACAAATTTTGTAGGCGCCAGTAATAAGCTAGAGGAGATCACAAAGATGTTGCAAGAGAAGGAAGCCAAGGAAAAAATCTCGGTGGAGTGTGCAAATCGGCACATACAATTTCACTTAAATTCTCCACGAGCGCCACATTTCGGTGGTCTCTGGGAAGCTGCAGTAAAGTCATTCAAGCAATTGCTTTACAAAACCGTCGCAACTGCCTCATTAACCTTTGAGGAATTAACAACGGTGGTCGCAGAAATCGAGGCCAATCTGAACTCCCGTCCTCTAACCCCAATGTCGCCCGACGCCCGACGAATTTTCAGTCACGCTTGGGCCGGTGACTGAGGAGTCGCGATTTGGCGGAGTGACTGACGGAGTCGCATAGAATTAGTGGAGGTATTCGCAAGTTAGAAAACGGGGAGGATTTCAATTGCGTCTCGATTGAAACAATTAAATTATCAAGGAAATTCAACAAACAAGTGAAAATCAGTTCCGTTCATTGTCAAAAAGAAATATATATAGAGTTTGTTTTAGTGACACATAATGTGACAAAAGTTTTTAAATTTTAGAAGAAAGATTTTATAAAAGAACCACCAAGCGAATTTTCAAACAAAAAAAAAGCTGGGGTGTGGCTTTGTTATGGACACGGCCGTGTGTTGTACGTGAATACGTTTATGTAACGGATAATATTTCTTGAATAAAATATTTTTATTTATGTATTTAGGACAAAAGCAAGGAAACAAATCAGTATTTTGTTACAATATAACCTTATTAATTATAGGTATGTGATACGAAAAGTACGACACAAATGGCATACAAGATACATCCAGATTTCTGGTAAACGTTAAATCAATACAGGTACTACCTAACGTTGTTGGAGAAGTTTCAATATAAAACAAATCGAACTCGCTGAGCATGAAGTCGGGCAATGAATAGTTTTATGAGACATCAACATTAGAGTCTCCAACCATCATAACTGGTGTAGTAAGATCAGGCTCGTAATAGGGTATAATTTTAGCGATGTTTTTGGAATATTTTAACAACGATCGTATCATTAAGAGTTTAATATCTGCTAACGCTGTGCCCAGGTGGATATACCCGAGTATGAATTTGAAGATGCCATTGTCGTTTATGTTTACTAGACAGACATCACCTGCTTTTGGGTCTTTAATTTCCAAATAAATTTCCGAAATGTCAATGTCCACTCTATTACAATCAGTGAAGCTATTGATGTTGCGATATATGGCGACTCCACCGGCTTTGACTTGATGATGATGATACCGCTACCGATAAAGTAGTAGCAATTTGTCTGTTCTTAGCGGTTTTACAACATGAAGTCAAATCAAAGCCAGGCACCGAAAAATGGGGATTTTTCACGAAATTTTGCCGATTTTGAATTTCAAAATTGAGAGACATCGCCAAGGAGACCAAACAGGGCCTGGCAATCACTCCAAAGGAACCAATTAAAGGAAAGAAGAAGCCAGAGAAGGCCAGCAAATGACGTCACTGGGAAGCCACGTTACCAGAGATGGATGCCACACCGAAAAAACCTCCGAAATCCCCGCAAAACCCCATCAAAACCTCGCCAAATACATTCCCATACAAAAGCGGAATCCCCTATGACGTCACGACGTCAACAAATGCCCGGTTTGTAAACAACCCTGACCTTGGGTAAATTTACAAACAAAAATGAAAATGAAACCTGACCCCTCTGGTCAGAAGTGCACTCGAACGAGTGACATTCACGCCGAGTCAGCAAAAATTGCTGACCCAGCGGAATCGCGGCGATAACGACCGCCGGTCGGAGAAATGAAACCCGACTCTCTCATGGCCATTCATGCACCCATCCTCGTCGAGTCAACGAAAACTGCTGACTCAGCGGAAAGGCGGCAATTAACGGCAGCGGGTCGCTGTGACCATGAAGGGAACCTGAAACCAATAACAATAAAATACAGGGAATATGGGAATAAGTTGAACGACCATGAAGAGAACATCCAAGCAATTAATTAAATGATTTACACCAACAATTCCCATGGAAATAACGATTGGGAGGAAATTCAGGTGCATCGCTCCAGCACGTGCATCCGTTCACGATGACAATTGCAAGCATGGGACCTGTCGGATCAGCAATATCGATGGGAACCTGTCGATAGGGGGAATCGCCCAATCAGCGTTATTGGTCCTATAAATGGGGCCGAAAAACCAGTAAGCGGGCAGTGAGGAATCCAGCGCACCCAGGAAGAGACCCAGCCGTGACAAGAAGAAGTTCCAGCCTCCGAGACGACCAGTGATTCCCGCCTTTAAGACGACCAGTGATTCCAGTCTCCGACACGACCAGTGATTCCCGCCTTTAAGACGACCAGTGATTCCAGTCTCCGAGACGACCAGTGATTCCCGCCTTTAAGACAACAAGTGATTCCAGCCTCCGAGACGACCAGTGATTCCCGCCTTTAAGACAACAAGTGATTCCAGTCTCCGAGACGACCAGTGATTCCAGTCTCCAGGACGACAAGTGATTCCAGCCTTCAAGACAGACGAAGACCAGCTCCAGCGTCAAAGTAAGTAACCAGAACCCTCCAAGCCAAAGTCTGAACACGGTTCTAGTAACCTATCGGACCTCGGTGGACCCATCTGAAAACGGTTCTAGTAACCTATCGGATTGGGCCAGTACGCGCGGTTTTGATATCATTTACGTCGGTAGATGTCGGGAGCGTCCGCGACTACTCTGCGAGAGGCCTTGAGGGACCCGACCGTGGGACCTAGACAATAAGTCTAGAGGAATACAGGGCGAGGCAAAAGGGGAGACCTCAGATGAAGACTCCCTCAGCAATAGAAGCACCGACTCCTAAGTATCGGACTGGGGTCGAGGCCAGGTACAGGAGAGCAGTAGAGGAGGTCAGGCGTCTACTTCTAATTGCGGTGGGCCAGAGAGAGCGTTTGCGGTTGAGTCACGAGTTGCAGCGGCTTCATAACGAGCGGCAGAAGTATAGGAAAGAGAAAAGATCCCGAACTGGCAGCGCCAGGGCCAACAATAGCAACTCCTGATGTACGACGAATATAGATTAAGTTATAGCCTGTAAGGGACTCTGTATGTAATTAGGCATAGTTTGTAACAAATTCTGTAGGTAATAGGAAATAAACAATCCCACTTGAATGGGCAAATTGTATTTTGGTCTGAACTCTTGTGAACCAATAGTGTGATCCTGTAGTGTACCATCGGCAATCAACAGCATGCATGATTTAACACCACAAAAGAAAAAGTGTTAAACACGTGCATAACAAAATCGAATTCAATCAACCAGGCTGGCAGAATCGCCAGCAACACAAAAATTTCGCCACGGCACAAAATTGTGCAAAAAACATTGACCATACGGTGACACCCTACAAAGGGAGCGTGTGTGACGCTCGCATGTGTTTGTTTCGATGAGAACCAAATGCATCCGGGCGCCACACACACTCTCTCGGTGGGGTGACACCGATCGTTGCCATTCGGTTGCACAATCACATGTACTGGCGAAATTTTTGTGTTGCTGGCGATTCTGCCAGCCTGGTTGTTTGAATTCGATTTTGAAATTCAAAATCGGCAAAATTTAGTACAAAATAACCCCATTTTTCGGCGCTTCCCCCTCCGCCGCGCGCGATGCTCTGCTGATCTCGCTTATCCTAGTGATTTCTTTGATCCTTTATCTATCCAGTGGTATAATTTGATTTCGGATGTAGTGCAGAGATTCGAAGCTACAACGCCAAACTGTATCCCCCGATTTTATCATTAGTTTTTTTGGATTGCTCCCGTATGGTAGCAAATTTAAAGACGTATTCACGTCAAAAAAAAAATATATAGAGTTTGTTTTAGTGACACATAATTTAAGACTTAAATGTGACAAAGTTTTTAAATTTTAGAAGAAAGGTTTTATAATTAAAAAAAAAACCCAAGTGAATTTTCGATAAGTAGAGTTTTTTTTAGTGACGAACAATTTACAAAAAAAAAAAATATATATATATATATATATATTATATAAAAAGAAGAAAAAAAACCCTTTTTTAAATTTAAGTTAAATATTTAAATAATTTAATGTGTAACTCTGTTCTCTGTTCAAATAAATTGGAACAAGCGCCTTAAGCTTGTTTTTCTTCTGTGTGTGGAACTACCAGGTACGGGTGAACTTCTCCTAGGAAAGCACTCCCCGTTTCCTAACTCGAGGGAAGCGAGTTAAAATATTTGGTGGCAGCGGTGCGATTGCCGATTGGCTCCCAAACACATAACAAAAAAGGAATAATATATATTAAACAAAAAAAAAAAAAAAAGGGGGAATTGAAATAATAAAAGTTAATAAATTAAAACATAATAATAACATTTTAACTAAAAGTGAAGTAAAGTGTAGTGGAAAGAGTTTCTGAGCTCCAGGCAACCAAAAAGTAAACCCCAACGAAAATTTTCTCGGGGCTCCAACCCGGCCCGCACCTTTAGGGACCGGTGAGTCCACACCAACAATAACTATCATCAGCCAGCTGGGAGGCTAGGACACACGATCCGCAACCCAAGAATGTTACTGTAAGTTAGAAATAAATTTTAAATTGTAACATACTAAAGGTGTAAACCTTTTGAGAGCCTAATATCTACCTTTTTCCCTTCAATTTTATTAATTATAATTTTCAAAAATAATATATAATGAAAAATAAAATTAACAATTAAAAACAAAGAATAGTCCGCGCGCCTAGTAGAAATCCAAGATTTCCCCTACCCAAGGTAAGAGTCTTGGACACTCTGCTAGGCAAGGGAATTGTCTCGCTGACATTCCGGCCCCTTCGCACCCAATAATATAAAAAATACCCAATAAATAAAAAGGAAATTTTACGGTCCTCACATCTTCCTTCACCGGCTCTTGTTTCTGAACCCGCATTCTTGGAGATTCTGTAACGGGAATAAAATTAAGAAAAAACCGAAAGGCCCAGTCAAAGTCCGCGCCATAGATTTTCCGTGAAAATTAGGGGAAGAAGTTATAATAAGTGTTTCTTATTAGTATGTACTTAAATCAATGTGTCTTATACAGTGGTTATATAGAGTGATACGGTGGCAGAACAGATTAATCACAAATTTATTTTTTCGCGCCTGTTTTCATTTCTTCTTTAATGCTGCCGTAGCTCTGGCATTTACTCGACACTGGACACATTAGGTTTTTCTTAATTCGATTTGATGCAAGCTTTTTTTGGTTTGCGTTTTCCTCAATTCGGCCCATATTTAAGACTCATATGAGAAGATATTTTTAATTTTTTTTTCAATTTTCGATTTAATACCGATTTTTACTTATATTTCAGTGGATATTTTTATTGTTTCCTTTTGGTCCTGGTAGCTCCTCTCACACTCTTAACAATGAGCTCCAAACGAGCGTCCTTTATAATCGCGTTTTCACGCTACACTGATTTGTAATTTTAAATTAACAATCATAACACAAACGCTTCTTAACAACAATCATGTGCAATTGAACTAACCCGATGGCTTCACGCGCAAAATTAGTGCTACACGACAAACACGTAGAGAAATTCTCTATCCATTGTGACTTCAACAGTTGTTATCGCATTTTTAGCCTCGTAGCAATTGCCGATTGAAATCTGACGGTATATTGTACCGCAAGAAAGTTTGACTAGCTGTCAGTGTACTTAACGAGCGAAAAGTCGTTTTAACGTCAAAAAAAAATACAACAACATTTGAGTACTAATATGTACTTTAATTATTAAACTATTAATTACAATGGTTATGGAGAGTAGTACGGTTACAGAATGGGTAAATCACAAGTTTATTTTTTACCGCCGTTTTTTTATTTCTTCTTCGATGCCGCCGTTGCTCTCACACTTGTTCGGCACTAAACGTTGTTAGTTTTTCGTATTCGGCTTGATGCAGGTTTTCTCCGAATTGTTTTTTTTTTACAATTCGGTGCATATTTACGCCTCATATGAGAAGATGTCTTCCATAATTTTTCGATTTTCAAATTCATACCGATTTTTGCTTATATTTCGGAGAATATTTTTAGTCTTTCGCTTTAGGTCCTGGTAGACTTTTTCATGCTTTTTACAACGATATACCAATCACTAACTTAATGCGTTGTCACGCTTCACTCATGAATATCTTCACGCAACGCTAAAAACAATGACGCGAAGGCGCTTACACTAGTCCGATGACGTCACTTGCAAAACAAACGCTAGACTATAAATACAGTGAACGATCGAAAACGTGAACTAATAAAAACCAAGGCGTTCACGTTTGAGAGATTGTTCACGTTAGCGAGTGCTGAAAAATATTATCGAAACTTTATGAACTGACGAAAGGAAACTATTTTTCATAACAAAAACTGTAACCATTAGTGTATAAAAGCACATTTTATTATTAAAATAATTTAAATCGCAAAAATTCAGTTGATAACATTTTATTTTAAAATAAAGTAAATTTCAAGGTATGTTGCTGCTTCTCCATTTGCGCGCCTGGTGCAGACTTTTCCAATGACTATACAAACGTTTTTTGCAGTAAAAGTTTCCAGAACAAACAGGATTCATCCGCGTTGTAAAGGTGATCGTTGGACAAATCTAGCTCTTGCATTTTTGCCCTTAATTTGAGTTTAAATGGGTCTACTAACTGTGGCTGTGATGAAAGCTTTTCTCCGCTAATTTGGAGAAGTCGAATGCCGTATCTCTTTTTGTACCTCTGAAGCCATCCGTCACTAGCATGGAACATGCTGTTCTCTTTAATTTTAGAGTGGAGCTCCTTAGCCTTTTCTTTCAGCATTAGCCCGCTTACTGGGAGGTTTTTATTCCTCATATGAATGAACCATCGATAAAGTGTTTTTTCCATTTTAGGAAGCTCTGAAGTTCGCCATGTCTTCCTTTTTCCAGGTCCACTGAATGTGTTGTTGACACATTCTAAAATTGCTTTTTTCTTTTTGTTAATCGAACAAACTGTCGATTTAGCAACATCATACTTTTTTGCCAAACTTGTTACACTTGCACCTTTTTTTAGCTGCTCCAAAATATCAGCTTTGTCTTTCAAAGATAAAAACTTTGGCTTTTTCACAAACATGTTCACAATGAAAAATTAAGCACGATCCTTGTTTTCCGTTTAACGTTTACCTCATAACTCACTTGCAAGTGATGTTTAAATGACCATATTCTCCAGAGTAATTGTTTTCGCTCATTGTCCTGATTCTAAGTGGTTAACTGTTCCGCGCATAAAGGAGAAATCTTATCTCAAGTCCAACGTTCCTTCGCATGAGAAGGATACGATATTCTTCAAAATTCCTTCTTGGATCATAAAAATGATTGCCAGCTGAACAAACAGTTGCAATCTGCCTAAACAAACAAAGTGGTGTCGCCACGAGATTCTTTTTAGAATTTCGTCACCATTTAAACGAACAGTGACGAGTCCTCCCGGAACCAAGCGGGTTGAAAGACGCGTTTATTTTTTATTTGCTCCTTTTGGGCATACCGAAACCATGAGAGGGATCTAACTGACTGAAGAAAAACTAAAAAGGATTCTTAAAGCTGTTCACGTCTTAAAGCTTTCTTACTTTGTTCACGTTTAAGGATAGTCAATGAGAGAAAAAAAGTGTTCACGTTAAAGGGTGTTCACGAAATGGGAGGTTCACGTTATCGATCCATTATCGATACCATGGAAATAACGATTGGGAGGAAATTCAGGTGCATCGCTCCAGCACGTGCATCCGTTCACGATGACAATTGCAAGCATGGGACCTGTCGGATCAGCAATATCGATGGGAACCTGTCGATAGGGGGAATCGCCCAATCAGCGTTATTGGTCCTATAAATGGGGCCGAAAAACCAGTAAGCGGGCAGTGAGGAATCCAGCGCACCCAGGAAGAGACCCAGCCGTGACAAGAAGAAGTTCCAGCCTCCGAGACGACCAGTGATTCCCGCCTTTAAGACGACCAGTGATTCCAGTCTCCGACACGACCAGTGATTCACGCCTTTAAGACGACCAGTGATTCCAGTCTCCGAGACGACCAGTGATTCCCGCCTTTAAGACAACAAGTGATTCCAGCCTCTGAGACGACCAGTGATTCCCGCCTTTAAGACAACAAGTGATTCCAGTCTCCGAGACGACCAGTGATTCCAGTCTCCAGGACGACAAGCGATTCCAGCCTTCAAGACAGACGAAGACCAGCTCCAGCGTCAAAGTAAGTAACCACCACCCTCCAAGCCAAAGTCTGAACACGGTTCTAGTAACCTATCGGACCTCGGTGGACCCATCTGAAAACGGTTCTAGTAACCTATCGGATTGGGCCAGTACGCGCGGTTTTGATATCATTTACGTCGGTAGATGTCGGGAGCGTCCGCGACTACTCTGCGAGAGGCCTTGAGGGACCCGACCGTGGGACCTAGACCAATAAGTCTAGAGGAATACAGGGCGAGGCAAAAGGGGAGACCTCAGATGAAGACTCCCTCAGCAATAGAAGCACCGACTCCTAAGTATCGGACTGGGGTCGAGGCCAGGTACAGGAGAGTAGTAGAGGAGATCAGGCGTCTACTTCTAATTGCGGTGGGCCAGAGAGAGCGTTTGCGGTTGAGTCACGAGTTGCAGCGGCTTCATAACGAGCGGCAGAAGTATAGGAAAGAGAAAAGATCCCGAACTGGCAGCGCCAGGGCCAACAATAGCAACTCCTGATGTACGACGAATATAGATTAAGTTATAGCCTGTAAGGGACTCTGTATGTAATTAGGCATAGTTTGTAACAAATTCTGTAGGTAATAGGAAATAAACAATCCCACTTGAATGGGCAAATTGTATTTTGGTCTGAACTCTTGTGAACCAATAGTGTGATCCTGTAGTGTACCATCGGCAATCAACAGCATGCATGATTTAACACCACAAAAGAAAAAGTGTTAAACACGTGCATAACAAAATCGAATTCAATCAACCAGGCTGGCAGAATCGCCAGCAACACAAAAATTTCGCCACGGCACAAAATTGTGCAAAAAACATTGACCATACGGTGACACCCTACAAAGGGAGCGTGTGTGACGCTCGCATGTGTTTGTTTCGATGAGAACCAAATGCATCCGGGCGCCACACACACTCTCTCGGTGGGGTGACACCGATCGTTGCCATTCGGTTGCACAATCACATGTACTGGCGAAATTTTTGTGTTGTTGGCGATTCTGCCAGCCTGGTTGTTTGAATTCGATTTTGAAATTCAAAATCGGCAAAATTTAGTACAAAATAACCCCATTTTTCGGCGCTTCCCCCTCCGCCGCGCGCGATGCTCTGCTGATCTCGCTTATCCTAGTGATTTCTTTGATCCTTTATCTATCCAGTGGTATAATTTGATTTCGGATGTAGTGCAGAGATTCGAAGCTACAACGCCAAACTGTATCCCCCGATTTTATCATTAGTTTTTTTGGATTGCTCCCGTATGGTAGCAAATTTAAAGACGTATTCACGTCAAAAAAAAAATATATAGAGTTTGTTTTAGTGACACATAATTTAAGACTTAAATGTGACAAAGTTTTTAAATTTTAGAAGAAAGGTTTTATAATTAAAAAAAAAACCCAAGTGAATTTTCGATAAGTAGAGTTTTTTTTAGTGACGAACAATTTACAAAAAAAAAAAATATATATATATATATATATTATATAAAAAGAAGAAAAAAAACCCTTTTTTAAATTTAAGTTAAATATTTAAATAATTTAATGTGTAACTCTGTTCTCTGTTCAAATAAATTGGAACAAGCGCCTTAAGCTTGTTTTTCTTCTGTGTGTGGAACTACCAGGTACGGGTGAACTTCTCCTAGGAAAGCACTCCCCGTTTCCTAACTCGAGGGAAGCGAGTTAAAATATTTGGTGGCAGCGGTGCGATTGCCGATTGGCTCCCAAACACATAACAAAAAAGGAATAATATATATTAAACAAAAAAAAAAAAAAAGGGGGAATTGAAATAATAAAAGTTAATAAATTAAAACATAATAATAACATTTTAACTAAAAGTGAAGTAAAGTGTAGTGGAAAGAGTTTCTGAGCTCCAGGCAACCAAAAAGTAAACCCCAACGAAAATTTTCTCGGGGCTCCAACCCGGCCCGCACCTTTAGGGACCGGTGAGTCCACACCAACAATAACTATCATCAGCCAGCTGGGAGGCTAGGACACACGATCCGCAACCCAAGGATGTTACTGTAAGTTAGAAATAAATTTTAAATTGTAACATACTAAAGGTGTAAACCTTTTGAGAGCCTAATATCTACCTTTTTCCCTTCAATTTTATTAATTATAATTTTCAAAAATAATATATAATGAAAAATAAAATTAACAATTAAAAACAAAGAATAGTCCGCGCGCCTAGTAGAAATCCAAGATTTCCCCTACCCAAGGTAAGAGTCTTGGACACTCTGCTAGGCAAGGGAATTGTCTCGCTGACATTCCGGCCCCTACGCACCCAATAATATAAAAAATACCCAATAAATAAAAAGGAAATTTTACGGTCCTCACATCTTCCTTCACCGGCTCTTGTTTCTGAACCCGCATTCTTGGAGATTCTGTAACGGGAATAAAATTAAGAAAAAACCGAAAGGCCCAGTCAAAGTCCGCGCCATAGATTTTCCGTGAAAATTAGGGGAAGAAGTTATAATAAGTGTTTCTTATTAGTATGTACTTAAATCAATGTGTCTTATACAGTGGTTATATAGAGTGATACGGTGGCAGAACAGATTAATCACAAATTTATTTTTTCGCGCCTGTTTTCATTTCTTCTTTAATGCTGCTGTAGCTCTGGCATTTACTCGACACTGGACACATTAGGTTTTTCTTAATTCGATTTGATGCAAGCTTTTTTTGGTTTGCGTTTTCCTCAATTCGGCCCATATTTAAGACTCATATGAGAAGATATTTTTAATTTTTTTTTCAATTTTCGATTTAATACCGATTTTTACTTATATTTCAGTGGATATTTTTATTGTTTCCTTTTGGTCCTGGTAGCTCCTCTCAAACTCTTAACAATGAGCTCCAAACGAGCGTCCTTTATAATCGCGTTTTCACGCTACACTGATTTGTAATTTTAAATTAACAATCATAACACAAACGCTTCTTAACAACAATCATGTGCAATTGAACTAACCCGATGGCTTCACGCGCAAAATTAGTGCTACACGACAAACACGTAGAGAAATTCTCTATCCATTGTGACTTCAACAGTTGTTATCGCATTTTTAGCCTCGTAGCAATTGCCGATTGAAATCTGACGGTATATTGTACCGCAAGAAAGTTTGACTAGCTGTCAGTGTACTTAACGAGCGAAAAGTCGTTTTAACGTCAAAAAAAATACAACAACATTTGAGTACTAATATGTACTTTAATTATTAAACTATTAATTACAATGGTTATGGAGAGTAGTACGGTTACAGAATGGGTAAATCACAAGTTTATTTTTTACCGCCGTTTTTTTATTTCTTCTTCGATGCCGCCGTTGCTCTCACACTTGTTCGGCACTAAACGTTGTTAGTTTTTCGTATTCGGCTTGATGCAGGTTTTCTCCGAATTGTTTTTTTTTTACAATTCGGTGCATATTTACGCCTCATATGAGAAGATGTCTTCCATAATTTTTCGATTTTCAAATTCATACCGATTTTTGCTTATATTTCGGAGAATATTTTTAGTCTTTCGCTTTAGGTCCTGGTAGACTTTTTCATGCTTTTTACAACGATATACCAATCACTAACTTAATGCGTTGTCACGCTTCACTCATGAATATCTTCACGCAACGCTAAAAACAATCACGCGAAGGCGCTTACACTAGTCCGATGACGTCACTTGCAAAACAAACGCTAGACTATAAATACAGTGAACGATCGAAAACGTGAACTAATAAAAACCAAGGCGTTCACGTTTGAGAGATTGTTCACGTTAGCGAGTGCTGAAAAATATTATCGAAACTTTATGAACTGACGAAAGGAAACTATTTTTCATAACAAAAACTGTAACCATTAGTGTATAAAAGCACATTTTATTATTAAAATAATTTAAATCGCAAAAATTCAGTTGATAACATTTTATTTTAAAATAAAGTAAATTTCAAGGTATGTTGCTGCTTCTCCATTTGCGCGCCTGGTGCAGACTTTTCCA
This sequence comes from Chrysops caecutiens, assembly GCA_963971475.1. Lineage (NCBI taxonomy): Eukaryota > Metazoa > Arthropoda > Insecta > Diptera > Tabanidae > Chrysops > Chrysops caecutiens. The sequence goes on along the minus strand of OZ020570.1, from coordinate 27,661,371 downwards.
ATGACTATACAAACGTTTTTTGCAGTAAAAGTTTCCAGAACAAACAGGATTCATCCGCGTTGTAAAGGTGATCGTTGGACAAATCTAGCTCTTGCATTTTTGCCCTTAATTTGAGTTTAAATGGGTCTACTAACTGTGGCTGTGATGAAAGCTTTTCTCCGCTAATTTGGAGAAGTCGAATGCCGTATCTCTTTTTGTACCTCTGAAGCCATCCGTCACTAGCATGGAACATGCTGTTCTCTTTAATTTTAGAGTGGAGCTCCTTAGCCTTTTCTTTCAGCATTAGCCCGCTTACTGGGAGGTTTTTATTCCTCATATGAATGAACCATCGATAAAGTGTTTTTTCCATTTTAGGAAGCTCTGAAGTTCGCCATGTCTTCCTTTTTCCAGGTCCACTGAATGTGTTGTTGACACATTCTAAAATTGCTTTTTTCTTTTTGTTAATCGAACAAACTGTCGATTTAGCAACATCATACTTTTTTGCCAAACTTGTTACACTTGCACCTTTTTTTAGCTGCTCCAAAATATCAGCTTTGTCTTTCAAAGATAAAAACTTTGGCTTTTTCACAAACATGTTCACAATGAAAAATTAAGCACGATCCTTGTTTTCCGTTTAACGTTTACCTCATAACTCACTTGCAAGTGATGTTTAAATGACCATATTCTCCAGAGTAATTGTTTTCGCTCATTGTCCTGATTCTAAGTGGTTAACTGTTCCGCGCATAAAGGAGAAATCTTATCTCAAGTCCAACGTTCCTTCGCATGAGAAGGATACGATATTCTTCAAAATTCCTTCTTGGATCATAAAAATGATTGCCAGCTGAACAAACAGTTGCAATCTGCCTAAACAAACAAAGTGGTGTCGCCACGAGATTCTTTTTAGAATTTCGTCACCATTTAAACGAACAGTGACGAGTCCTCCCGGAACCAAGCGGGTTGAAAGACGCGTTTATTTTTTATTTGCTCCTTTTGGGCATACCGAAACCATGAGAGGGATCTAACTGACTGAAGAAAAACTAAAAAGGATTCTTAAAGCTGTTCACGTCTTAGAGCTTTCTTACTTTGTTCACGTTTAAGGATAGTCAATGAGAGAAAAAAAGTGTTCACGTTAAAGGGTGTTCACGAAATGGGAGGTTCACGTTATCGATCGTTCACTGATACTACTACTAATATGATTGGTGAGACCCTGCAACAAATACAGCAGGCAGTGAATGATCTAGCGACATCGATGACTGGGATGAGAAGTGACATAAATGGTTTGAGCGAGCGAGTGGCCAACGTGGAACAAAGTGACGAAGAAGTATTCCAACGCCACCTGGAAGCACTAGCCTTAATGCAGACCCCGACAGGAAGGGAAGATTCCTGTACGATACCACCACCGGAAACCATAACGGCTCAAGAAAGACGACCTGCGATATCCACAGCTGAACATTCCCTGGAAAGTGGGGCAGACCTGCGATCTACTGGAGCGAACTCAGGACTACCAGCCCAACCGGCCTCTTTGTGGAACGAAATCCCGTGGCCAACCGTACCAACCGGCTTACCGACGAGTCGCGGCAGGCATACCGAGATACTGCGGAACCTGAGGAATGACTTTGAACATCTTGGAAGTCCATCAGTGATCGAACCACCGACTCCGCTTTCAACGTTGGATCCAATTACAACGCACCAGCAACCAACAACACATTCGAACGCGGAACTCTTTGGAGTACCGCGCACTACGACGAACCGTCAACCGAGGTCACTTTTGATGGCTTGACCCTCCCGACTGCCACCCACGACATCGAGCCCCCAGCCATTCGTCCCTTGGAACGCACAGGAGGAAGTACTCATGGAGTACGACGGCAGTGTCCCGTGGCAGGAGTTCCAAGTTCACCTCAAATCTGTGTAACTATTGAATGTGTGGAGCGAAGAGATGACTGCTGCGCGACTGGTCACTAAGTTGCGGGGTCCAGCACTCAGTTTTATCGCCGCCTTAGGACCAATTACTCGGAATAATTATCGGCAGCTCACGTACCTATTAAGAAATCGGTTTGGCACGCAGAGGAATAAACAGATGGCGCATTGTGAGTTACGGCGAAGGAGTCAACGCACCGGGGAGTCGTCGGACGCATATGCCAGGGAGATAGTGAGGCTGACGCGTTTGGCCTATCCTGATTGGCCTGATTCGATTACCGACCGCCTTGCCTTAGAGCAGTTCTTCGACGGCATAGCTGATGGAGAAGTACAATTAGTCATTCGCACCCGAACACCAAAGACGACCGCGGAAGCCTTTTACTTTGGCCAGAATTATATGGACCACCGTGCAGCAACGAGAAGTGCTCAGAGAATATTGCGGACTTCCGTCGCCACGATAGATGCAGAAGACTCCCAACTCAGATGCCCAATACACCTGCAGCGTCCTAAAACACCAGCCAGTCGGGAAACGCCTTTCGATCAGCTAAGAGGAGCCCAAGTTGATCAAGACCACCAAACCAAAGGCTCCCACGACATCAAGATACAGCGGCACCGTCGTGTGGTATAACACTACACGCATGTACGGATTCATCCAGAGGGCAGGTGGTGCAAAAGATGTCTACGTACCCCAGAGCTTCCTACGAAACTGGAGTTGGAACCACGGAATACCATCTCTTAGTGCAGGTGAGGAAGTCGAGTTTGAAATTAAACAGTATGGGTAGAAGTAAATGGCGGTCAATGTCACTGGGCTAAACGGTACACGCATCTCAGCGAGGCCACAAAGATGAACGGCCAGCAAACCGACGATCTGGAAGACGAAAGAAACCCTGAAAGAAAGGACGCGCTCCACGCAATGACCTCAGTAGACGCCAACGACTTCAACGACAAGTAACCGATTCACCCACCAGCCCACAACTTGAAGAATCGGACGACCATGGACTGTTGCCGTTCCAAGAAGAAAAGAACTCGTCGGAAAACAGCTACCCGTTGACTTTACGGGGCCAGGGCCAACGTCCCATCTGTCCCATCATCATCCGCCTCACGAAGCCCGCACCGCACGAATTATGCGTCCAGGGCAAGCTCAACGGAGTTTCAGCGCGCATGCTCGTCGACACAGGAGCCACTCACTCAATCGTCCACCCGAACGCCCTCCCCAAGAAGATGTTAATGAAGTCCATCAAACCAAGTGAGGCCATGATTCGCAGTGTGACCGGAGAGTTATCGTCCGTAGTAGGCATACTTAAGGTCACAATCCACCTACGAAAGCTCACCTTACACCATGCCATGTACATCGCGAATGTCGAGCACAATTGCCTACTTGGTATGAACTTTTTACAGAAAAACCACTGCTGCATCGACTTTGCGAAAGGAGTGAAACTGGTCAACTTCGTCGACTTATCACTTCCGCAGCAAGGAGCCGTATTATGTGCAACTACCCGCCTGACCAATGGAAAAACTGGGAAATTCACTAACAAGGAGGTCAAAGAGCTCTCCCAACGAAGTGCGCATTTGGACGAGGAACAGCAAGCGAAGTTGTTGGAAGTTCTCGTTTTCAATGAAGATGTTTTCTCGTCATCGCCAACCGATCTAGGCCGCACGCCTCGGGATCAACACCGAATTGAAACTGGAGACGCAACACCCATCAAGCTGCCTCCGCGAAGACTACCGTACGCCCGTCGAGAGGAGGCTGGAAACCTATAACGAGAGATATTGGAGCAGGGCGTTGTTACACCTTCCGAAAGCCCTTGGTGCTCACCAGTCGTCCTAGTGAGAAAGAAGACCGGTAAATTAAGATTCTGTGTGGACTATCGACAACTAAACGAGGTCACAAAAAAAGACTCTTAGGCGATTCCGAATGGTTTGCCACTCTCGATCTACAATCAGGCTATTGGCAGGTGGAGCTGGAAGAAACTGCGCGGGAGAAGACAGCATTCAGTTTTGCCCTTTGGTCTATGCAATGCACCAGCAACGTTCCAACGGCTGATGGAACGAATCCTACACGACATCCCCTATGAAGTCTGCTTGGTTTACTTGGACGCCGTTCTGGTGCATGCGAAAACGTTTGAAGAACCTTTAAGCGGACTTACGTTGGTTTTCGAAAGACTGCGGACAGCCGGTCTTAAACTTTCCCCAGCGAAGTGTGAGTTGTGCCAGAAATCCGTTAAGTACCTTGGACACGTGATATCCCCAGCTAGCATAGAACCAAACCCGACCAGAATCTCGGCAGTAAGCGAATGGCCAACACCACTGAAACAACGCGACGTCCGGGCATTCATTGGACTATGTGGGTACTATCGACGCTTTATTTGTGACTTCTCTCGAACCGCACGACCTCCCCATCAACTCACGGAGAAGGGAAGGAAATTCCTATGGACTGAAGACTGCGATGATGCCTCCAAACACTAGAAAGTCAGCTGGTAGCTGCCCCAATCTTGTGTCAACTACGTTTGGACATGCCATTCCTTGTAGATACCGATGCCAGCCAACATGCGATGGGGGCAGTGCTGTCTCAGAACTCCGAAGACGGAGAACGTGTCATCGAATACTACCTCAAAACGTCCAGTAAAGCGGAACGGAACTATTGCGTCACACGGAGGGAGCTGCTTGCTGTAGTTAAGGCAGTCAAACACTTTCAACCATAACTGCTAGGCAGACCATGCCTCCCTAAAGTAGTTAATGAATTTTCGGGAAGCAGAAGGCCAGGTAGCCAGGTGGATACAGCGACTCGAGGAATACGATTTTGATGTCACCCACCGTCCCGGCGCGAAACATGTTAACGCGGGCGCGCTCTCACGGAGGCCTTGCAACTCTTCGGAATGCCGCTACTGTGGTCGACTAGAACAACAAGACGCTATCCGCGTACGTCTCATGGGCATTGAAGATAGTTTTTCAGTTGAACAACGAACGGATCCTGTTTTGGGAGTAATTTATCAATGGCTTGCATGAAACGAACGACCGGACCGCGAAGCTGTTTGCGGATTGGCTTCCACTCTTAAAGCCTACTGGAGTATGTGGTCCACTTTGTTTCTCTGCAGCGGCAAAGTGTGCCGACACGTATCCCAGACGCTAGATGACCATCACGAGGGCGTGTCAAAGATGTCATCGAGCTGGCCCACAACAGTCCTACCGGTGGCCACTTTGGGGTGCTAAAAACACTAAAAAAAGTGAAGCAGCAATTCTACTGGGTTGATTGTACTCGCGACGTCGAGAACTATTGCCAATGCTGTACTACTTGCCAGGCGCGGAATGTACCAAGGAGGAAGCAGCAATCGAGACACCAAAGGCACGACGTAGGAGCACCATTCGAGCGGTTCGCCATCGACGTATTGGGCCCATTAGCAACAGCGGAGAGAAGCAATCGATGGATTTGATGATAATTATGTATTGTAACGCGACATTGCCATGCACGAGCTATGAAAACTGACACAACACGCCATCTCGTAGATCCCGCGCAAAAAGAGAAAATGTGTATGGCAACACGGCTGTTTGGTACAAAAATAAAACCGAGTAACGACCGTGAGTTACTGGGTGGACAAGTGGTTTTTTTTGGGGAGAGCTGTCAATCAAAAAGAGAACAGAAGTACGGAAGAACGACAAAAAATATGCGCGAAAAAATTTGTTACACTAACGTGCAATTTAAACGAAAATGAAGACAATTAACAACGGCAAACGAAGTGGACTCAGCCCCATCAGATTCCGGTGCCAGAAAGAAGTTTATCAACCGCTCGGCAAATTCGAAGCACCAGTAAGGTACCAGCAGCACCACCACGCCAAAAATTTGTGACAGTATATAATACTATCCATGTTAATTATTATAGGGCTAATAATCCTAAGACTTTTGAAGAAGCAATGGGAAGTTTTGAATCTAAAAGTTGGAAAAATGCAATGCAAGAAGAAATTGATTGCTTGGTTAAAAACAAAACTTTGGTGAATTTTGAATAAGAAAATTTTAAGCGTGAAATGGGTTAATTCAAAAAAGGATGTAAATAAATTTAAAGCTAGATTAAATCATTGAAGATATTTATTCGCCAGTAGCAAAGATGCAAACCTTTAAAGTACAACTGTCTTATTGTTGTCAAGAAAGATTTACTACTGATCAGATGGATGTTGAAACTACGTTTTTAAGCGGGAAAGTTAAATCGGAGGTGTATGTTACTCAACCTCAAGGTTTTGACAATAATTCGAATAAAGTGTGTCAGTTGTAAAAAGCTTTATACGGTCTAGGCAAAGTGCGAGAGCTTGGTTCGAATGTTTTGATCAATTTATGAAAAGCCTGGGATTTAAGAATAGTAAAGTTGATAACTGTTCCTATTATTTGGATAGTACGAGAAATAAAGTATATATTATTTTCTACGTCGGCGATTTGTTGATTTGTTGTCACAGTCAAAAGTCTATTGATATAATCAAAAGAAAATTATCAGGGAAATTTTGTATGAAGGAAACGTATAAAGTCAAGTTATTTGAGAATATATACTGAATATGATCATAAAAATCACAGACTGTCTTTAAAGCAAGAAAGTTATATTTTACCTTTGCCAAATAAATATAAACTTGAAAACGAAAAATTATATGATTCACCAATGGAAGTGAATTTAAGCCTAGACCAACCAGAAAAAGTTGAAAATAATATAAAATATAGAAACTTTATTGGCGAAATTTTGTACATTAGCCCAGGCACAAGACCTGATATAAGTTACAGCGTAAACTATTTAAGTCGGTTTCAAAATTGTTACGATGAAACCCATTTCAAGTATGCGATGAGAGTTTTTAGGTATTTATACCTAACAAGAATTTATTTTTGGATCAGAAAAATGATAACGTAAATGTAATAGACAGTTTTGTTGATTGAGATTGGGCAGGTGATAGTATAGATAAAAAATCTACATCTGGTTATGTTATAAGGTTTTTTGACAATGTTGTTTATTGAAAAACGCGAAAACAAAAAAGCGTAACGAAGTCATCAACTTCAGCCGAGTATGTTGCGTTGTCAGAGGCCGTCAGTGAAATTAGTGAAAGACTTCATCGTAATTTTTGAGTTAATATGCCCATTAAAATCGATGAAGATAATTCAGGAGCCATAAGCATTGCTAAGTTCGGAAATTTTACCAATTTTATAAGCAAAACAGAAGTCATTATATTTGGCAACTGTTGCAATAGCGTGCCTCTAACTATTACAAATAGAATAGAAGAGTAACAAATAAAAAGAGTAGAATATACAAAATATCAAGGCATTATCATAGTTTATAGGCTAACTTGGGAGAAGCATATAGAAAAAATTATCAACAAGACTAAGTATTTAATTTCTGTACTACATAAATTAACCAATATCATGTCATATGAATCTCTTGTAATGATCTATTATGCCTTCTTCCACAGTGCTATTAACTATGGAGCTATTGCATGGGGAGTCGCTTATAATGATAAGAATGATAAGATACAAAACAGTCAGCTTAAAAAAAGTTTTGTTAAGGCTATGATGCTATTCAATGCGTTACCCAAAGAACTTAAAGAAATTAAAATCATAAGCACAAGAAAAAAGAAAATAAAAAAATGAATTTTTAATACATAAAATTGTTATTGTAATAAAAGACAAGAAACAAGTTACCAAAATAATAACAATTAAATTTTAAGGCTAAGAAAAATATGAAATTTAGATAAAGTTTTTAGCCTTATACCGCGTTTACACCGACCGAAATCTAGTAGATTAAGCGACTTGAGGAGGTTTAGCCCGAAATCTTGCTGAAACCGCCAAGATTTACCATACATTTTCGAAATCTTCTCGGGAGTAGATTAATTCGAAATCCACACTTAATCACCTCCGTGGCACCATCTACTGGTGATCATTTTTGCCATTTTACGTCCTTTAGTACAATTTAGTACTCTTTCGACGTATCCGAAGTGAGTTCAATTGGTTGTTGTGCGCGATGTTTAATTTCATTATGTGGCGCGGTTTTTGATTTTGAAAATTTATATAAAATTTTAAATTTATTTAATAAAAAAAGAATCAATAGAGGCAAGGGAAGGCATGGACTATTGTCCAAGATAGTTTTGTAATAGATTTGAAGCAAAACAGAACCACAAAACACTACAATTTCACATGAAAAATGTCGAAGTGTCAAACGAAATCTCCTCACTGGCGGTGTAAACGTGCGAGGAGATTTATCAAATCATCTCAAGAAATCTACTAGATTTCGGTCGGTGTAAACGCGGTATTAAGGTATTTGGGTTATTAATAAGTAGATTATCCAGACCTACGCACAGGTAACTACGTTTTCTATGTAGGATTTGCATAAATATGATATCGATTATTGATATAATTTTGTAAATTACATATCTGGTTGAATAAAATAAATAAAATAAATTTTTTAACTGCTCATACTATGGCTAACAATATTCTCTTTCACATGGTGGAGTAGTTTTCATCAGCCGGATTTAGGGTGCGGCTAGCATATGCGATTGCCTTTTCCTCTTTTTCAGGTCCTTGTGCAAGCACTGCTCCCAGTGCTTTTCCACTAGCGTCTGTATATAATTTGAAGAGTTCATCAAAATTGGGGTATCTATAAAAATTGTGGGGTGGTTAGTTTTTCCCTTAGTTTATTAAAAGCTTCTCTGCATCTTTCGTCCCATTTAAATTTCACGTCCTTTTTTAACAAGTTATATATTGGTACCGTTATTTTGGAAAATTTTTCTGTGAATTTCCGGTAGTAATTGGCTCAACCCCAAAATGATTGAACCTGTCTTAGAGTTTTGGGCGCTGGAAAGTTTTTTACATATTCTAGTAGGGCGGGGTCTAGTGCTACTCTATCTGTGCTGCATTTATAACCAAGGTAGACTATTTCTTTCATAAGGAAATTGCATTTCTCAGGGTTTAATCTTAGCCTGTGCTGTCTCAGTCTCAGCAGTATATCCTTTAGTTTGTTTCGCTGGTCACCTAGGTTTTTTCCATACGTGACATCAGTTGACTGGCTGCTCTCCATGCTTTTTACCTGAAATGAGGTTGCGTCGGGCGTCTTGAAGGCTCCTCTGGAAATATGTCTCCGAACTAGAACGTTGTTTCTTGGGTAGTGGAGGTGCGGGAGGATCCCCAGGCGTAAACCGAGGATGAAGCTGGTCATACTCCTCGATGGAGATGGGTTGTGGTCCGGCGGTTGGGTCCTGGAGTGCCTTTTGCAAGATTGGAGAAGTTGTCTGTGTCATCTAACGCGAAAGAGAGAGTTCAGTCTGCTGCGTTCGAGGGCCGTTCAGATCTAAATAGGTAGCTGACTACTAGGTCAGATTACCTTCTGGGACTGGACTGCTTGGATCGGAAGAGAAGAGTACGCAGTCTGGAGAGTCTTCCTTCAATGGAGAGTAGTCTTCTATGAAGAGTATTCTTCCTTCAGTTGGCGAGTCTTGCTTCAATGAAGAGTAGTTTTCAATGGAGAGTAGTCTTCCTTCAATCGAGAGTTGTCTTCCTTCAATGGCTGGCTGGTCTTCTGTGGGCGTCCACCTCCGTCGTGATCTCGATTTACTCTGCTCTTCTTGTGGCTTTTAGGTCGGTTTTCATTCAGTATTTCTGCTGCTCTGGCAAACTCGCCGATCGAAGCTTAATCGATGACTCTGGAAAATCGATGTCATGTGCTCAGCAGATGACCCTGAAAGAATCATAAACTGCAGTTCTAAGTTTTTCATTCAACTGGTGACCCTGAAAATCATAAACTGCAATTCTCAGTTTTTCATTCAACTAGTGACCCTGAAAATCATAAAAATTTCATTCCATATTTCTCACGTTGAACTTGATTTTTTTTTGTTGACACCGCAAATCAAAATTTTCTTTATTTCCCACATTCTCCATTGTCTCGCGGCTGGTGTTATCTTCCTTTTCAGGTGCCTTGTCACCTCATGCTACATCAGCATTCTTGTCAGTTGTGGGAACATTTTCGTGGCGTATGTTATCCGAGCGGGTGGCCGGGAGAAGCATGCTGATCATCGTCCGATCAGTTATTTCGTGTCCGTCAAGCGGTGCAGTTCGGTATACGTTCCTCACCACTAATTGTCGTAATTCAGTGATTGATCAAGCTATTTTAATTGTTGTCGTACGTTTAATTGTGTGATGAGTATTGTTTTTGGTGGATATTGACTGCAGAGACTGAGACAGCACAGGCTAAAATTAAACCCTGAGATATTTATTTATTTATTTATTTCAACTTATTACAAGTACAGTTATGTTATAAAAGTTCAAAAAAAAGGAAATAAAGATTACAATGAAATTGAAGGAAAGACGAAAAAAATAACAGTAATGACTAAACTAACACTAGTGGCTAAAGTAATATATAGAGAGACACAGCACATACTATATATAGTCGGATCAGGAAGAGGGCAAAAGTGTGCCAGTACGGTCCCGAAAAGCCTTACGGACATCACACTTGCCCTCCGCGTCCTCCAGTAATGGGACAGCACGATTGTACAAACGAATCATGCGGGTGATAGGCTCCATTCTGCCAAACTCCGTGCGATGAAACCTTACAACGAGTGAGCCACCCGATCTGAGATTGAAGTCATTCTGGCGAGGGGTAAGTTGATCGCGGATGTAAGGAGATATGATATGACCTTGGATAATGCCACGTATGAAGGAAAGATCGGCCAAAACACGGCGTTCAGCGAGAGGTTGGAGATGAAGGAGGTGGAGACGATCCTCATGGGGGGGAAGGTGGAAGGGATCAGACCAGGGAAGGTTGGATAGGGCGAAACGCAGGAACCGTTTTTGTACAGCCTCAATGCGCTCAATACGCGTTTTATGATAAGGAGTCCATATTTGGGAGGCATATTCTAATAAAGGACGAACCAGGGTGGTGAATAGGGTTTTAAGGGAATATGGGTCCGCTAGTTCTCTAGCCCACCTTGTGATAAAGCCTAACATGACTCGCGCTTTATTTATTACAAGATTAAGATGTTCTTGAAAGGAAAGCTTCGAGTCAAGGAGGACACCCAAATCAAGGGTAGAGTTAACAGACTTAATCGAAATACCATTGACATAAAAAGTGTGAGGCTGATGGTTACTGTTCCGAGAGAAGCAAATGTGTTCACACTTGGAGTTATTAAGAAGGAGATTGCTTTTAGAGCACCATGTAGAGAGCCGATTGAGATCCTGCTGCAGCTAGAGGTAGTCTTTAGGTGAAACAATATTCTTGAAAAGTTTAGTGTCATCGGCATAGGAAAGAACCACGGAATTGTGAATGACTTTGCTGACATCATTTGTAGCAACGACAAAGAGAAGCGGGCCAAGGTGACTCCCTTGAGGAACACCGCTTGTGGAAACAAAGGAATGGGAGAGGGTGGATCTGAAACGAACCTGATATTTACGATTGGAAAAGTAGGAACTAATCATACTAAGGAAGGAGTCAGGGCAACCAGCCAATCTAAGTTTAAGTAGGATAAGAGGGTGTAGGATGCTATCGAAAGCTTTGCTCATGTCTGTGAAGATAGCTTCAACAGTTTCATGCAAACGGTGGTTCAGGTTTCTAACAGAGTTCATTTGTTACAAATAAAAGGAAGAAGTGGAGTCAAAAAGTGTCGTTTCAGCTGGAGATGTAGGATTAGTAAACGATAGACTGTTAGTGTCAGGGTTTGCAGACCACTCAAGGTGAGGGAGGTTAAGGTCGCCAATTAGGAGGACATGATCATGAATATCACCGCAGGTTAACAGAGATTCTAATATTGATGAAAGGTGACGAAAACCAGAATTCGGTTAAAGAGGGAGGGGTGGACAATGATTTTAAAGGAGGCGCACCTTCCCTCGGAAAGTTTAAATACCTTTATTTTATTGACCGCAACATCCAGTCCGATAACGTCAGAAATATGTGAGAGTATGTCTTCCGTTGAAGTAGCCGGGACGAGTTCAGTAACGAAGACTAATCTCGTCTTAGGAACTGTCCTCAACAGAATTTGGGACAACCGTGAGGTAGATAGTGGAGGGATCTCTGGCCTGAGTCGAACATCATTGGGAGGAGTGGAGTCTGGGATCACTGGGGCGCAAACAGTATTGTTTGGGATTTGTGCAGAAGGAATACGTGTTGATGGAGAAGCCACATTTAACAGGAGGGCATCGGGGTGGCCGGAGGAAGGGGGTTGTTTTTGGGACGTATTAGCATTGCACGAGGGTATATCCACTAGGCTAATGTTGGGGGTGATGTGGTGATCTGCTGGAGAGCGAGCAATTTTGGCGGGTAGAGATGGTTTTGATAAGACAGTAGGGGGATTGTTTGATAAAGGAGTGGGGTATGAGATGGGGTTCATGAGCTGCGGGTGAGAAGGTCATGAGGGGGGGACCATGAGACGAACATGTGGAGGATTTATGGGAACGAGTTATCCTGGTGGAGGTGGTTGGAATAGATAGTGTTACGGGAGAGATCTTGATACTGCCACGCTGAGTGGGGGGGGGGGGGAGGCAATCAAGTTCCTTCAGGGTTGCGATTGCAGCCAGGAGTGAGGCGTGTAGTGTGGACGATTGATGCAGGACTGACCCAAGTTTAAGTAGGTTCGACTCAATTTCTGAGAGACGAAAGGAGACGGCACTTAGCGAGAATTTACGACATGGCGAACAATACCAATATATCCCAGATTCCTTTGAATCAATCCTGTCAGCAATCGCGCCCGTGAGCCCCACGCATTTTGGGTGGAAGCATTTACCACAAGGGCCGTGACATGAAAGGAGCCTAGCAGAATTCCTCTCCTTGCAGGACGCGGCGGCACAAACTAAAGATATTTTGGACGAAGTGGGAAACTGATCCGACGAAATATACAGTACTAGCTGTACTCGCCCGCTTTGCTGGGCATTAGGTAATACTGCATATTTTTTGTATACTGTATATGTTGATACTATACATGTTTTGTTTCTCTTTAGCTATAGATTTTTGATTCTTAGCAGTTATCTTTTGATTGTAACATAAGTTCAAAAACTTCCAAAAAATCGTTGACTTTTTCAACAATGTTTTTATTAACGTTTGGCTACAAATTTTCGCCGTAAAATGGATAATAAATTGAAAGCATGAATAGTGCTTAATAAGAAAATGAGAAATAAACTTAAAACAACTATTCAAGCACTCGTTCAAAAAGAGCCAATTTTGGAATTATTACTGAACCTTACAGCACCTATTAATTTTAAAGTTACAAAAACATTGAAATATAGTAGTTATAAGAAATCGAAATTTATCCTATGTTCGGTGACAACAATGAAACAAATAAGGATTTATAGATTGCCGGTTGAAACTCAAACACAACTGGTTAACTTTTTACTTAAACTTCGATTAGTACCGAATGTAAATTTTTTATGACACAGTAATATTTGAGAGGTTAATCCGATCCGATCGGCCACATCAACAATACGCCCACGTTAGCCGTGTAAATTTATTTTCGGCGAATTTGTTGAAAAATATTGCTTTCTTCTACTTACAAAAAAAGTTAAGGTTTGATTACAGACAAAATAATTTACCAGATGTCGCGATCCCATGTGACTCTCTACCCATTTTTTTCCAACATCACACACGTGACAGCAGACAAAAGATCCATGGGCCGTATGCCCCTTTGACCCTCTTTAACGTTTAAAGAACAGACAGTGCGCGAATTGTTGTTGATGTTTGATTGTCAAATAGGGAATGAGTGATCACAATAATAGCGGAAAGGGGAAATTTGGCGGATGGAATACAACGAACATGTACGTACACACAATGCACACAATTTCGATGTTCTGAAATTTGCACAAAACAAACGTAAACCAAAATTGTTCATATGTGTACGATTGGAGAGTAAAATTTACTCGCATACACGTAAATAAACTCAAAAATTTCTGTTTTCTGTGTAGAAAACGGAAATTTTTGTCTGCAATAGTTTTTTATTTATTTGAAGAAAAGCTTTTTAAAAAATTACTAAATTTTTCCGAAAAACGCGAGATTTTGCATTTATGAATTTTAATCGGAATTTTATCATATATCATAACTTTTGTTTGGACACACCTTTCTGTTTTCACTCAATTCAGAGCAAAAAGATGTATCGAAAAAAGTTAGGAAATTTTCAAATAATGGGGGTAGGTCATACATATGAACCCTGTAGGAAGCTTCGTTCAGCCGCTAGGAGCAAAAAATCTGAATCTGAAATCTGATCTGAATTTTATCAATTTTCCCATCTTTTGAATGCACATCTTTAAAACCTCAATTTAGAGAAAAATAACGTATGAACATCATACATCGGTCATACATATGAACCTCGTAGGACGCTTCGTTTAGCCGCTACGGGCAAAAAACCGTTAAAAATTCAAATGTTTGTCGGAAAACAACCCTTAAAACCGGAAGAAAATTGGTCAACTTCGGATTCGAAGATAGGAAATTTGAAAAAATGGGGGTCGGTCATACATATGAACTCCGTAGGATGCTTCGTTTAGCCGCTAGGAACAAAAAATCGTTAAAAATTCAAAATATTAATTTTATCAATTTTCCGATCTATTGAATGCGCACCTTTAAAACCTCAAATTAGAGAAAAATGATGTATAAAGGAAATGTTGGAAATGTCAAAATAGTGGGGGTTGGTCACACATGTGAATAGGACGCTTCGTTTAGCCGCTACGGGCAAAAAACCGTTAAAAATTCAAATGTTTGTCGGAAAACAACCCTTAAAACCGGAAGAAAGTTGGTCAACTTCGGATTCCAAGATAGGAAATTTGAAAAAATGGGGGTCGGTCATACATATGAATCCCGTAGGACGTTTCGTTTAGCCGCTAGGAACAAAAAATCGTTAAAAATTCAAAATCTGAATTTTATCAATTTTCCGATCTATTGAATGCGCACCTTTAAAACCTCAAATTAGAGAAAAATGATGTATGAAGGAAAGGTAGGAAATGTCAAAATAGTGGGGGCTGGTCATACATATGAATCCCGTAGGACGCTTCGTTTAGCCGCTACGGGCAAAAAACCGTTAAAAATTCAAGTTTTTGCCGGAGAAGAACCCTTAAAACCGGAAGAAATATGGTCAACTTGGAATTCCCGGAAACTCTGATGTCCTACGATCTGAAATTCCAAAAAAAATTTACCATTTTCCACTATTTTGAACAACTCCACCTGCTCCGGTTTGAATGAACCAAAATTAACATTTTGTTGCTGCAGTCATTCGTCAGCGCAACATTTTTGTTGCTGCAATCATGCATCAGCGCAACATGTTTATTTGTAATGTAAACTGAGATAATTCGTACATATTCCCAATTACTCTCTGTCTCTTGAACGCATCAAACACACGTACTACGCATCAGTGTGGGTTGATAACGAATTGTAGCGTCACTCACAATCGTACTGAAGAGAGAGAGAGAGTAATCGGCAATCATATGAACGAATTGCCTTAGCTCTGAGAGGAAACAAAAATGATGCGTTGACGCATGACTGCATATTAAAAGCCGACGCACGTCTGAGTTGCACATCAGTTTTGCAATAATTTAAGAATCTTCGATTTTTGCACTTATATCTTTACTACTTCGCTACTTTTAGGAGCACCACTATTATATATAGCCTATAGCCTTCCTAAAATAATAGACTATCTAATAAAAAAAAAAATTCAAATCGGATTAGTAATTCCTGAGATCATCGCGTAGTAATAGTAGTAGTAATTCCCTTAAAACCTCAATTTAGAAAAAAATGATGTATCAAAGGAAGGTAGGAAATGTCAAAACAGTGGAAAATCGGTCAACTTGGGATTCCCGAAAAACTTTGATGTCCAACAATCTGAAATTCAAAAAAATATTTACCATTTTCCACCAATTTGAACAAATCTACCTGCTACGGGTTTAATGAACCAAAATTGTATTGAATAACCCGAGTAAGATTTGTAGAAAACAATTAAAACCGGCTCTACGGAAATACAGAGTGTCAAATCATAGAGAATTCTTGAGAGAGAGCTTTTGTTCCGATTTGCAAAAGCGAAAAGTAACGGTTCCCTAATACGCAAGTAAAAGTTGAAGTTTTCGTATTCGAAATGGGCATAAGAAGATCCAAAAATAAATCAATCCGCATTTCCTAATCAAAAACCACAGGACATGAATTCGCATCCATCTCTAGTATGAATCCATGGATGGATTTCATATCAAGAGAAAGTGTACTTGGCTTCTTAAGAAAAATAAATGAAGAGAGATCGTGCAATCAACAAAATGCCGAAATGTTCTCTCGAATACGTCTCATATTTAAGAGAGAGGGAGTAACCGCTAACGATGCGATAATTGCACGATCTCTCTTCATTTATTAAGCTAAAGCGCTAAAGTCGACTTCTTCTTGGATGGGAAACGCTATGTAGTCGAGAGCCACGATTTGATTCCCATTTTCATGATCTTCTTCGTTCCTCTCTTAGAAATATTTCGCGGGACGGAGCGACAATAATTGCACGATCTCTCTTATATTCTAAAGTAGATTTTCTCTTGAGAGTTATTCATGGATACAGATCATTGTTTTCAAAGATCTTGTTTTATATATATAAGATTACATAGATCGATTAGCTTTTAAAAGCAGAAAGTTAGAAAAAATATTTAAAGGGAACCTAATAACTAGCAAAAAAAATAAAAGTAAAATAGAAGATAGCTGGTTAAACAAAACTCAGGCCCGGCAAGTCCTCAATTGGTGTGGCAGCAGAAAGCGGCGGCAAAAATGACGTAGAAAGCGGTTTCTCTGGCAAGCCCAAAGAATCCTTTGTTGTTGAGGCAGCAATCGACTGTTCCGTATGTTCTTCAAAACAGCTGGTTGTTAGTGTAAACCGTTTGGTTGCACGCGGTACATGAATTTATAAAATATTTACAGGATAAAATATTGCTGATGTCGATAACGTCTTACTCCTTTATCATATATATAGCTCTCGATGTAAGTCCACCAAGAACATTCAATAATTGAAAGATGCACTCTGATGCTGATGTTGTGTGGATTAAAACGAAGTTAAAAATTTAATTTATTTTGATCAACAACTGAAGTTTTTGCAGTTTAATTTGAATAAAACATAGAGATTTCAGCTCGCCTATTTTAAATAAACGCATAAAACTTTGAGTAACTCGACTTATTACAGGTTCATTGAACCACTTGTAACACCTGAATTTTATATTGTTTCCAATTATTTAACAGGAATAATTGTTTTGTCACAAATGTTTTTATTTTCAATTGTTTCTAGTTTTTCATCAAATCTTCGGTAAATGATTAACAGGAAATCTATTGTTTTAACAAAATATTGATTCTCGTTTGATCATTAATTGATTGTTTAAAGGGGCCCATACACGGCACATGCATGCATGCGCAATCACGTGATTGTGCATGTCGATTGACTGTGTATGGTGTTGATTGGGGTTTGCGCATGCCGAATGCGCATTATCAAAAAATTTTGATTTTCCTTGCGTTTGCGCATGTTTGGATGTGCCGTGTATGGCAAATTTGCCTCATTCTTTCAAAAGTTTTCAACTGTCGAAATCGTTGAAACTGAGTTTTAAAAACAGCAACAGGGAGTTTTGGGAAGATTTCATCCAATTATATCAAAGTTTACCGGTGCTATGGAAAGTGAAAAGTGTGGAGTATTGTATCAGATCTGCTAAAACGAATGCTTATGAAGTCATGGTTGAAAAATTGAAAGAAATAGAACCAAACGCAAATCGCGATATGGTCGTGCGAAAAATTAACACCTTCAGAAACAATTACCGACGCGATCTAAAAAAAAATAAAGCAGTCCAAGAAATCAGGAGCTGGAACTGAGGATGTCCTTATATCTTGATTGTGGTATTTTGATCTTCTCTCCTTCCTAGAAGATCAGGAATTTTATGTGGAAGGAAGATCGAGCTTAGACAACGAAAATGAAAATACAAATGTGGTGAGTAATTTATTTATAGTTTTGAAAAATATTTTAATTTTTGGTTTAAAAAAAATAAAAAGTGAATTTAAAAGTGATTTTAAATGGGAAATTCCTTAACAACAACTTTTTCGTAAACTTTATTTTGCCACGGTACCTCTCCCGTAGTATTAAAATATTTACAAAACTTTTCCCTAATGGTTTTAGCCTCATGACTTGGATTTCGTGCTTGGGTAGAGCTAACGTTGCAAAGGCGAGAATTTTCGCTATGCCAGTCGGCAAAACTTATGTCAACTCTATCCGTATTTTCAACATCGAAACCATTCTCAAACTAAATTTTTTCTTCTCTTTGCCGCAAAAAATTGTGGAGGTGACAACAGGCCAGTACTATTGTTGTAACTTTTTCGGGACTCAAATTTTTTGTTCTCAACAAAATGCGGAATCGCGATGCCAATATCCCAAATGCATTCTCTACTATGCACCTAGCACGCGAAAATCTATATTTGAAGATAATTTGATCCCTTTTCATTGTACTATGGCTATATGGCTTCATAATATTTTCCATTAAAGGGAAAGCATCGTCGCTTACGAAAACAAACGGCATATTTTCGTTTGAATGTGGTAAAGGTTCTGAATCCTGGATCCGGACAAGGAAAAAGAAACCCGACGAAGACAATTTAATTATGCTGGCCTGCGAACATTTGCAACAAAGTAATAACGACGGAAATATGTTGGCCAAGGGATGAGGGTCCCAATATAATGAAATGAAAAATTCCCAAAGAATTATTGCCAGAAATATAATTTCTGACGTGTTGTACCACGGATGTTTAGAAAATCTGGACGAAAATACGCCCCAGAGAGTACAACATACGTTGCAACATCCGGCAAAAACATCAACTCCACAATGGAGGCTTTCATCATCTCCCTTATCAGAGTCTTATGTAGTTCTAAATGCATCTGGTTCATCTGGATTTCAGATACAATACTCAAACTTACGAGAATTATTGACAGAATATTCAGAGTCACAATAAATACCATAACGTAATAAATATTAAATTTGATTTGGCTCACCTTTATATTATCCTGTAACACAGCTATAATGGCCTCACATGTTTCCATCACAAATCTTCCAATGGTTTGGGGAGCAATTGCTGCAATAAATTTCAGGTCCTCAAACGTTTCACCGCTTGCAAGGAAACGCAAAGTCAGAGATAATCGTTCACGTGAAGAAATGGCTTCCCTCATTGTAGTGTTATCTATTTTAATTAAGGGATCCACTTTATGTAGTAATTGTTCGAAAGTCGGTTTCTCCATCCTTAAAAAATTTTCCAAATCAGGGATTGAAGAATTTTCCAGCTCTTTCAATAGCTTTGAATGTTCCAATTCGTTCCGTTTTTGGAACCACTCTTTCGCCAACACTTTTCTACACTTTCTCCTTTTTTTTTTTTTAAACATAACGCAATCAACCAAGCAGCAGCACAAATATCTAACATGTTCACTGTTCAGTAGCACAAATAACAATGGAGACTGTGCCAAATGCATGCGCCATATATGGGCACGGCATGATTGTGCAAACACATGGTTGCGTATGCATGCATGTGCCGTGCATGGGCCCATTAACGATTAGTTTAAGTTTTCAATTTCGAATTTCCGTGATTTGTGCCAATTATTTATGTATTGTTCGTCTTCGATTGATCATTGGTTCTCTGGATTTTTGATTCCCGACTATCTTTTGTTTTGTTTCTGTTATACTTTCATTCCTATCGATAGTGATCAGGTTGTTTCGTTATTATTGATTTACTTGGGTGGTTTTACCTTTTTTGTTTTTCTTTCTTTTTTTGTTTTTGTCGATTTTGTGTTCACAACATTCCTCCCTCCTTTAGAGAGGTCCCCTTGTTTTTTATTAATTTTGATGGGGAATTTTACAGTTTCTGTTGACAGTTATTGGCGCTAGTCCAATTTTCGGGTGAGAGTTTTACCGTTTTGTTTAAAGAGGTGTTTGCACATTTATGATTATCTTTTAAACATTTTTTGAGAGCGAACCTTACAGACTTGTAAGAGAGGGCTTTACAATTTGTGTTTACATGTTTAGTTTTGAGAGAGCGGTTTACATATTTGTTCTTGAGAGAGGCATTTTTCGTTTACATATTTAGTTTTGAGAGAGGTATTTACAATTTACACCTTTGTTCTTGAGAGAAGCAGTTTTCGTTTACATATTTAGTTTTGAGAGAGGTATTTACAATTTGCATATTTGTTCTTGAGAGAGGCATTTTTCGTTTACATATTTAGTTTTGAGAGAGGTATGTACTACAATAGATTTACAATTGATAATTTTGAACAATTTTGTCTATTACAATTTTGCTGTTCTCGATTTTACTATTATTTGACGGGAGAGCGATAGATATTAGAATCCATAAATTTTGTTATTCGGATTTTATAATAACCTATATATATTTTCTTATCTTTTCTTCTTGAGGAGAGAACGTTTTATATTGTTTCTATGATTTCCTAGATTCCTTTTAAAAATGGACGAGCGTGCACGACGACGGGTGTACAAAGAGGAGCTGGCCAAGCGCATGACGCTACGGGTGCTGGTGAAGGCAACCGAGTGGTTTTTGGCGCGGAACCACTTGAAGCGGGACCCGAGTGAAAAAATCAGGTTGAAATTAAAAATATTTCGGCGTGTATTCCGGCCTCATTTCGGCCTCTTATAATACCAGTAGTACAATTCGAGGCAAATTTTCCTGCTGTTATCAATGAGGGTGTTATAGAGAATATTTTTAAGGCTACAACTTTGATGGTTATATATAACGGGTTACTGACTGATGAAAATGAAAAAATTATTATCCCTCACGTATATATTTTCAAAGAAAATGGATGTAGTACGGTGGTGAAAGTAGAGGATATAGAAACCATTTGTGTTACAACTAGTGCATGGGAACGTGTTTATAATTAAACTTGTAAATTCCGCAGAGTTTTATTGTAAATAAATGTTATTTTATGTAAATTGAAATTAATTATGTTACTAAGAAAAATTATTATAACTATAAAATTAAAATAAAAAATTATAAACTAAAATGATTTTAAAAATTCTTTTATGGTTATAGTATAATCAATTAATATATTCGTACATAATATTGTATTATATATATTTCTTCAAATTTTCCTTAGTTATTTGAGTGTTTTTCAGAACAAAATGAGGGCGAAATGACGCCGAAATGGGGCCGAATATACGCCGAAATTGGGCCGAATACACGCCGAAATCTGTGATTTCGACGTTAATTCTGTCTCTAGAAATTTCCATGGTTTGAAAATATTTCGGCGTCATTTCGGCCTCAATTCAGCCTGATATTTTTATCCGAGGAGGAGGCGGATCGCCGTTTGATGGAGGAGCGACGTCTGTGTCCGGAGCCTCCTGTACTGGACTTCGTGGTGCTGCGGGATCCGCCTTATTGTATTTATTTCCATGAACGGTACTTTAAATTTCCATAAGTCTCGGATGAGGATGTTTCTCCTCCTCGGCCTCGAAGGATGGGATCTTTGTGCTCCTCTTTCGCTAGACGTGACGATAAAGTGCTTCATACGAAGGCGCAAGTAAGGATGGCGAGGCTACCCGTTATGGGCTGAGAACTCAGGCCCACCTTGATTTTGTTATCGGAGAAGGCAAAACAAAGGGAGCAGGCTCGCAATGCGTTGTCAGATTCTTGCAGTAAATAAACTTGTTTTACGTTTGACTCACACAGTTTTTTTTCAATTTGTGCTGCTGCGCGTGCGTAGGTAGTTTTTTCGTCCTTCGATCATTTGTTCTCTTCGTGTTATTGTTATGACATCGCGAAATCTTTTGGGGGTTGAACTAGTTGGTTTGTTGTTGTTTTTTGTCGCTTATACACTTGCCTTCCTATTTTTAACAAAATCAGTAATACCAAACGCCCTGTAGCCGTTGACGTGCTGTGTAACTGCATCTTAGAGGATCTCTATTTCTTTACTGGCCCCGGTCGTTGGTTTTCTGGATCTGTACCACGTCAGGTCGATTCGTGGCTTCACATGTTCTTCAGGTTGTTGTATCTGTAGAGTGTGTAGTTCGTCGTTTTTGTAGGGCAAGACGTATCCTACCACGTGATATGTGCATCTTATACCGCTACGTGTTCCATCTTATGACATTGAGCCACGATTGAGCCACTAGTGTTTTGCTGTAATCAGAACGGCCAAGCGTTCTCTTGGTGCATAGGGGCGATTACGTTTTGCGTTCGTTTCATTATCCGGACTGAGCAGCTATTAGTTTGCCCATTCTCTCCCTTAAATATTTCCTCGAGACAAGTCGCTTAAGAGGGGCTGGTTTGGATTGGTTGGTTCCTCTGGCATATACAATACGTATCGTTAATAGTGGTACAGAGGAATCGGTAATCCAGTTCGCTCATACCAAAATTCAAATGGGAGTGACTTGTGCTTAAGAAATATGGAGTTTGTAGATCTTATACGTAGTACCCCTGATGCCCGGTGGGGACTGGTATGGTATACACACAGTTTATCGTATACATTGCTGCGCGTTGCTAATGGAATGCGTATTTGGACCAGCAGTCCTTGTTGTTGAGCTTCGCAGTCCACTTTGGCTATCTTCCGTAGTGTTGGAAAGCCCAGTATCGTCTCCTTTTCGTAATATGTCCTTGTTACATTTGCGTAAAGTTCCCGAAATTTATGGGCTGGCAGGAGTGGAGGACTCAATTCCCTTTTGTTCGTTGCTTGTGTCATTATTAATATGTCCGTGATTTCTAAATATATCTGTTACAGTTCCTCCATTATAAGCAACATAACTTCGTTTTTTTGGAAAAGTGTAAGTTTGGTGTATTGTTGGTTGTCGTTCTGCCGTCTCAGGTTTATTTCATTGAGTTTATGTGCCAAGTGGTTGTACCTCTCGGTCATTTCCTTGTTAGTTTCTTTATGGTTCTCAATGTACTGTGCATTATCGTTACTTGTTGTTCTGTTAGGTCGAGGTTGCGCTTGTTTTCGGCTTCTAACTTCTCCAGTGTTTGATGGACCTGGTTGGTGTCTTCATCGTCCATTGTCCCGAACAGGGTCTTCATTACTTTCCCTCCTAAGTTGTTCAATCCCCTCTTTACGATCCGGCGAGCTCTGGTCAGGTCTATTTTTTCTCTCATTTCTTGAATTTTTCCCGAACTGGTTTGTAGTGTGCGGTTCCAATGCTGGCAGATTTTTTCCCCTATGGTGCCCTCTGTTCCCTCACATAATTGGTTAAGTGCTTGGTTTCTTCCTACCAGATATTGTAGGTGTGAGTCCCAGTCTGGCCTGTTAACCGTGGTTATGATTGTCCCGTTGTCGTGAAATGTCTGTGCTACCCCGATGGGCTCGAACACTATGCCCTGTCTCTTGAGTGGAAGGATGTCCAAGGGGTTGAGGGTAGCTTTGGTCGCTGTCAACCAATTGAGTATCAGTAGTGCTTGGTATCCACGAAAAGCAGGAAGTTGGGGATTACTAGTTTGTTTTTGGGTGCGTTGGTTGCAGTTTAACTTCTTACCCAGTACGGTTGTTTCTTTAATCTGATTAACAATCTTTTGTCTGTTATTATGTATTCGCCGTTTTGACGTGAATACGTCTTTAAATTTGCTACCATACGGGGGCAATCCAAGAAACCTAATGATAAAATCGGGGGATACAGTTTGGCGTTGTAGCTTCGAATCTATGCACTACATCCAAAATTAAATTATACCACTGGATAGCTAAAGGTTCAAAAAAATCACAAGGGTAAGCGAGAAGAGTGATGCATCGCGCGCGGCGGAGGGGGAACCGCCGAAAAATGGTGTATTTTGTGCTAAATTTTGCCGATTTTGAATTTCAAAATTGTATTCAAGCAACCAGGCTGGCAGAATCGCCAGCAACACAGAAATTTCGCCAGTACATGTGATTTTGAAACCAAACGTCAAAATCGTAACGAAACAGCGTAGTCCCTATAATCCCGTTAATACGTGATTCATCAGGCGTTGGACGGTTGCCGGTGCGACTTTTAGCCCGAAAGGCAGTCGTTTAAACGCACAATGTCAATACGGTGTACTGAACACGGTTTTATCGCGGTCTTCAGCTTTCATCGGTATCTGATGGTAGCTGCTGACGAGATCTAATACCGAGAAGTAACGTGAATTTTCCAACTGGTCTAGGAAATCCTCTATCCTAGGGAGTGGGTAAGCGTCTCTTTCCGTCACTTCGTTGAGCTTCATGTAGTCAACTACTACTCGCCAACTTTTCTGCCCATCAGGTCCCGGTTTCTTTAGGACTACTAGCAGTGGGGCGTTCCAGTGACTCCAGCTGGGTTCCACTATGTCTTCCCTTAGCGGTCTATCTATTTCTTCATTTAGGATTTGCCTCTGCGTTTCAGGGAGCCGGAACATCTTGCATTTTATGGGAGGTTGTTCATCTTTCGTTCTTATTTCGTGTTGCACCGTGGTGGTGTAATTCAATTTCTCTCCTGGTAAATGGAATATGTCCTGGAGTTCGTATATGATATCTTCTATGGACTGTTTTTCTTCTAAGTTCAAATTGTCTTAGATATTTACTATTTTGAATATTTCTGTTATCCTTCTTTCTTTGTTTTCCTTAGTTGTTAACTGTTGCTTCTTTTGTATTCCGTAATTATTTCTTACTTTCGCTCTTTTCTGTTAGTATTTTTCGTCTTCCACCTGCAGCTCCTCTAGTATTGCGGTTTTAGTTTTCGCCTTCATGACTGTGAATCTTAGTTTGCGCTCTATTGGTTGTACCAGTGCGTTACCGATATAGACACCAAGTGCTATCCATTTTCCCCTTACTATTTGTTCTCCCTGTTTTCGTGAGGGTATTTCCACAACTTGTACTGACCGTCATCACGGGATTCTGTTCGATTTGGTTGTTCGTTGTGATGGTCTGTTGTCGAAGTACGTTCACATTCCCAGGCGAGCGAGTCCAGGGTAACCTGGTGATTGTCATAATTACTCTTTTGAGCTTCTACCGACAGGGTCTCTTTGGTCTTGTTCTGTTGTTCGGCGTCAAAAAGAGTTGCTATATCGCTCCGGAGTACTTTTTCGTCTTTTATTGATGGTGATCCCATCACCTCTTGTGCCTCTTGTTGCTCATCTTGACGCAGATTACACTCCGGAGCGTGCAAGCTACCGTTTTCTGAGTGTCTTCTGCTGGTAGCTATTTTATTAACCAGTCGTCCAGCTTCTTGTTCCATGTGTGGCTTCTCCTGTGGGGGCAAAATACACTCCGATGCGTGCGAGCTACCGTTTTCTGGGTGTCCTCCACGGGATGCTGTTTTGTCAACCAATCGTTCACCTTCTTGCTCACTACTTGTCTTCTCATGTGGAGGCGAAGCACACTCCGGTGCGTGCGAGCTACCATTTTCTGAGTGTCCTCCACGGAATGCTGTTTTGTCAGCCAATCGATAATATTCTTCCTCATCACTTGTCTTCTCATGTGGAGGCGAAGCACACTCCGTTGCGTGCGAGCTACCGTTTTCTGAGTGTCCTCCACTAGAAGTTACATTGTGTGTTTTCATCCCGTTCACTATTCGGTGTTCTTCGTCAGTCTCGAACAGAATATTAATAGTTTCCCCCTCGTGTGTTGGGAATATCAGATGTTGGGTTGGTCCCTCAACGTTGCAGTGTTGCGTTATGAAGTCGTTTCCTAATATTCTTACAATGTTTGTGGGGTTTATATGGTCCACCCCATTAAACTCGCATGTATATGGTCGTGGTGTCTGCGGTTCCCCTTTTGACGTGAAAACGTCTTTCTTCTTGTTGAGTATGTACATTGGTAGCCAGTCTAACATTCTAATGTTACAAAACACCGTCATTTTTCAATCGGTAATAACTACGGGAGTAATAAATCGATAACAACGGTTGAGGTCACAGTGGATAGAACAAATTTGCACGTATGGATTGTGTGGCACCCGCTTTTCCCGTGACGTTATCGAGCTAGTATAGGCACCCACGCGTTTTTAGCGCTGTGTGAGGATATTTAATAGTGTAGCGTGAGAACGTGTTAAGCTGGGACGTTGATTGTAAGAAACATGAAAGGAGCTACCAGGACCAAAACCCTCTGTAGTAGTACAAGCCATGAAGTAGACTTTCTTACTACCACATTCAAAGGAATGGCCTACCTTCTGCGATATGGAACGAAATGAAATTTCATATGAAAAATTAAATTTTCACCGCGGGAAATTTGAAAAAATGAAAGATTTTAGAATATACACAAGCTTTTTTTATTAATTTAATAAATTTTATGTACAGAACATTTGTATAGGAAGAAGATATATTTAAATTTGCTAAAATATAACAACAAAATTAACTTTTACGCAAAAATATATTTATCAAAACATGATTTGATTAATATTTCACAATGAAATTTAATTTCATACATAAATACAATATACATTTATTAAAATTTTATAACAATATGTAACCAAAAAAAGCTTGAATAACAAATATATACAAATAGATTTTAAAACATAAATCAACAAAAAATAGTAAAACAAAAGTAACAAATAACACCCAAATATTTCAAATAAATAATATTTTGAGATATCTATATATAAATAGGCGACACGTTTTTTTGTTATCCCTTTTACAGGGTGCCAGGTGGACGTAACTGGAAAAAAATTATACCATTCGAAAGTTTAATTCTTCCTCTACCTGCAGCAATTACTTTTTTTTTTAATTTAATTAAAAATTAGTTTAATTTTAAATTGAAATTAAAAAAGTCATTGGGATAGTATGCGTGAATTGAGCACACGTATAGCGTAGATGATTCTTTTGGGAAGAATGTATGCGTGTGATTGTTTTGCTTTTTGCCTGGAAATATGCAACCATAAGTGTATTTTTGGTTTGTGTCCCCAATAAATGGCAAGTACTAAATTAGTCGAAAATCAAACCAAATGGATCAATCTTCTACTGGGGACACAAACCAAATGAATTAACATATAATTGCATTCCTCTACGAAAAAAACAGAATATAGAACATACTTATTTAACATTATCATATGCATAGATCATACGTTCGACTGAAAAACCAATCATTTATGCCAAATACATGCATTCTTTTCACTCAAACCTAATATCTGTGTCAATGATATTCATTTGTTCATTCTTTTCCTTTTTGCCTGGAAGGAGGCAATCTTTGGCAAATAAAATTGCATTCTTCCAGACAAAAGCCGAAACAATGAACATTTGGCCATAGACAATAATATGGATGCATTACCACAGACAAATTTAAAGCCATCATTTACTTATACCATTGTTTTTTGCTAATTTGATAAAAATATATGCAAATTTTATATACAAAAATAAAGAAAATCATAATTTTAAAGTTATCTCTAGAAAACGCGAACTTAACTTTCACGAATATTTATGGAAATCTAGCGAAAGTCTGAATTTTATCATATTTCCTAACTTTTCTATGGACCCACATTCAAAAACATAATTTAGAGAAATATGATATATGGCCAAAAGTTGGGAAATGAAAAATTAATCGGGGTTGGTCATGCCCCCTAAAATGCTCGATTTAACCGCTGTTGAGCGCAGACTCTTTTGCCTGTGCTGTTTTCGACTGGTTAAGGTGCCACAACTCAGTTTTAAGAGACTCCTTTTCAGCGGAAAGTTGAAGGGAAAATCTAGGTGTTACACCAAGATTTAGAGTAGAGTGTGCAAAGGTCTTAGACCGATACACCAGAAGCAGAGGATAAGTGAAAGATTCGAGTTTAAATTAACAACTGATTTATTTATTCCAAATTACGCGAATTTATACCAAAAAGGTGCTGACGAAGGATAAATTGTTACAGGTAAGACTAACAAAAATTAGAAGCATGTGCATAATTTAAAGATAAGACCGTCTGGAAAGATGATCCCGCAGTCGAAGGTAAGTTTGGTTGCGAACGGAATTTGCTGACGAGTCGGGAAAATGTCATTTGCAGGTGAGAAGTACACTGTGGTAAGTAATTATTTGGTCATCAGGTACAGTAACGTAAGAGATTTCTGAACATCCTCCCCGGCGTTGAATGAAAATCATTCAACAAGTGTTTACGGTGAAGGGCTCGGTGGGTTCTTCGGCGTCCTGGCTGTCTGGAACATCCTCAGCAGTTGTGCCTGTTGGTGGTTGTGATGTCCGGTATGCGCGATAAGTCCTTGTTGCCATCCAGATTACCCCAATGATGATTATAATTACGATGGACAGGGTTCCATAGGCCAAAGTTTGATGATGGTTAGATTGTCTCTGTATCAATGCTGGAATTTGGCTGTCCATTTCTGAAAGCTTACGCTTGACTGTTTCCAATTCCTGAATGTGTGGGGCGAAGTGGTGTTGATAATGCAGTGCTGATGTCATGTTGAGCGGGTCAATGAGGTCAGTCAAGTTAAAGGCCGGAACGTAGGAAGCGTGCCTCACTGTTGAGTGGCTCTTGTGCCCTCGAATTGTGATGAGAGGCTGCTTAATGACGCAATTGCTATCAAGCGTTAAGATACCCGTCCATTGGAGAGTCAGCTGTGACATGTCATCTCCGCATACAATGTTGATTGTGGTTTTTTCTGGCAAGGAGAAGATCCACTGGTTTGGTGTGTGAAGTTGAGTCCAACTGGAATGGGCGTCTACTCTCATCAACTGGCAATGGTGTGGAGTTAACTGATTCAGGAGGCTGATTTCACAGGCAGAAATGGATGATCCAATTTTGTACAATGGGTAATGTTGATTGCATAAATGCCTCCCGTTCATCGTATTGCAGATGCGCAGTTGAGACTCCGTTAGCGGATAGTAGTGGTCCCGATGTAAGTTAACCATTAGGTAGGGAAAGGATGGTCTAATAGCCACGAAACTATCGTTGATCTTGACTGGAACTGGAACCACTCGAAAGAGGTCGAAGTCTTCAACCGAGATTAACGGCACTCTGAGCTTGAAAATGAAATGCTTGTCCGTCATTCTGCCTTCAAGTGTAATTAGGTTGTAAAAATGGAGTATATCATCCTGACTGAGTGGTAGTCTTAAACTTGAAGGAAGATTAGCCCGAATGGTGTGTAGAACGGTTCTTAGCTGCTCTGGCGATAAAAGATGTCTGCTGACTCTTCCTCGATGTATATTGACTAAGGCGTCCAAAATCAAGCCTTGAGTCCTTTGGTAGTTGGTGGCGAGCAATGTTGCTTGTAACGACAATAGGATGAAGGACCGAGATCGAGCTTCTTGTTGTACGTCGTTGTGTATTGCGTTTATCTGTGTGGATAAATCATTTAAGTCAGACTCAACTCTCTGAAACTCCATGTCAATAGCCTGGTGATCCTTTTTCATAATGTTGACCGTAGCGTCTAGAATGGAGGTTTGGTTACGCAACAGATTTGCTAAATGTCCTTCGTTGTTCTTTATAGAGTCAATGGTCATGGACATTTCTTCAGCGTATTTAGAATCGAGGACACCAAACATAAAGTTTGCTGCGTTGCCAACGATGTTGAGCAGTCCTCGTTTTGCTCGACCTGATGTAGGACTTCTTAAAAGTTGATTAGTCTGGCTAAGCTCATCCACTACACGGTTAATTTGCTTGGCTATTTTGTGATGAGATTCCGGATTGGGCATGGTAGATGATAAGTTACATAAAGATGCACTAAACGTTTGTAGAAGGTCGAACTCCCTCCAAAATGATTGCATGTCATAATATGTTATAATATTCCAATCACTGGTAATAATGTTTGCTCTGCCTAAGTTTTCGAAATATATGCCTGGGTTTGCAGTGAACGGAGTTATAGTTGCCCGAGATGCCGTGACCGGTGACAGGAAGAGACATACTAGTAACACGGTGAAAAGAGCGGAGCGAGCGTGTTTGACTGGCGTGGGGCCTTGGTCCACTGATGGTTGAGGCATCGTTCTCTTTTTTGGTTGCTCGGTTGGTTCCATGTCGTTCACGTCTTCATTTTCGATGGGGAGTGGTGCCAATCGGTGTATTGGTCGGCGCAAGATGTTATTTGCTGTTTTTACGTCGACAACTCGAACGAGTCCGTCCTCTCCCTTAACGACGTTGGTTACGCGCCCCAATGGCCACTTCAACGGTGGAAGGTTATCTTCCTTGATGATGACCATTGTGCCGGGTGAGACGTTTTGGGCCGTATGTTTCCATTTGACTCGATGTTGGAGTTGATTCAAATATTCAGTCGACCATCGTTTCCAGAACTCGTTCTTGACGTACGTGACAAGCTTCCACCGAGTTAGTAAACTGGCCTTGTTCGAGTGAGCCTGAGGGTCGACGAGCGCTGTTAGTGGCTCGCCAATCAAGAAGTGTGCTGGCGTGAGGGCTGCGAGATCGTTGGCGTCATCAGACATTGGCGTAATGGGGCGAGAATTCAAAATAGCTTCTACTCCCACGATGACTGTCTCCATTTCTTCATACGTCAATGAAGCGGAGGCAAGACTATGCTGCATTAGATTCTTTGCAGATTTGACGGCGGCTTCCCACAGCCCACCGAAATGAGGAGCTCGAGCAGGGATAAAGTGAAAGTCAATGCCTCGAGAGCTGCATTCCTTGAGTAGTTTCTCCTTGGAAGCATTCTTGCTGAAGACATCATTAAGCTCCTGTAATTGATTTCGGGCACCGACAAAGTTGGTGGCGTTGTCGCAGTAAATTTTCCGGCAATGTCCTCGCCGTGATATGAATCGACGCAAGGCACCAAGAAAGCCATCCGTTGATAAATCGCTCACCAATTCCAAATGAACGGCCTTCGTAGCGAAGCAACAAAAAACAGCGATGTAAGCCTTTTGTGGCTGTTTACCCCGGATCTTGAAATGAACGTATATCGGGCCGCAAAAGTCGACTCCGGAATTTATGAATGGTCGTGCAGGCTGAACGCGGTCCGGTGGCAAATTCCCCATTAGTTGTGTCAATAGTTTGGGCTTGGCCTTGGCACAACGGACGCAGTGTTGTACGACGGCGCGGGCTAAGTTCTTGCCGCCGAGTGGCCAGAACTGTTGTCGTGCGATGGCGAGTAGAGCTTGAGGACCCGCATGCATATTTTCTGTGTGTAGCGCATTGAATAGCATCTTGGTGATTGGATGACTATTTGGAAGAAGCGCAGGATGCTTGGCTCGATACTCGAGGTTTGATGACTCGAGGCGTCCGCCTACACGAAGGATTCCATCTTGGTCCAAAAGAGGGGTCAAGGAGCTGATTGAGCTACCCTTTGAAACTTCGCCATATTTGATTACATGCTGGAGATCGTCCTTGAATCCTTGTTGCTGGACGTGTTTGATAATCAGAGTTTGTGCGTCGTCTAGCTCTGTCACTGATGGAACGGGTGAATTATTCTCTCTGGAGCACTGTTTCGTGGCCTTGGTGAAGCGTAGAATATAGGCGACTATGCGCTGAAGACGTCTGAAGGAATTTTGATGATTAATGTTGAGTAGGAAGTCGTCGTCCTTTGTGAATCCGAGACATGTGGATTGAATCTTAGTCCGTTGCTCCAGAGTGCATTCGTCTGGGTTTGGATTAAGATTAGGCCATGCGTTTTCTCTACCATGAAGGAAGAGTGGACCGAAAAACCATAAAGTGTTGTTGACTAATTTCCCAAAAGGAACGCATCTTGATAATAGGTCGGCAGGATTATCTAATGATGGTACGTGTCGCCATTGCTCGGGGATGCTGGCCCTCTGTATGGCTGCAATGCGGTTGGCGACGAAGGTGTGGAAGTTCGATGACTCAGCTTTAATCCAACCGAGAACTATTGATGAATCGGTCCAAAGGAAGATTTGATTGGTGTTCAACTGCAGATCCTTTTTAATGCGCTGTTTGAGCTGTGTGGCCAATTTGGCGGCGCATAACTCGAGGCGAGGTAGTGTTATTTCCTTGATTGGTGCAACCTTAGACTTGGCACATAGTAATCGTACAATTACAACGTTGTCTCGCCCTACGGACCTGCGATGTCAGAAGAAGCGGTTCGCTTCGTGACCCTTTGCGTAGGGATTAAAGTGCTTCGAATAGCGAAAGAATCAGATTTGGGTTGCCAGGTTAACCCCATCGTTTTGATGCTGTCGTCGGAATGGTTACTGAAGTTTAGTTCAATTGCTTGATCCTCAGCTGGTATTTCTTTAAGTAGGTGAGGATGGTTTGCGCACCACTTACGAAGCCTTATGCCCGCGGTTTTCAGAGATGATAACAATTCGGTTTGCTTTAGCAGGCAGGTGGGCAAGTGGTCTGAACCAGACAAAACGTCATCCACATAAAAGTCGTTTTTGAGCGATTGAGCAGCAAGAGGGCACTGGTCCTTCACATTGTCGGCCAGCATATGTAAGGTACGCGTGGCGAGATAAGAAGTTGGAGCAGTACCATAAGTTACGGTGCAAAGCTGATAGCACTTCAACGGTTTATTTACATCGTCCCTCCACCATATCAACTGGTATTTTTGGTCAGCTGGGTCAACTTGGATTTGCCGGTACATTTTTTCGATGTCCGCGGTGAAGACGTATCGAGGAAGACGGAAGCGTAGTAATATTGTGAAGACGTCGCCCTGAATGGCTGGCCCGACTGCCAAGACATTATTCAGTGACAGATTGCTGGTTGTTTTCGCTGATCCATCGAAGACCACTCGTAATTTAGTCGTTGTGCTTTCAGGTCTAAGGACGCAATGATGTGGAAGGAAATAGTAGGGTTCTTCTACCATAGTGAAACAGACTTCCTTCATATGACCCAACTCTATGTATTCCCTCATGAACGCGTTGTACTGCTGCCTTATAGTTTGATCCTTAGCTAGTCTCCTTTCCAAGGAGTGGAAGCGTCGAAGTGCCGTGTCACTGGACTCACCCAATCCATGTGGATCGCATCGGAACGGAAGTCGGACGACGAACCGGCCGTGGTTGTCCCTTTTCGTAGTCTGGATGAAGAATTCCTCACATTTATTTTCAGCAGCGGTATAATTATTTGAGCCATGTTCAGTTTCCTCCAGCTGCCAGAATTTTTGGATGTGGGAGTCCAAAGTTTCATCTTCGCTACATATTCCGCAGTGCGCGAGGTTCGTTACTGAGCTGAGCGTGGCGATTCGGCCTGACACGGTCCAACCAAAAACCGTGTTCTGGAGTATAGGAAGTTGCTCTCCCAATTTTATTTGGCCAACAGAGAGAACTGAATAGAACAGCTCGGCTCCGATAAGAATGTCAATGGGACCAGGACGATGAAATTGTGGATCGGCCAACCTTATGTTGTCAGGAATAGACCAGGACGTCTTCTCGATATGTTGCGAGGGTTGCGGTGCTATTATCTTTGGTAAGACATGAACGTCTATGCTTGTGCTGAAATCAGTTATGTTGGAATGTATTTCGATGTTGGCTCTTGAGCGTGTGTTCTGTGCTATCGAACCGATCCCACCAATGGTAACTGAATGTCGCGTTTCTTGGAGGCCCAATCTTTTTAAAAGTCTTTCTGAAATTAAGTTTAGCTGGGAACCGGAGTCTAACAAGGCTCTTGCCTGAATTTGGTTTGCCCAGCTATCCGTGACCTTGATGAGGACTGTACTTAACAGAGTATAAGTGCCGACAGTTGAGGGAGTGCAGAGGGACAATTACCAGAGGGACATTGATTAGAGCGATGTCCCTTCTTGAGGCAATTAACGCAGCGACCAGCGCGTTGTATGAGTTTAAGGCGCTTGTCAGGACTGTGATTGAGGAAACTGGGGCAGGAAAAGATCGGATGGTCTCCTTTACACACGAAGCACGGCGTCCTTGAGGAGACGACAGCTAATGCCCTTGGGGGTCGTCCTTTGCCGAAATTAATGTCGTTAGCGGCGTTTCTTGAGTTTTTGTTCGGAAGGGATTCTAGTGACTGGAATCGCCTTTCCAGGAACGCAAGGAAGTGCTCCATGGATTGCAATTTCCTAGGATGTTCCAGGCCTTGCTCGTAAAGCGTGTGCGAAACTCCGTCTAATTTTTTGATGAGGATGTGGAGCAACAGAGGATCCCAGTTTTTGATGTCAATTTTGAGATTCGTTAAACTGAGCAGGCACTCTCGAGTTGTGTCATGGAGTGACTTGATGGCTGTGGCTGATTCGGTGTGAATGACAGATTGGTTCAATAATTTGTTAATGAGGGCTGCTACCAACAATCTGTCATTATCATATCTGTCCTTGAGAAGGTTCCAAGCAGACAGATAGTTCGCGTCGGATATTGTCAGATGGCTAAAACATCGCTCTGCTTCACCAGTTAAACTCGTCTTGAGGTACCACATTTTCTGCGCATTGCCCAGATTTTGTTCGTGTACCACTTGCAAGAACAGGTCGTGGAACTGCTTCCAGCAAAGATAATTGCCTTCAAATTTTGGCAATGTGATGGTTGGCAGCTTAACCTTGGGCGAAACATCACTTGTGACTGGGTGTGTGGACGATGTAGAATGTTGTTGTAAGTCTATTATTGTCGACTCTACTTCATCGGACAGCAAAAGATACGCTTCTTGATCAAATCCAGCAGCAATGGGGTCGTCTGTCATTCCCCAGATCGCATCATGCAGGGTCTCCAGGTTTGCCCAAAGGCGTTCAATGGAACGGCACTTTACTTCGTACACGACAGCGTTTTGTTGAGGGGGGAGGTTTTGGACTGAGTCCAAAGCGCGCCTTAATGAGACGATTGCAGCGTTCAATCTCCGTAACATGACCTGAAGTGGAGAACTTTCGGCATTAGATGGCTTGGCATCTTCAGGCTTGTGACTGCTTGATGCATTCTCCGTGGATTGCGTGCTTGATTGACTGCTTAAGCGTAGTTTGACGTCCTCGATAAACCACTGGTACAGCTCCTCTATGTTGGCAAAGTATTGTTTCTGGAAATATGGATGACTGGTTTCGAGGTCATATTTAGCCCGAATACCGTAGTCCACAGATTGGAACGTCTCCCAGAGTTCCGTTATGGCCTTGGACTTGTTGACGAGGTATTCGTCGTCTTTGCGTGTTGGAGAATCCTCCTTGTAGTTTCTTATATGCCTCTCGATTTCTCCTCCTGTCTCGTTCTGTTGTTTTGCAAGTTCTTCCAAAGAGGACATTCTCGTTATTACTGAAGTTTAACGAAGTGGAACGACGAGAGCAAACAGCGGCTTGAGTAAGTTGACTGCCACAAATGAGGTAATGTTGTCTCGGAACGTTGGGAGGGACGTCGATAGGATGGAAACTTCAGCTGCTTCTTCTTCAGGATGCTCGGGATGAAACGATCTTGACGGTATTCGCGGTTTGACGATTTGTCGCGACGGTGAACGGGTTAAAATTCGCGTAAACTTGAATGGTTTGGAGTTCGCGTGACGTAAATCACGTCGGGGTCACCAAATGTTGAGCGCAGACTCTTTTGCCTGTGCTGTTTTCGACTGGTTAAGGTGTATCACCACAACTCAGTTTTAAGAGACTCCTTTTCAGCGGAAAGTTGAAGGGAAAATCTAGGTGTTACACCAAGATTTAGAGTAGAGTGTGCAAAGGTCTTAGACCGATACACCAGAAGCAGAGGATAAGTGAAAGATTCGAGTTTAAATTAACAACTGATTTATTTATTCCAAATTACGCGAATTTATACCAAAAAGGTGCTGACGAAGGATAAATTGTTACAGGTAAGACTAACAAAAATTAGAAGCATGTGCATAACTTAAAGATAAGACCGTCTGGAAAGATGATCCCCCAGTCGAAGGTAAGTTTGGTTGCGAACGGAATTTGCTGACGAGTCGGGAAAATGTCATTTGCAGGTGAGAAGTACACTGTGGTAAGTAATTATTTGGTCATCAGGTACAGTAACGTAAGAGATTTCTGAACAACCGCTACGAGCAAAAAACTGTTAAAGTTTCAAAATCTGAAATTATATCATATTTCCAAACTTTTGTCTGCACACCTTTAAAACCTCAATTTAGAGAAAAAAGAAAAGGTAGGAAATGAAGGTTGGTACGTTTGTACGGAAATTCCAGATATATTTTATTTACAATATAAAATGTATTTCTCACAACTTCATAATTTAGTTAAAAACCATATGATCCACGATCCATGTGGTTTATTGAATCGTATCCCCGTCTGTATCAGAGATGGTAAATGCAGCAAAAGCTTTTCTAAAGACTTTTGCAATACAACTCAAGCCAATGTTAGATGCGTCGTGTAAATGCTATAAAAGTTGACTTTCGTGGCCACTCTGTTGACAACCGTTATGCTGTTCCTTAAAATCCATATCCTTTAGCGAAATTTGATTGCTACTTAAATGTGGAAGTTCTTGGAACAGTTAAGAGCCTAAAATATATGTACAAATATGTTTATAGGGGATACGACTGTGCCTCATTACAGTTTCGAAGAGTTTGAGGTGTCGTTGAGGGCAAAGTTTATATAGATGAAATCGATAGCTTTTTATCCGGTCACTATGTTGGATCTACGAAGCTAATTGGCGCATGAATGAGTATCCAATGCATTAACAGTCATATAATATATTATAGTTCGACTTGAACGTTACTGGCCTCACCAACAAAATGTAGTCTTTAGGGAAGGAAATGTTCAGCAAGCTCTTACAAATCACAGAAGAACAAAATTGACTGCATTCTATGAAATCAATCGAATTAGTTCTTCCGAGTTTCTGTATACAGAGACGCCGATACATTATATTTAGGTAGATAAAGGAAAGAAATGGAAAAAACCTCAAAGAGGAAGTAGTAGAGCTAGTGCTAGATTATTTTATGTTTTATGTTCAGTTGTTCCATTTGAGACTATTTTGCTTCATGTTCGAGGTCCCATCAGGATTTGAGTACTGTTGGGAACATTATTTACTGCACATTTTGAGCACATGCACGACGTATCGCATGAAATGATGGAGAGTGGCGTGAATATTTATTAGAAGTAAAAGAGTGTGAGTCCTCTCAGCGGTTAAGAGAGTTATTTGCCATATCCTATTTATGGTATGAACGTTCCTACAAATGCTTTAGATTTGCGGAATGAATCCAAAATGTTCATGTGTGGAGACTTTTAAGAAATTTTTCAGAAAATGATTCATATAACTATGCTTTATTAGGTATTGAGGAAATTTTGTTCAGTAAACGATTCATTCGGTACTTAAACTAACCTTTTCGGAGGTAAGACTATTTCACTCTGTGGAGATTTTTGATGAATATTGCCAGCTATATCTCACGGTACACGTGTACCACTTATTAAGAATGGCCTTACTTCATGGTCCAAATTTTCAAAATTCCACAAAATAACATTTACCCAAAACATGGGACCTCATGAGATTCAATTCGTTGAATTTCTTAAATCTCTTGACAATGGAACTTAACCCACATTTCCAGATTACAGCCGAGATGTTATTGAAATTCCTTGCCATTTAGTTAGCAACTTCGTAAATTCAGATACTTATGGCAATGTATCTGAAACCATAAAGTCTAACGATATTCTCAATTCGGTTATATTAGCACCCAAATATGAAAACTGCTCTTTCATCGATGCAGAATCTTTAACAGTCTGTCCGGAGAGGAACGAATATATTTGAGCTCCGATTACATCTTGAGTGAAGATTATAGAGAGCAAAATTATTTTCCAGTAGAATTTTTAAACTCAGTTGATGTAAGTGGGCTCCCGATTCCACAAAATTATTTTCAAAACCAAATTGCATACTTTTTCGTATTCTGAGTACAGGACATGGTCTCCGCTTGGTCGATGGTATAACTATTCGTTTAGTTCAAATGCAAAAGAAAATTGTTTGGATTGTAAGATTTTAGCAGGAGTTTTCCGAAACACACGTATTTTGACACCACAAATAAACCCTAATTATACAAGTACACTTCTGTCTTTTTCCTTTCAAAAAACTCAATTTCCCCTCATTCTGGCTTTTGCGATGACAATTAATAAATCCCATAAATCCCAAACGTTTCAAAAAGAAGGAATCTTACTCAAACTACCTATATTTTCTCACCGTTAATTGTATGTTGTAGCCAGTAGAGTTAGATCGTTTGATCGATTGCGTGTCTATATGTATTTCTGAAACACAAAGCCAAGGTCATTTCGCAGAAGATGCAAGAATTCTTACAAAAAAGTATTTTGTATGAGAACATTTTCAGACCTTTTAAGATCCTCAACCGCACCCGCAAGGTTTTCGATAATTAAATTTAGGGCCTCATTCAATATAGATGTACTTTGACGTGCAAAATGAGCTGAAATGATTGCTATCACAGTCTGAATTAAAAAAACATTTTTACTTACAATGCTACTGTATATATAGGGCCATGCGCGAGCTATTAGAGTGAGCGTAGCGAACGGCGGGGGTTGGCGAGCGTAGCGAGCAGGGGGCGTCCCCCTAGTTTCAAATAAATAATAAAACAATAAATAAATAAATAATATCACAAATTATTCAGAGTAGTGACTATGATATTAAATGATTTTAATTAAAGGTTTTGACTTTGCGGGTGTTGTTAGATTTGGAGCTGTCATTTTTGCATTTGACGAAATTATTTAATAAGATATTGCTCAACGGTGAGCATAATTTGGAAAAAAGTTCAAAATTTGACATACCGCAGTCACATTATGATCCAAATCTATGGCGAAATTATCAGAAAGAATGGATTTAAATACTTAGGCCTTAAGGAGTCCTTTCTGATTTTTAGTCCCCCAAAAAGTTTTTGAATAATCCTTATTCGAAATAATATATTGAAAAATAGCACACATATGGGTGAATAGAATTTTTGTATTAGTTGAAGGAACACGTAAACCACCACGTTGCATAGCATCAAAATATTCGTCGTCTATGGGGACACCTTTCTCTTCGAGGATTTCGAACGTACACCTGGCGCAATGGATTTTCCGTTCGATTGCATGGGCGGCATATCCACAAGCATAAACATGGGCAGAAAGGTCAATTTGAGAAGTTGCTAGGTACGACGAATCAAAAATTGATTGGAAATTTGTGGTGTCAACATGTTCATGTATGCTATTTTCTCCATAATCCGCTATGAGCTCTTGAAAATTTTGCCGTTTGTGGAGAAACATATTATGAATACGGATTTTCTTCTCCGATTCTAGAAGCTCTGTATACGAGACATTATACCGACAACCAGCCATGGAACGATATAAACGAAATCTACCTTCCAGGTCGTCAGTTTGAAATTTTCCGAGCAGAACATAAGTTAATTTTAGCTCGTTCAGAGTATATTTAACTATATCAATTAGCGAACGTGTCGTAAGAATGGCAGCCTGATAAGTATCGGAAGAAAATGTAGCAAAATTATTTTCTGCCCGATTCCAGATGTCGAGCCAAGACATAAACTTGGTTAGAAAATTAATCTGGACGCCAGTTGCATTGGAAATAAGGTCACAGTCGATATTTCTTTTACGGATACCTTTATCCAATTGTTTCACATTGAAAATATTCCACCACGTTCGAATAATTTGACAAAATTCCGCAGTTTCATAATTGCCTTCAGATTTCAAAGCTGCGATTGTGGAGTCATGAAATATATTATCCACATAAGAGACTTTTTGTCTATCCAGATTATTTGTATCGACTGGTTTCAAATTGAGTTTAAAGGCCTTTCGAACATTGAAATGTTTCTCGCTATTGAAAAGATTAACAATATCCTCAAATGAATCTTTTTTTATTTCTCCGGTCTTAAAGTCAGTATAGAGGAATTGTTTAGGATCTAAATTGATCCAATTGTTCCGGAAGTTTTTGAAAAGATGTACAGTATCAAACTGCAAAAAGATTTTTTTATCTGGAAAATCTGGATTTTCAAAAAAGTTTTCAGATTCTGATCGGAAAACGTTAAACATGTTTTGATTTGTTCTGATATTGTCAGTGATGAGAACCAGAACTTGAAACCCTATTTTCTGCACAAATTTAATAACTTCAAAAGTAAGCTCGTGCACATGCTTACCAGAGGGATTGAGGACCGGTACTAAACGCACAATTTCTTTAAATTTGCCATATACGGATTTAATCATAAATGACTCAACGGTTTTTGCCATTTGTGTACCATTGTTCTCAGCAAACCCGGTTATATTATTTGCTTTGAACTGTAAACAAGGCTCCACATATATTTCGTCAATTAGTAATGCAACAACTTTCTCTACATTACTAAGTGACTTGATGGCATGTTCCAAATACCTTTCATCGTTATGTTCGTTTTTAAAATTTGGAGTAATATTGAATGATGACGAAATGCTTTGAAGATGTCTTTTGCATGGAAGAAACATAAATTTACGAAGCAGATCGTACGCCGCGGCAGAATGGGAATATATAACAAAAGACATAATTATAATACACGAATGGTAGCGGGTTCTTTTCGTGAAGAAATGCTTCAGTAGGTTAAGTAAAATTTCCAACTTTCCCGCGTGATCATAAGCGTCATCAATTCCATATGCTGCTTCAAGACTAAGTAAAGCAGTTTTTAAATGGCTTTCACGATTTGGCTGAGAAATCTCTCTACAGTCTTTGAATCTGCTCAAGATGTTAAGTAATTGTGACCAAAGAGTTAACTTTTTCGATTTCGGTAAAACCCATTTGAGATCGAAGCTGTTTAGTTCTGAGTTTTTATTACGAAAACTCGAACAAATAATTCCTTAGAAACCGATATTCTAATTGCGAATTCACAAATTTCAGTCTCATTTTCTTCAATCAAGAAGAAGAGTACACTGTCCACACTTATTTTGAAGAACCAATCATTCAAATCTAGTTCGGATTGAAAATGGTCACGAAAATTTTCAAAACTATTGATTTGGTCTCGTTTCAGAAAAGCATTGGTAGCTTCTTCAGACTGCGCAATGACTTTCTCATGACGGAGATTTGGGTCTTTACGCGAACATGTTGGTTCTAATTGAGATAAATAAGAGGGACAGTTGGGAAAGACTGAAGGAACGGCACCTTTCGCTAGGCGCAAGTATTTCAAGGGATGACCCATTCCATTAAAACGAACAATTTCATTTTCTCTGAAAAGCTTGGAGCAAACCGCGGTGTATGGTGTGGCCTGAAAATTTTCGCGCGGAATACTTTTCACCCACAAACTTGAAAGTTCTGAGTTTTTAGGGAACGAAAGAGTTGTAATGAATCCATTTTCTGGGACAGAACTAGCATAATTAGAACTGCAGTTCGGAACACAACATTCGCGTGGCATTTTCTATGCAAACAACAACCGCAAATTTTTGAAAATGATAAATATATGTATATAGTTCTAATTATATAGTCACTACTCTAACCAAATAAAGAAACTTAAGAAAGTAAAAATTGAAGCTTAATTTAAAACTTAAAAACTTAATTAAAAAAAACAGCCGTGGATGTGGTGCGCGCTCGTCTTAAAAAATCAAAAATTTATCAAAATTCTAAATATTTAAATTTACGTATTTTTGCGTTTTA
The DNA here is from genome assembly GCA_963971475.1 of Chrysops caecutiens. NCBI lineage: Eukaryota > Metazoa > Arthropoda > Insecta > Diptera > Tabanidae > Chrysops > Chrysops caecutiens. Next base: position 27,620,247 of record OZ020570.1, on the reverse strand, counting down.
CCCTCGATGCCTGGAAATATCCTTAACCGGCTTTCAAATATCTCCTCACGGCTCGGGTATGGTCCTCTTTTTATTTAATTAGAAGTAAAATTAAGTATAAAAACTGATAATTATAAAAAACAACACATAAAAAACGAAAAACACTTAAACAAACAACAAAACAAACAAATTTACGAAACATAATTAAAAAAATCAGATTTTTCAAATTATTTTCCAATGCATGCAACAATTAAAATCAACATAATAAATAGCAAATTTAATCTATATATAAATAGGCGGCACGTATTTTTGCTATCCCTTTTACAGGAAACCAGGTGGAATTACCAGCATAAAAATTATACCATTCGAAAGAATATTTTTTCCTCTATGTGCATCACCTAATTTTTTTTCTTAAATTTAATTATAAATTAGTTTAATTTTAAATTGAAATTAAAAAATTCAATGGGATAGTATGTGTGAATTGAGCACACGTATAGCGTAGATGATGCTTTTGGGAAGAATGTGTGCGTGTGAATGTTTTACTTTTTGCCTGGAAATATGCAACCATATGAGAATTTTTGGTTTGTGTCCCCGATACATAACAAGTACTAAATTGGTCGAAAATCAAACCAAATGGATCAATCTTCTACTGGCGACACAAACCAAAAGAATTAACCTATAATTGGATTCCTCTACGAAAAAATTAAAATATAGAACATACTTATTTAACATTATCATTTGCATAGATCATACGTTCGACTGAATAAACAACCATTTATGCCAAATACGTGCATTCTTTTCACTCAAACCTAATATCTATGCCAATGATAATGTGAGGGGCAAATGCAGCCATATCACAGACAATATTCATATGTTCATTTTTTTGCTTTTTGCCTGGAAGAAGGCAACCGTTGGCTAATAAAATTGCATTCTTCCAGACAAAAGCCAAAACAATGAACATATGGCCACAGACAATATTATGGATGCATTACCACAGACAAATTTAAAACCATTTACTTATACCATTGTTTTTTGCTAATTTGATTATAATATATGCAAATTTTATTTCAAAAAATATGGAATATCACAATTTTACAGTTATTTCTAGAAAACGCGAAGTTATCTTTCACGAATATTTATGGAAAGCGAACGGAAGTCTGAATTTTATCATGTTTTCCAACTTTTGTCTTAAAACATAATTTAGAGAAATATGATATGTGGCCAAAAGTTTGGAAATGAAAAAATAATAGGGGTTGGTCATACCCCCTAGAATGCTTGATTTAGCCGCTACGAGCAAAAAACTGTTTAAAATTGAAAATCTGAAATTATATCATATTACCAAACTTTTGTCTGCTCGCCCTTAAAACCTCAATTTAGAGAAAAAAGAAAAGGTAGGAAATGAAGGTTGGTACGTTTGTACGGAAATTCCAGATATATTTTATTTACAATATACAATGTATTTCTCACAACTTCATAATTTAGTTAAAAACCACATGATCCACGGTTCATGTGGTTTATTGAATCGTATCACCGTCTGTATCAGAGATGGTAAATGCAGCAAAAGCTGTTCTAAGGACTTTTACAATACAACTCAGGGCAATGTTAGATGCGCCGTGTTAATGGTATAACAGTTGACTTTCGTGGCCACTCTGCTGACAGCCGTTATGCTGGTCCTTAAAATCCATATTTTTTAGCGAAATTTGATTGCTACTTAAATGTTGAAGTTCTTGGCACAGTTAAGAGCCTAAAATATATGCACAAATATGTTAATAAGGGATACGACTGTGCCTCATTACAGTTTGGAAGAGTTTCAGGTGGAGTTGAGGGCAAAGTTTATATAAATGAAATCAATAGCTTTTTGTCCGGTCACTATGTTGGATCTACGGAAGCTTATTGGCGCATGAATGAGTATCCAATGCATTACCAGTCACGTAATATATTATAGTTTGACTTGAATGTTACTTGCCTCACCGGCAAAATGTAGTCTTTAGGGAAGGAAATGTTCAGCAAGCTCTTACAAATCACAGAAGAACAAAATTGACTGCATTCTATGAAATCAATCGAATTAGTTCTTCCGAGTTTCTATATACAGAGACGCCGATACATAATATTTAGGTAGATAAGGAAAAGAAATCGAAAAACCTCAAAGAGGAAGTAGTAGAGCTTTTGCTACATTATTTTATGTTTAATGTTGAGATGTTCCATTTGAGACTATTTTGCTTCATGTTCGAGGTCCCATCAGGATTTGGATACTGTTGGGAACATTATTTACTGCACATTTTCGGCACATGCACGACGTATCGCATAAAATTATGGAGAGTGGCGTGAATATTTATTAGAAGTGAAAGAGTGTTTGTCCTCTCAGCAGTTAAGAGAGTTATTTGCCATATCCTATTTGTGGTATGAACGTTCCTACAAGTGCATTAGATTTGTGGAATGAATTCAAAATATTCATGTGTGAAGACGTTTAAGAAATTCTTCAGGAAATGATTCATATAACCGTGCTTTATTAGCTATTTAGGAAATTTTTTCAGTAAACGATTCATTCGGTACTCCAACTAAACTTTTCGGATATAGGACTATTTTACTCTGTGGAGATTTTTGACGAATATTGCCACATACATCTCACGGTATACGTGTACCACTTACTGAGATACCACTTATTGATTTACTTCAGGGTCCAAATTTTCAAAATTTACAAAATAACTTTTGCTCAAAACATGAGAGCTTTACCTCATGAGATTGAATTCGTTGAATTTCTTAAATCTCTTGGTAATGGAACTTTACCCACATTACCAGATTACAGCCAAGATTTTATTGAAATTCCTACCCATTTAGTTAGCTGCAACTTCGTGATTCCAGATACTTATGGCAATATATCTGAAACCATAAAGTCTAACAATATTCTCAATTCGTTATATTAGCACCCAAATATGAAGGCTGTACTTTCATTGATGCAGAAATCTTTAACAGCCTGGCAGGAGAGAAACGAATATATTTGAGTTCCGATAAAATCTTGAGTGATGATTATAGAGAGCAAAATAATTTTCCAGTAGAATTTTTAAACTCAGTTGACGTTAGTTAGCTCCCGATCCCACAAATTTATTTTAAAAACCAAATTACATACTTTTACTTATTCGTAATTTGTGTACAGGACATGTCTTGCTTGGTCAATGGTACACCCATTCGTTTAGTTCAAATACAAAAGAAAATTTTTTTGGATTGTGAGATTTTAGCAGGAGTTTTCCGAAACACACGTATTTTGACACGTGTGACGTATTTTTGCCGTTTTCCTTTCAAGAAACTCAACTTCCCGTCATTCTGGCTTTTTCGATGACAATTAATAAATCCCAGGTGCAAACGTTTCAAAAAGGTGGAATCTTACTCAAACAACCTATATTTTGTCACCGTTAATTGTATGTTGTAGCCAGTACAGTTAGATCGTTTAACCGATTGCGTGTTTATATGTATTTCACAAGGAAAATATGCATTTTCCATTATGAAACACAAAGTCAAGGTCATTTGGCAGAAGATGAAAGAATTTTTACAAAAAGTATTTTGTATGAGAAAATTTTAAGATCTTTTAAGATCCGCAACCGCACCCGCAAGGTTTTTGATAATTGTAGATAGGGCCTCATTCAATATAGATGTACTTTGACGTGCAAAATGAGCTGAAATGATTGCTAATACAGTCTGAAATAAATAACCTTTTTACTTACAATGCTACTGTATATATAGCTCCATGCGCGAGCTGTTAGAGTGAGCGGAGCGAACGGCGGGGTTTGGCGAGCGTAGCGAGCAGGGGGCGCCCCCCTTGTATTTAATGAAAACTGAACGAAATATTAGGAAATTTGAAATTTCCGCGTTCGATTCGTATTTCTAACTGATTGTGCTAAACATCATATGTCAAATTTTGTATTCTCGACAAAATTTGACTTTACACACGTTTGGAGCACTATTCTACAAAAATTTTATTTAATTATTATACCCAACACATTCACAAACAAAATACGACTCACTTTTATTTAAATTCAATCACTTAACGTCTTAAAATTAATAAATTCCGCGGAAACGAGACGAGCGCGTTGATTCTTTCCACGTAAAATTCACGGAATGGCACGAAATGATGGCCTACCATGCACATATTGACAAGGCCTACTTCATGGCTTGTCAATACATGCAGAGGGTTTTGCCAGGACCTAAAGAGAAACAATAAAAGCTGGAATATGTCTGTGTCATGGACACGGCTGTGTGTTGTACTTGAATACGTTTATGTTACGGGTTAAAGATATTGAATAAAATATTTTTGACGTGAAAACGTCTTTCTTCTCGTTGCGTATGTACATTGGTAGCCAGTAAAACATTCTTGTGTTATAACACAGCGTAATTTTTCAATCGCTAATAACTACGAGACTAATAATGCGATAACAATGACTTATGTCAGAGTGGATGGAGTATATTTGTACGTATTTATTATCCGGCATTTGTTTTGCCAGTGACTTCATCGGGCTAGTGTAAGCGCCTTTGCCTGATTGTTGTTTTTAGCGTTGCGTGAAGATATTTATGAGTGAAGCGTGACAACGCGTTAAGCTAGGACGTTGATTGGGGTATCATTGTAAAAAGCACAAAGAAGGCTACCAGGCCTTGAAGCGAAATAACAAAAATATTCTCCGAAATATAAGCAAAAACCGGTATGAATTTCAAAATCGAAAAAATATGGAAGATATCTTCTCATAAGAGGAGCAGATATGCACCGAATTGTAAGAAACACAACATTCACATCTATTCATTAAATGTTAAGAACATTCACATCTATTTCATTTAATTTAATTTCACTTTTCATTCTTAAAACATCCCCTTCAGGCCAAGCAAGGGCCTTCAATTTTTTATTCTCATCGTAAATTTCAATGACTTAATTTTCAATGAAATAATATCATGAGACTTATTTACTTTCGATAGCTTATTAGATTTGAATGTATATCACTTACATAGTAAACATTCTTAATTATCACTCTACTTTCTTTTCCATAAACGTCAATTTGACTTTCTACCGTACCGACCTTTGTTGCTTTGACAGAACTATTATTGCCCAATGTAGAATTTACTGGTTGCTTCAATTCAATTTAGTTACTAAAATATTTATCTTGGTTAATAATATGGTCAGTACACCCTTTATCAAGGATCCACTTTATTTCATCATTCTCAGAACCCATCTGTTTTATAGAATTACACTCTACACTTGTTTCCCATGCACTCGGATTTTGGTCATCTTGAAGTCGATAATTTCCTTGCGAGTATCCGCCAAAATCTGCTCCACGATGCCACCTCCAAAAATCTCTTCTATAGTTTGATCCTGCGCGTTGCCACGTTCGTAGCTATTACCTCCTCTTCCATAGCCGCCTCGACGAAGCTTCCTCTAGCAAAATTTTCCGTCACCATAGTTGCCACGTCCTCTACATCTATAACCGAAAGTGAAAAACCAAAAGTAACAGCTCGCGCATGGTATAGTACCGAGCAAGTGTGAGAGCTACGGCGGCATCGAAGAAGAAATAAAAAAGCCGATTTTTATTTATACTTCAACGAATAATTTTATTGTTTCACTTTCAGTACTGGTAGCTCTTCTCAAACTCCTTACAATGACATCCGAACGAACGTCCTACATGATCGCGTTCTCACGCTACACTGATTTAAAATTTTTCGCAACGCTTCTTAACAACAATCATGTGTAAGTGAATGATAAACACGAACAGAAATTCTCTATCCATTGTGACTTCAACAGTTGTTTCGCATTATGAGCCTTTAAGCTATTGCCGATTGAAATCTGACGGTATATTGTACCGCAAGAAAATTTCATTGGCTATCAGTGTACTTAATGAGCGAAAAGACGTTTTAACGTCAAAAAAATTACAGCCAAATTTTTTCTTTAATTAACAAACTATTAATTAGAATGGTTTGGGAGAGTAGTACGGTTACGGAATGGATAAATTGCAAGTTTATTTTTTTACAAGTTTTCTCACAAGTAAAGATTGGATTTTTCGGCCGCGAATCTTTTTATCTTCATTTAATCCAACAGGATATCGGACTGGATACGGCACTAATCTTTCGAACTGTGCGTGTCCTCGTAGCCGCGTGCCCCAAGTCGCGTAGTCCACTTGTATTTCATTTCTTCCCACGTTATGGCCTGATGGAAATTTGGCTCGTGTGACTCTCAGCTGTGCTCACCGGAGGCGATGTCTCATCACCGATAGTCTTTCTTGATTGATGACTGGTGACACGGTCAGTCGCTTGAACGATCTTTGTGAGGGTGGAAGTCATTTGTCTTGTGCTCAAACGTCTCGAGGTAGGCAATCGTCCGATCTTTTCATAATTTCAGTTCAAATAAGAGCGAAGACCCAAGCTCGAGAGGAGTCTATGGGCACGCACAAGGCATCCATGGAGGGTCTATTTCGACGGCTGTCAACTCCACCACCAGAAATGGAACGGCTCAAAACCAACACACGCACCCTGTTGTTGGGATTTTTGGGTAGAAGTACGAGTGAGAACGCTTTTCGACGGTTTTATAATGGGCCTTTTTATTTAATCTATCTTACTTTATTCATACATTCCTCATTTCATTTCATACTCGATACGTTTGTACATATTAATAGTCCTATTGACCTAACTCTTACTTTTTCGGTGCTGACTTGTTGTACTTCTTTGTCTGCCTGTAGTTCCTGCGTTCCATCTTTAAACCGTTGATTTTCTGACTGGCAAGGCGTCTTTCTTCCTTGGTTGATGCCAGGACCAATTCTCTCTGGGCTTCCTGTAGTCGGCGTCTGAAATATTCTTCCACTCCCGATCTCGGTTTCTTCTCCTTGTGCTGTCGTGAAAAATGGTTTAGCTCAGGTTGTTTGATAGCCTGACGCCGGCGATATTCCTCCAACGAGATTGGTCGGGGTCCCGCAGTGGGATCCTTCAAAGCTTCTGTCAACGAGGTTTTGGTTGCGCGGTTCATATATGGGTATTACTGCCTGTCGTCTACTTGGACGGTTCAGGACTTGAGTGGTAGCCGATTACTTGATCGGGTTACCGGGTTACGTTGTTAGTTTCGTCAGGGAACCCTCTTGGCTCGTCTTGGGGCTGTCTTCTTCGGGAACTTCGTAGAACGTCTTGGCTTCGTCTTGGCTTCGTCTTCCTCAGGAACTTCGTAGAGCGTCTTGGGATTGGGCTTCGATTCGGCAGCGGCTGAGACCTGAATTCCTCTCGAGCTTGACTTCGACTAAGCTGAGACCTGGCTTCCTCTCGGGCTTGACTTCGACTACGCTGAGACCTGGCCCATCATTGGTTTCATCATTGACCAATAATTCCCTGTATTTGCTGTCACAGAGGTTAATGAACGTGTTCCTGCTCGAGTAGCATAATCTGTGGCCATTAATGTTCCCACAAGAGGTGAGAATTTCAAAGGTAAATGACCGAGATGTTTCCATGGAAAGTAATTGACCGAAAAAGCTATTGCACTTTATGAAACTAGGTCACTGGGTAAGTCATTTCTTGAATTTTCTATTTCAGCTACTGATCGATGATGGGTAAGTGGCTAGGGTCTAGTACTAATTCTTGGTTTAGTTCCCAGGTACTTCACTTCTATTTCAGCTACTGATCGATGATGGGTAAGTGGCTAGGGTCTAGTACTAATTCTTGGTTTAGTTCCCAGGTACACTGTCAAAGTGTGTCTAGGCTAGACGGTGAGTTGGGTCTGGGGTTAGAGTGTGTCTGGAACTACGATCGTGGGTTTAGATTTGGGGACGTTTAGCATGGACATAACCGTGGGTGAGGGATAGGAAGGTTTGTTGTGGGTTAGGTCAATAGATGGTGCTACTTGGCATTTGGTGTTGGTCCGTACCTTTGCTAGACCATAGATTTTAATCTAGATGTTTGTCGACATGTGAATTTTATTCACAACATTTCCTCCCCTCTTTAGAAGAGATGCCCCTTTTTTTTTTTTTCTTTATAACGAAGTCCTTAGTCTTGAAGTGTGTATCCTTGTCTGTTACCATTGGTACTAAGTGTTGCACATAGCATAAATTAAGATTTTCATAGGTTTACACTTTTGTTTGAATTACTTTAGGACGAACAAGTTTTGCTCTACGTTATGATTCTAAGCATGTTATGTATATAATATGTTACTACATTAACTCTTAATTTTAATTGATCATAAAAGCATCTGCAAGATTTCTCATATTTCGTAACTTAATTTTTTGGATTGTATGAATAATTTGGATTGTATGAATTTCCTACTAAACAATGAATTATTCTGAATTTTATGGTTATACAAAGCAATTTTATGGTTATACAAAGCAATTTTATGTCTATAGCTATTGGTATTTTATATATATTTATATACCTCTTTTCCTTTTTAGTGTTAAGTATTCTGTTATATCGTTTGTCATGGTGAAAGTTGTCGCATACGTTGTCTACTCTTGGTGTTGGGTGCGTCTCTTCTTCCCGATTTTCTGTAAATTTGAAATACGTGGCATCCAAAAGAGTTCTGCTTTCGGGCCTAATGTGTGGTTGTTCTTCCTCCGACCGCCTTTCATGAATTCTTTCTTGTTGCTCGTTATACCATATTTCAGACTGTCGGATCATTTCCCTGATTTCGAATGATATTCTGCCATCTATTGGTTCCGCTGGTACATCCTCTTCTGGTTCGTCGAGCCCCAACTTCCTATATAATTCATCTGCTTCCACCAGTGCTTCCATGAGGATATCATCTTCACTCGTGTCGAAGGTGTCTTGACGTCTAGGTTTAGAGAATTTGTTTCTTAAGATCAGATGGTTGGACTTGCGTGTGGATGCAGTTTAACGTCTTGCCCAGGACGTCTTATCCTAATATTTTTTTTTTTGATATATATATATATTTTTTTTTTTTTTTTTTTTTTTTTTTTTGAAAGTGTGCTGATCCGCGTAATTTGGTTGTCTGATGCCATAATCTGTTCCTTCCGAAGATCAAAATTTACTGGTATGATCTCGACTTTAGGGTCCCTCACTTCCTTGGTGCTAGGAGTACCTCTTAATCTCCACTTCTTCATTAGTTTTCAGCATAAAAGGATTATGCCGATGATTGCCAGACATCCGGTTATTATGGTCGTGGCGTTAAGTTGAATGTGCGTATGTTGTTTGCGTGCGTTTCCGGTGATCTCGCGTTCCAGGTTGTTTATAGCGTAGCTTTCATCTCTCAGCTTGTCGTTGAACATCATGGGGAGGAGTAGTTGAATATCACTATGGTTTTTCTCTCCCGGTATTTGACTTTGATATCGTGCGAGGTCGATCTTAGGTCGAGAATCCTGTGCCGGTTGGTGTATGTGTATCGGACGCGTTTCAGTCGTTTGGTACGGAAGTAGGTAACTAGCCAAATGATAGCTACATGGTGACTTCAATATTATTATTCCAAGTCCTCGGAGTGTTTCGGTATGTTCAGTGTTATCGCATAAGATTACAAGCGTTGTGTCTTGTTGCAACCAATATAACCACGCGTTGTCTTGGTGCATGGGGACGATTAAGTTTCTGGTTTGTTTTATTACTCGAATTGGACAGTCTTCAATTTTACTGTTGGTTTGTTTTAGTAGCTCCGCTAGACAGTCCCGGTTTTTTGGGTCTAGTTTAACTGGGTGCTTCCAGTGGCAAATAAGGTATGTCTCGTTCATATTGGTGCACTCGGAGTGGTACTCTAACTCCGTCATACCGAAGTTAAGCTGGGATCGAGTAGTGTTCAAGAAATACGAGTCTTCCAGGTCATAAATGTATGGTGGGTTCTGCTTTATCAACATTGGTGTTGTATATACTCGATTGATGGTGTATTTCACGGGATTTATTAAAGGGACTCTTATCTGTATGAGCATTTTTCCTTCTATAAGTTCGCAATCGACTTTGGCTAACCTTTGTAAAGTGGGGAAATCTATGTCTAACTCTTTCCCGTAATAAAGTTTAGAGATGTTGGCATACAATTCTCGAAATTTATGAGCTGGTAACAATAAAGGACTCAGTTCCCTTTTATACATTGCTTCTGCCATTACGAATATATCGGTGATTTCGAGGTAAATATGTTGTAGCTCCCCAATAATTAGAAGCATAACTTCGTTAATATCAGTTCTCATGTGAAGGTTTCTTAAGTCCTCAGTATATCTTCGGGTCTCGTTTTGTCTTTTACGGTTTATCTCGTTGAGTTTTTGAATCAACTGGTTATATCTTTGGGTCATTTCTTTATTCGTTGCGTTGAAGGTGTTGATCGTGTTACGCATAATGGTGACCTGTTGTTTGGTTAATACGAGGCTCTGGCGATTACTTTCCTCCAGCTCGTCCAGTTTTTGGTAGATGTGTGTTGAGTCGTTATCGTCCATTGTACCGAATACTTTGTTCATAATTCGTCCTCCCAGATTTATAAGACCTCGTTTGATTCTTGGTTTGCTATTCATGGTTAACTCCACCTTGTTGATAAGTTCGTTTATTTGTGCCATCCTTCTGTGTAACACCTGGTTCCATTGACTGCATATTTCGTTTCCTACGGCGTCTTTCTGTGTATTGCATAGTTGGTCCAACGCTTTTTCACTTTCCTCCAGGTAACTTAATGATGACCCCCATACTGGCTTATTGACTCGGGTGACTATTGTCCAGTAATCTTGATATATTTGAGCCTCTCCACTTGTTTCGAACACCACCCCGCGTTGCTTGAGAGTATGTGTATCGACAGGTGATTGCGTTGCATAGATTGTCGTCAATAGGCAAGCGAAAATTAACCCTTTCAGCCTGGGAACGTGAGAAGAAAGGAAGAGGGATTACTAAACTACTAACAAAAATTACTAATTGAAAATTTTGAGTCGGTTATTATGTACACGTCGTTTTTTACAGCCAATTTGTATCGTTGTGTTTACGGGGCTGTTAATTGATAGTACTCTGAAGGGTCCCAACCAGTATTGCGCTAATTTATTTTTTCTTGCCGCGTTTTTTAGTAACACTTGGTCGCCGACGTGTATTTTTATCGGGTTCACCTTTCGATCGTAGTATTCCTTTGATTGAACTTTGTTCTCCTCTATATTTTGTTTGGCTATCTGATATGCCCGCTGTAGTTTGTTTCTTAATTTTAGATAATAATTTTCATGGTCGTAGACCGGTTGGGGCTCTCTTTTGAGATTGTTTGGTAATGTTGCCGAAAATCCGTAAAGGCAGTCCATTGGAGTTAGTTTCGTTGCTGTGTGAATGCTGTTGTTTCGTACAAACATTGCCGCGCGTAGGTGATCATCCCAGTCTGTTTGATTTGCATCCACAAAACTCCTCAAATAGTCTACCAAAGGTCTATGCGACCTTTCCAACGCTCCGTTTGATTGCGGGTGGTATGGGGTGGTCTCTAACTTATGGATTTTAAATAACTTGCATACCTGACGAAACATGTCGGAGGTGAAGTTGGTTCCACGATCCGTTATAAGTTTCTTTGGTACCCTATACCTACTGATGATCTCGTCCACAAATGCTTTTGCTACCGTTTTTGTCTCTGTGTTTGTCAAGGGGACCACGTCCATGAATCGGGTGAGGTCATCCTCAAAGCTCAAGATATATTTGTTTCCGCACTTTGTTTCTGGCAACGGCCCTACAATATCCATATACACCTTATCAAAGGGTAGTTTAGCGGTATCCGTGATAACCATAGGTTCTTTGTGTTCTTTACTTTGTTTATTTAACTGGCATTTCTTACAACGTTTCACGTGGTTAATTACATCTTTCAGCATCCCTTTCCAATAGTATTCGCGTCTCAATCGTTGATAAGTCTTGTGGATACCTTGGTGTCCCCCGAGGGGTGAGTCGTGGCAGTCCGATAATATTGTTTTTATGTCGTTCGGATCCGTCAGTATTCTCACTGCCGTATCGGAAGCTTCCTGTTTCTCAGGGTTTGTCGGGACCTCTATCCTGTGTGTTGCATCCGCGACTATGGTGCGGTTTTGATCATTTCTACTAGAGTCCATTTCTTTGGCTTGCCTTCTCGTAATTGCCCAAACTTCATATGGAATTCTGCTCAAAGCATCAGCGTTGGTGTTCTTCTTCCCTTCTTTATATTGAATGTCAAATGTGTAGTCTGACAATTTATGCCATAAACGCAGAATTCGACTAGTGGGGTCTTTAATCCGTATGGCCCCCCGTAGTGGTTTATGATCAGTGTACACCGTAAATGGTCTGCCGTATAAGTAACTCCTATAATTTTTTACGGCCCATACTATGGCGAGCAATTCCCTCTCGATGGTAGAATAATTTCGCTCGGCATTGTTCAACGTTCGACTGGCGTAAGCTATTGGTTGTTCCGCGTTGTCTGGTCCTTGAGCAAGAACTGCACCTAACGCCTCTCCACTGGCGTCTGTGTACAATTTAAATGGTTCGTCAAAGTCTGGATACCGTAATACTGGTGGCGTGGTCAATTTCTCTTTCAAATTATTGAATGCTCTCATACACTGTTCATCCCAGTTAAATTTGGCATCTTTCCTCAATAATTTGTTGATTGGTGCAGCAATCTTGGAGAACCCTTTAATGAATTTCCGATAATAGTTCACCAATCCTAGAAATGATTGCACCTAGTAAATTTGGGTCGGGTGCTACCCCTTCAATTCCGCATTTGTGCCCAAGGTATATGATTTCTCTCTTGAGAAAGTTACACTTCTCCGGATTAATCTTTAGTTGATGTTCTCTTAATCTTTGTAATACCTCACGTAATTTATTTTGATGATCAGCGAGGTTTTTACCATAGTTGACTATGTCATCCAGATAGACAAAACACTGTAGTCCCTGTAACCCAGCTAGTACGTGATTCATTAGGCGCTGGAAGGTGGCTGGTGCCCCTTTTAATCCGAACGGCATCCTTTTGAAGGCGTAGTGGCCATAAGGAGTACTGAAGGCCGTTTTATCGCGATCTTCAGCTTTCATTGTTATTTGATGATAACCGCTGGCGAGATCTATCACCGAGAAGTAACGGGAGTTTCCTAACTGATCTAGGATATCCTCTATCCTAGGCAGCGGATAGGCATCCCCCTCCGTTACTTCATTAAGCTTTCTATAGTCGACGACTATTCTCCATCGTTTCGCGCCATCGGGTTCAGGTTTCTTAGGTACTACCAGTAGTGGAGCATTCCACTGGCTCCAACTTGGTTCGACGATATCTTCTTTTAGGAGCCTCGCTATCTCGTCGTTAATTATCTGTTTCTGGGTTTCGGGCAGTCTGTACATTTTGCACTTAATTGGTACCTGGTCTGCTTTCATTTTTATTTCATGTTTTACGGTTGTGGTATGTCCCAGTTGCTCCCCTGGCAAATGGAAAACATCTTCGAATTGCCATATGGGTTGGTTTATTGATTGATTTTCTTCTTCGTTTAGGTTTTCCCCGATATTTATTATCTTCATTAATTTCGTTAGTCTGCTCTCAGTAGTTTCTTTAGTGACTCCTGGGTCCGTTTTACTTATGTTATAATTCTCTTTGCTTGGGATTTCATATTCCTCTAATAGTTCAGTAGGTTCCTTCTTGATTTTCTCTAGCTTGATATTTAACTCATTTATGATTACTTTGTTATTGTTTACGTTAAGTATACTAAATTTTATTTTTCCTTCTGTTTGTAGTACCAGGGCGTTACTAACATATACCCCTTTTTCGATCTCTTCTCCAATGATTACGTATTCTCCTTTAATGTCTGTTACTATTTCGATAAACTTCACCGTTCTGGGGGGGATTTGGATTGTCCTTCGTTCCGTCAATATGAGACTTTCTTCGATAGTTTTTTGTAGTGAGTCCAATTCTCCGCCAATTCCTTGTTCTGATGCCGAAATACTTTCACCTCCCGTAACGTGCGAGTTTGGGGTGACTAGGTGATCGCCATACGTGCGAGTATGTCGTTTACAAGTGGTGCCACTCTGTTCTGGTTGCACAGTTGGGATTTCTGTATTCACAGGCAGTGTCCCGGGTTTGAAGAGTACTCCTATATCCTGCAGTATTTCGTCAGGTATTGTGGGTGTTAATAAGGCTTCATTTCGTTCCTTGAGTTCTACCGAGGATGAAATACACTCCGTAGTTTTCGAGCTGCGGTTGTTGGTGTGTCCCTCAGTAGTATTTTCACGCTGGGTACTTGTCTTGCCCGTTGCTATTACATCCACAAATCGGGTTCCGTTTTCCTTTGGAACCTGGTGGTCCCCAAATGGAATAGTTACGACTTTATTTCCATTTAGTGACGGGAATACTAATCTCTGGGCTGGACCCTCTACGTTGCAGAATTTCGCAACGAAGTCGTTTCCAATTATCCCTGCTACGTATGCTGGATTCCTGGATTTTATTACATGGAATTTACATGGGTATGATTGCGCTGCTTCTAGTTGTCCTGTTATTGTGCCCTCAGATATTATCTCTCCGGAAATTGTATTTAACGTAACTTTCTCCCAAGGATTTATTTGTTTTAGGTTTCGTGTCTTTAATTCATCTTCTTTTATTAGACTTATTTCGGACCCCGTGTCTATTATGAATTTGGGGTCTTCTTGCTTGGTTATGTTTGTGGGTATTGTTATTATGGGTAATTTGGGTATGTTGTCGCACCTGTTATTGCTGTTGTGCGGTCGGTCGTCTCTATGGAGTTTTCCGTATTTTTCAGTTTTTCTTCTATTTGCATCCTCTCCCATCTTTCTTTTAGGTAGCATCTATTCTCCGAGTGGTCTTCAGCGAGACAAAAATTACATTTAGGTGTGTTTCCCCTTGTCGTGGTTTGATTAACCTGACGTCTCTGGTATTCACCTCTATTCTGTTGGTTGTGTTGGTTGTGTGGCTTATTTGACCGACAGTTTTGGTTTGTATGGCCATAGGCCCTGCATGTAGAACAGAACGGCGTCATTTGTCGGGTTCGACATTCGGCCATTACGTGACCCATACGGTTGCAAAAATCACAGCGCACTTGTCGCCTTTCAAATCCTCCCCGTGTTGGATTATCATTATAATTTGTTGTATTTAAGTGTGTTTGGTAATTACGCGGGGGAAAGTGGTTCGATTGGTACGTCTGGCCCTGGTGGCTTCTCGTGATTCCTCTGAACGGGAATCTTGACCGATCCCGTTGATTCTGCCAGTGGTTCCCCGTTTGATTCCTGCCATGGGTCTGACGCGGTTCCTGTTGTCCCGTTGGTAGCATTGGTTCATTCGAACTGTGTATACTCGGTTTTAACTGCATACACTGTTCTGTTTGTTCTAATTTCAGTATCTTTGTTCCCAATGCGTCGATTGTGTTATCCGTCTCTTGTAACAGGTAGAATTTGTAGTTGGAATTGGTAATTCCAATTTTAAAGCAGTGTATACCTACTTCTTCAATTTCGGCTTTAAGTCCTTCTCCGCCATTAGCATACTGAGTTTCTGCGGCCTTCTTACATGCATTGATTAACGTTCTCACGCGGTTGAAATAGCTAAGTAACGTCCCTGTAGGTAACTGTTGGACGTTCCTTAATTGGTTATTCAAGGTTATATATGAGGTACCTTGCAACAGGTTTGATCTAAGTGTCGATATTATGTTTTCCAGTGAATCTTTCCTTCCCGCCTGTACTACTTCCAACGCTCGTCCCCTTAATCTTGTGGGGAGGAGTTTTACAAACAAAATTTGATCCTGTACTTCTACCAGTGTATCATATGCTAATCGTGCACAATTCACAAATTCATTGATTTCGTTTTCTCTCTTTGGACTGTCCTCTCCAGTTAGGATTGGAACGTTGTTGGACAGTACATTATTAACTAACGTTATATTCGCCATCTTTTCCGTGTTTACCTCGTTGTGCGTTTTGGCGTTTCTATCCTTGGGCGTTCTTTTTGACCCTGTTGGATCTGAATCAACTCTATAGTATCCTCTACCGTGTCTGAGCTCGACTGCTTCGCGTCTTTCTGGGTTTGAGTAGGATGTCTCTCCACTAATCCCGTTTCCTTCTGTTTGCATGGGGGTTTGGGGTATTTGCTCGTTTCCGGACTTATCTCCTTCGTTTGCGTTTGCTTTATCTTTAGTACTCTCTTCTTCAGCTGTGTTAGGGAACTCAGGACTCGGGTTTTCAAACGTAAAAGAATCTATTTTGTCTGCCAATTCACTTAATCTCGCATTTAATGGTACCTTTGGCGTCAACTGTTCCATATAACCCCCTGCTGTGAACAATTGTCTTATTTCTTCAATGTTTATATATTTTTCCTTGCTCCCGTCTATATCTTTCTTTTTCTTTCCCTCTGAAATCTTTAATTTGTGGCTTTTAGTAGGTCGTAAGTTCGTAGATGCGGCTGCGCCAATTTTATGTTGGGATTTTTGGGTAGAAGTACGAGTGAGAACGCTTTTCGACGGTTTTATAATGGGCCTTTTTATTTAATCTATCTTACTTTATTCATACATTCCTCATTTCATTTCATACTCGATACGTTTGTACATATTAATAGTCCTATTGACCTAACTCTTACTTTTTCGGTGCTGACTTGTTGTACTTCTTTGTCTGCCTGTAGTTCCTGCGTTCCATCTTCAAACCGTTGATTTTCTGACTGGCAAGGCGTCTTTCTTCCTTGGTTGATGCCAGGACCAATTCTCTCTGGGCTTCCTGTAGTCGGCGTCTGAAATATTCTTCCACTCCCGATCTCGGTTTCTTCTCCTTGTGCTGTCGTGAAAAATGGTTTAGCTCAGGTTGTTTGATAGCCTGACGCCGGCGATATTCCTCCAACGAGATTGGTCGGGGTCCCGCAGTGGGATCCTTCAAAGCTTCTGTCAACGAGGTTTTGGTTGCGCGGTTCATATATGGGTATTACTGCCTGTCGTCTACTTGGACGGTTCAGGACTTGAGTGGTAGCCGATTACTTGATCGGGTTACCGGGTTACGTTGTTAGTTTCGTCAGGGAACCCTCTTGGCTCGTCTTGGGGCTGTCTTCTTCGGGAACTTCGTAGAACGTCTTGGCTTCGTCTTGGCTTCGTCTTCCTCAGGAACTTCGTAGAGCGTCTTGGGATTGGGCTTCGATTCGGCAGCGGCTGAGACCTGAATTCCTCTCGAGCTTGACTTCGACTAAGCTGAGACCTGGCTTCCTCTCGGGCTTGACTTCGACTACGCTGAGACCTGGCCCATCATTGGTTTCATCATTGACCAATAATTCCCTGTATTTGCTGTCACAGAGGTTAATGAACGTGTTCCTGCTCGAGTAGCATAATCTGTGGCCATTAATGTTCCCACAAGAGGTGAGAATTTCAAAGGTAAATGACCGAGATGTTTCCATGGAAAGTAATTGACCGAAAAAGCTATTGCACTTTATGAAACTAGGTCACTGGGTAAGTCATTTCTTGAATTTTCTATTTCAGCTACTGATCGATGATGGGTAAGTGGCTAGGGTCTAGTACTAATTCTTGGTTTAGTTCCCAGGTACTTCACTTCTATTTCAGCTACTGATCGATGATGGGTAAGTGGCTAGGGTCTAGTACTAATTCTTGGTTTAGTTCCCAGGTACACTGTCAAAGTGTGTCTAGGCTAGACGGTGAGTTGGGTCTGGGGTTAGAGTGTGTCTGGAACTACGATCGTGGGTTTAGATTTGGGGACGTTTAGCATGGACATAACCGTGGGTGAGGGATAGGAAGGTTTGTTGTGGGTTAGGTCAATAGATGGTGCTACTTGGCATTTGGTGTTGGTCCGTACCTTTGCTAGACCATAGATTTTAATCTAGATGTTTGTCGACATGTGAATTTTATTCACAACACTGTCTAGCCATTGTACCTCACGCATACGTATACGAAGGGGACAATAGGCTTCACATGGGGGTGTAAGTAGACGGCGTAGAGATGATAGGTCTGTTGGACTCAGGGGCGAGTAGGTCGATACTCGGCGAAGGGGCTTGGAAATAAACGAACGGCAAGGTGAACATTCGCGAATCAAAAGGAATTAGACACGTTCGTACGGCAAATGGGGAACTGTGTATAGTGGGTGGAGAAATTTCGGCGAATGCGTAGGTAAACAAAGAGGGTCAAGACATGGAGTTGTTGGTCATAGATTCCATCCCAAACGAACTCATACTGGGCATAAACTTTTGGAAAATGTTTGGTCTAACCTTAGACATGGAAAGGCTTAACAGGGAGGTAGCCACATTAGGAGTCAAAGAATATGCAGCGCTGAGGAATAATGATTACTTGACAAGAAAACAAAAAGGGGAACTAGAGGTGCTGGTACAAGAAGAGTTCGAACTAATTAGAGAAGGTTTGGTTCGAACTAATCTCGTCGAGCACACCATCAAGACCAAGGCGCAACTTATCAAACAACGGTAATATCCGGTATCACCGAGTTCAACAACACATCCACGAAGAGATGGAAGGAATGCGTAGTGACACTTTGAACAATAAACGTTAAATGTCGTTTCTTTGTTTACAGAGCAACACATCGTTTAATTCATAGTCAATAAGAAACAAACCTTATAAAACGACATTTAACGTTTATTATTCACAGCGTCACTTTCTTTATTTATCTTTTGTTAATAATCTAAACAAATTATATAAGGTTCAGTCTTAACCGCTATATCATCTTTTTACAATACTTTTTATAACCTCTAAAAGTCTTCCGCATTGACAGCCCTCCTTTACCGACAGTACGAAACGTTCCGTCACAACACCACGCTGCTTTACCGACAAAGCGAGTCGCGGTCAAATTCAAACCAAAGAAATGTTTTATCGTTTTCTTTACGTAGCAGGAATCAAGTAATTTCAAGTTTAGCATTTTTTAGAACAATAAATAGCATAAATTACATCTTTTCTAAATTATTTAACATAAATTAGAGAAGCTGAGTAATTCAACAGTGTAGAGGAAATAGTAATTTATAAACTATAATTAAATAGGGCTCACAATAGGATTAGAACTAAGATAGAAAATACAGGGAGAGGCATCTAACATTCTGAATACGAACTACCGTATATTTGGAGTTTGATAGGCATAATGACTTTCATGAGTCAACAGAAAATTAGTCTTATGTTTGACGTTTACAAAATGGGGCGCTTTACGCTTGAACAAAGTTGGAAACAATTGGAAACTTACTTCAACACTGGTGAGTTTTCTACGGAAACCATAAGAAATTTACGGAGAAAATTTGCCTTCCAATCAGTTGATCAATCAGTGAAGCGAGTTTGCGAAACCGGTTCGTTATTGGACAAAACAACCCGTTCCCGTTTTCGTCCAGTGCGCACACCCGAAAGCATTGTTGCGGTTTCGCACAGTGTGCATGAACATCCATCAACATCAATTCGTCATCGTTCACAGGAACTGAACATTTCTCGCACTTGTCTGATGAGAATTTTGGCTACAAGCAAGAGTGCAAGAAATGAAGCTTCATGACCATCTGATGGGTTTTATATTCGCCTGTAGCATCGGATGGGCTGAAGATCGTTTGGTCGAAGATGAACATTTTTACCGAAAAATTATCTTTTCCGATGAAGCTCATTTCCACCGTGGAGGCTATTTCAATAAGCGAAATTGCCGCCCTCAGAGCCGCCCTCAGGGTCAATGGTGAGCCTTAGGGTCAAGAGTGTTTTATGGACGGAATTTGGTTCTTACAGGGCGGGGCTGCGACACAGCCAACGATACAATCGATCCTTTGCGCACCTCTTTTGAACATCGAATAATAAAGCGAAATTCTGAATTCTGATTCTTTTAAGTATATATGTTACGCTTATCATCCAGAGACAATTGAGCCCTTGAAACACGAAATTGGAGTTGCCATCCATGAGACTGAAACCCAAACAATCGAAATGTACTGAAAAATTGGATTGATCCGATGGGGTACTGTAAGGCCAGCCTTGGCAGTCATTTGAATGATGTTGTGTTTCACTCGTAAATGGAAATGTTCAATCCTTCTAACAAAGTTATAGTTTCGGACAAATATTCATTAGTTTTTTTATATCCGATTCAAATTCCAAATCTTATATAGCCCACCCTTTATCTCTTGAGTTTCTCTCACTGAAGGTAATGAAGAGATAGAATAACAAACAAGAAATGGCCAATAAATCAGTGTTTAGGCTAGAATTGTCATACACATATTTTTTAACTTTAAAACCAAGTCAACACACATGGTATTGGCTTGAACGAATTGCTACCAATTATAACAATACCACAGATGACTATGAAGCAGAGTGTCTATATATCGACCGCTCAGCTCAATTTTGTGTGCGACTTCGCGAACGCCACCTAGTAGTGATGGAACGATCCAACAGCCCGTGGTCATCACCTATATTGCTGTTTCGGAAGAAGGATGGATCAAATCGGTGCTGAACTTTCGGAAGCTGAACGCAGTATCAGAGAAGGATGCCTATCTGCTAACCTATGTAACCAAAACATTGGATAAACTTCTGGAAGCCAAATAATTGTCCTCGCTAGATATCAAAAAGGCCTCCTGGGAGGTACCAATGGCCGAAGACTCGAAAAGCTTAACAGCATTCACCATTCCCGGGCGCGGACGTTTCCAATTGCGACGAATGCCATTCGGGCTACATAATTCATCGGCGACGTGGCAAAATCCGATGGATCATACTCTGAGGGCCAATCTAGAGCCAAATGTGTTCAAATATTTGTACAACGTCATCATTGTAACCTCCACATTTGAGAAATATCTGGAAGTATTGAGACAGGTTTTCCAGCGCCTGAGATAAGCTGGATTGAAGGTTTCCCGGGAAACGTGCAAATTTTGCGGAGACGAGGTGCAATACTTGGGACACGTCGTGGATAGTAAGAGTCTACAAGCGGATCCGGGAACGAAAGCATACTTCAATTTTAGCGCCCAGCGACCGTACGACAAGTGAGAAAATTTTTGGGGATGATTTCCGGGTATAGAAGATTCATACGAAACCACGCCACCCTGGTGGCACCACTCAACGCTCTGTTGAAAAAGGGAGCACGATCCATATGAACCGATGAGTGCGAGTCAGCTTTCACAAGCTGCAAAGAAATGCTTACGACACCCCCAATACTAGCATGCCCGGACATTGATCGACCGTTCAAAAAACAAACGGACGCGTCGGACGTAGGCATACGTGCAGTATTTGGCCAAGTTATTCACCGTAAAGAAAAGGAAAAATAGCACCAGATGCGCTATCTAAAGCGGTACCGCCACTAGAAGACATCGCGACCATGAAGGCGAAGTTATCGACACAAAATTTTCCGATAAATATCGGAAAAATGGTTGAAGATGACACAGTTAAACTAATCGAATACCATAGGTGTGACCGTGATAGTTCGTTACTCAACTCTAAACCTGAAGATACGCAGCCGAGCCGAGCAAGACGATCTCTGGACCGAACAACACGAGTCTGAATTGGACGAATTTCAACACTTCATCATCTGGTGCAGACTGCAGTGAACAGACGAAGACTTCTTGGGATCCAGCCTAGAGGACATGATCAATTATCGAGAGCACATTCACCTGTAAACACGTAAGTTGCAATTGAAGACACACCGTTAGACCCGTCGAAAATGGTTCACAGAAATCTATCGGCCGCGGGAAACCCGGATGAACACGATTCATGCAACCTATCAGACCGGGTCATTCGCGAATATTAACGGTTTACGCTCAAACAAGGATCCATGTCGAAACCAAACACACCTCCGTTAGAGAAAGCACTTAAATACCCAAAGGTGGGACTCAGACCAATTAGCTTGGAAGAGTACCGGGCTAGGCAACTGGAAAAAGATCGGACGATTACTCCAACCCCAAACAGGGAACCGCATGCGGCGGAAATACAGGACCAGAGTACAGGCATGGTTTAGACGGCGGATAGAAGAAATGCGACGCCTCTGGCAACTGGATTGAAGGAGCGCCTTAGACTGAGTAAGGAGATCCAGCGACTACGAAACGAGAGTCTCAGTGACAGGAGGGTGAAAGGAAACAGGCAGCCACCATTACGCACAAGAAGCAAGATAGCCGTAGTTATAGCCATTAGTTCTTAAGCAAATGATTAAACTAAGATGATTGTAAACCTTCTATGTAATAAAGAATGAAAACTAAATGAAATTGGGTTTTGTAATCGTAAGTTTATGTAAACAAATGATGTCGGTCCCGAGTGTACCTTCAACAATCAAACAATTGCATGGCTTAGCACCACAAAGGGAAGGGTGCTAAATGCGTGCATAACAGCAGTAAGATGGCCCGATTGCTCGATGAAAGGGTTTTTCTGATGTTCGGCGTACGGTCAAAAATCATCTGCGACAACGGGGTATAATATAGGTTAAAACAGCTACAACACCTTGCCCAAGGCTTCAGCACTAACCCTTCAGGCTAACCTGGCTGGACGCACAAATCAAGAGATAAAGAGGATAGTGCGATCATACGTAGGAACGAACGAGCGAGATTGGGATAAGGAATTAGTCAAGGTTGGGTGCGCCCCACGCACGTACACGCACGAAAGCAGGAGGGTAACCCCATACTTCCTGGATTTTCGTCGTGAAATGGTCACCAGCTGCGTTGGACAAGTCGAAACCAATATAGAAGGAGGCATCCTAGATCCTTAGGAACGCGCAGCGGAGCTGCAAGCGATCAGGAAGGAGGTGCATGAAAGACTGACCCGATGGCTGACAGATCAGAATCAACATTACAAACTGGAATAGCGAAGCCCAGAATTCGCGGAAGATGACCTGGTCTGGCGTTGAAACCACTCCCAACCGGACGCCAGCGAACACTATGTGGCTAAGTAAGTAGTAGTAATATTGGCTCTTTTACTATCCAAGGGAAAATGTCCTCGGCGACATTCAAACTGGCAGAGGAGAATGGCAAACCAGCGGGTACCTGGAATGCCAATGAATACATCCTCTAACACTGGTCCCACTTTCATCCCCATTTGTCTGTCGTAACGGCCCATTAGGTGATGAGATCCAACTCGTGAAGAGGTTAGACATGGCTGCTAAGGAGTAGATTTTGTTGGTTAGGCAGATAACAGGATTGGGTGATCATCAAGAGGTACGGGGAGGAATATCACGGTTGCAATTTAGTTCACTAATCCGGGAACCACGCCAATTTACACTTTGTCGCGAGATCCCCTTTAATAAACCGCCAAAAGTTAAGCAATCGTCGGCCGAGCAGCAATTTCGAAAAATCCGGCGATTGCCTTCCTCAAGGCGTTTGAATGCAGGACAAAGAACACCCACCCTCCGACGGATCGCTCAAGCGACTGATCGTCTCGCCGGGAATCTATCAAAGATTCCATTGATGGCGCGGCGACCCCGCCCCCTTTGAGCCAGAGACACGGGTGACTGTGTTGGCACGCATATCGGGTGAAAGATCGATATAGGATTTCGATCACTGACCTTGTCCCAATTGCCACCAGGGCAAAGCGAGAGCGAAAACTAGAGCCCTTTCAATTTATAGAAAGGTGAGGAGCTTCTCGGTCATGAGCATTCAGTCATGGAGTTGAATGACCGGGAAATGGGGTCGTGTGCAAATGGTGTACGTGATTCAGGACACTCACGATGGGAGATATTGGGAGCGTGTGAATCCGACAACTCGTTAGGGCAAGAAGGATATAAGGGGACTTTAGCGAGATATTAGGGTTTTTCTAAGTTAGTTTTGATCGCGACATCGAGGTTCCGGCAGCGTGGTACTGGCTAGAAAAAGTACAGCTGGATTTGCTGAGATGAATTAAGTTTGAATTCAACACTTGAAATTTTTGTGTGTGAGAAATAGTTATTTTTTTTTTAAAGAAAAAGTCAAGAAAATTTCGGGGAGGGTGCAAGGGGCGGTTCTGGCTAGAGGCAAACAATTAATGAAATTTGAATTCGAATTAAGGCAGAAGTGTATAGATAATGAAATTGCTAAAAATATGATTAAAAAGTGTGATTGAAAATTAAGTATATTACGTCAAGCAAACGAAGAAAGACTTTTATGGAAAGACATGCATAGAAAGAAGTTGTGAAACCAGGAAAACAGTTGAAAGTGAGTGAAATGGATAAAAACCGAAAGGCCCAGCCAAGGTCCACACCGCACATTTACCGTGAAAACATCGGGATAAAATTACAATAAGTGTTTCTTATTAGTATGTACTTAAATCAATGTCTCTTATATAATGGTTATATAGAAGGTGTTCATGAACGCATCCCAACTGACCTTAACCGGATGACAGGCCATTACCCTATTCCCTTCATAAACTCACTTGATCGTATTTCACAGAATGCTATATTCACCGCGTCAGCATTGCTTATCACCAACTAAACTAACCTGACCTTGAACCAGATCGTCCGTCACCCGAAATGTCATCGACCCAAGCGAGAAGCGCATGCATACATTCTTTTCTCAAATTAGCTCTTACCTATAGTTAATGTAAATTTAGTCACTAAGTAACAAAATTACGAGTTTTAGCATATTTAAGCAATTTTCACCTATATAAATCGAACGAATTATTAATAAAGTTCAGTTGTTAATTAGAACCAAAGCCTTTCACTCCTTCCTCATAACCGATCGTGTATCGGTCTTAGACCTTAGCACCCTTCATCACAAGTCTTGGTGTAACACCTTGATTTGCTCTGTCAAAACTTCCCCCTTTAAAGAAAGGAGTCAAAAAGGGTTAGTGAGAGGTGTAACACCTTAACTAATTGCATTAAGGCAAAGGCAGAAGAGTCTGCGCTCAACATTTGGTGACCCCGACGTGATTCACGTCACGCGAACCCCAAACCATTCAAGTTTACGCGAATTTTAAACCGTTCACCGTCGCGGCAAATCGTCAAACCGCGAATACCGTCAAGATCGAGCATCTTGAAGAAGAAGCAGCTGAAGTTTCCATCCTATCGACGTCCCTCCCAACATTCCGAGACACCATTACCTCGAGAGTGCCTGCTAAGTTTAATGAATCTCAAAATGGACATCAAAAACTGGGATCCTCTGTTGCTCCACATCCTCATCAAAAAACTAGACGGAGTCTCACACACGCTTTACGAGCAAGGCCTGGAACATCCTAGGAAATTGCAATCTATGGAGCACATCCGCACGTTCCTGGAAAGGCGATTCCAGTCACTAGAATCCCTTCTTAACAAAAACTCAAGAAACGCCTCTAACGAAATTAACTTCGGCAAAGGGCGACCCCCAAGGGCATTTGCTGTCGTATCCTCAAGGACGCCGTGATTCGTGTGTAAAGGAGAGCATCCAATCTTCTCCTGCTCCAGTTTTCTCAATCACAGTCCTGACAAGCGCCTTAAACTTATACAACGCGCTGGTCGCTGCGTTAATTGATTCAAGAAGGGACATCGCTCCAATCAACGTACCTCTGGTAATTGCCACAAGTGCTCCAAGAAACACAATACATTGCTTCATTTGGAAGACAACAGCCCAAGATCTCAAGCTTCGGGCAATCACCTCCCGCAGTCGACAACCGACAAATACAAGCACACCCAGATTCAAGCACTAAGGAAGCTGCGTCGCTCAGTTCCAGCACTCCCGCAACTGTCGGCGCTTATACTCTGTTAAGTACAGTCCTCATCAAGGTCACGGATAGCTGGGCAAAACAAATTCAGGCAAAAGCCTTGTTAGACTCCGGTTCCCAGCTAAACTTCATTTCAGAAAGACTTTTAAAAAGATTGGGTCTCCAAGAAACGCGACATTCAGTTATTACTGGTGGGATCGGTTCGACAGCACAAAACACACGCTCAAGAGCCAACATCGAAATACATTCCTACATAACTGACTTCAGCACAAGCATAGACGTTCATGTCTTATCAAGGATAATAGCACCGCAACCCTCGCAACATATCGAGAAGACGTCCTGGCCTTTTCCTGACAACATAAGGTTGGCCGATCCTGAGTTTCATCGTCCTGATCCCATTGACATTCTTATCGGAGCCGAGCTGTTCTATTCAGTTCTCTCTGTTGGCCAAATAAAATTGGGAGAGCGACTTCCTAGACTCCAGAACACGGTTCTCGGTTGGACCGTGTCAGGCCGAATCGCCACGCCCAGCTCAGTAACTAACCTCGCACACTGCGGAATATGCAGTGAAGATGAAACTTTGGACACCCACATCCAAAAATTCTGGCAGCTTGAGGAAACTGAACATGGCTCAAATAATTATACCGCTGCTGAAAACAATTGTGAGGAATTCTTCATCCAGACTACGAAAAGGGACAACCTCGGCCGGTTTCGATGGATCAGCGAAAAACACCAGCAATCTGTCACTGAATAATGTCCTGGCAAGTTAATCCAAGTTGACCCAGCTGACCAAAGATACCAGTTGATATGGTGGAGGGACGATGTTAATAAACCGTTGAAGTGCTATCAGCTTTGCATCGTCACTTATGGTACTGCTCCAGCTTCTTATCTCGCCACGCGTACCTTACATATGCTGGCCGACAATGTGAAGGACCAGTACCCTCTTGCCGCTCAATTGTTCAAAAATGACTTTTATGTGGATGACGTTTTGTCTGGTTCAGACCACTTGCCCACCGGCCTGCTAAAGCAAACCGAATAGTTATCATCTCTGAAAACCGCGGGCATAAGGCTTCGTAAATGGTGCGCAAACCATCCTCACCTATTTAAAGAAATACCAGCTGAGGATCAAGCAATTGAACTAGACTTCAGTAACCATTCCGACGACAGCATCAAAACGATGGGGTTAACTTGGCAACCCAAATCTGATTCTTTCATCATTCGAAGCACTTTAATCCCTTCGCAAAGGGTCACGAAGCGAACCGCGTCTTCTGACATCGCACACATCTTTGACCCATTGGGCATATTGGCTCCAGTGGTCATAACGGCGAAGCTGTTTTTGCAGAAACTGTGGGAGTTAAAACTCGATTGAAACGCTTCACTTCCACAAGAACTACATACCAAATGTATCAGCTTCAGAGATGGCTTGAGCGCATTAAACCACATAACGTTCCCCAGACATGTATTGACTCACAAAATAAGCTCCCAAATACAACTACATATTCTCGCTGATGCCTCAGAGAAGGCATATGAGGCTGCCGCGTACATCAGGTCCGTAGGGCGAGACAACGTCGTCATTGTACGATTACTATGTGCCAAGTGTAAGGTTGCACGAATCAAGAGAATAACACTACCTCGCCTCGAGTTATGCGCCGCCAAATTGGCCACACAGCTCAAACAGCGCATTAAAAAGGATCTGCATTTGAAAACCAATCAAATCTTCCTTTGGACCAATTCATCAATAGTTCTCGGTTGGATTAAGGCTGAGTCATCGAATTTCCACATCTTCGTCGCCAACCGCATTTCGGCCATACAGAGTGCCAGCATCCCCGAGCAATGGTTACACGTACCATCATTGGAGAATCCAGCCGACCTATTATAAAGAGGCGTTCCTCCTGAAAAATTAGTCAACAACACTTTATGGTTCTTCGGTCCACTTTTCCTTCATGGTAGAGAAGACGCATGGCCTTATCTTAATCCAAACCCTGACGAATGCACTCTGGAGCAACGGACTAAGATTCAATCCACATGTCTCGGATTCACAAGGGACGACGACTTCCTACTCAACAATAATCATCAAAATTCCTTCAGACGTCTTCAGCGCATAATTGCCTATATTCTACGCTTCACCAAGGCCCTGAATCGGTGCTCCAGAGAGAACAATTCACCCGTTCCATCAGTGATAGAGCTAGACGAAGCACAACCTCTGATAATCAAACATGTCCAGCAACAAGGATTCAAAGACGATCTCCGGCATATAATCAAATATGGCGAAGTTTCAAAGGGTAGCTCAATCAGTTCCTTCAATCCTGGACCAAGATGGAATCCTACGGGTAGGGAGACGCCTCGAGTCATCAAATCTCGAGTATCGAGCCAAGCATCCTGCTCTGTTTCGAATTGTCATCCAATCACCAAGATGTTATTCAATGCGCTACACACAGAAAATATCCATGCGGGTCCTCAGGCTCTACTCGCCATCGCACGACAACAGTTCTGGCCACTCGGCGGCGAGAACTTAGCTCGCGCCGTCGTACAACACTGCGTCCGTTGTGCCAAGGCCAAGCCCAAGCCCAAACTATTGACACAACTAATGGGGAATTTGCCACCTGACCGCGTTCAACCAGCACGACCATTCATCAATTCCGGAGTCGTTTTTTGCGGCCCGATATACGTTCATTTCAAGATCCGGGGTAAACAGCCACAAAAGGCTTACATCGCTATTTTTCTTTGCTTCGCTACGAAGGCCGTTCATTTGGAATTGGTGAGCGATTTATTAACGGATGGCTTTCTTGATGCCTTGCGTCGATTCATATCACGGCGAGGACATTGCCGTAAAATTTATTATGACAACGCCACCAACTTTGTCGGTGCTCGAAATCAATTACAGGAGCTCAATGATGTCTTCAGCAAGAATGCTTCCAAGGAGAAACTACTCAAGGAATGCAGTTCTCGAGGTATTGACTTTCACTTTATCCCTCCTCGAGCTCCTCATTCCGGTGGGCTGGGTAAGCCGCCGTCAAATCTGCAAAGAATCTAATGCAGCATAGTCTTGCTTCGGCTTCATTGACGTATGAAGGAATGAGACAGTCATCGTGGGAGTAGAAGCTATTTTGAATTCTCGCCTCATTACGCCAATGTCTGATGACGCCAATGATATCGCAGCCCTGACGCCAGGACACTTCTTGATTGGTGAGCCACTAACAGCACTCGTCGACCCTCAGGCTCATTCAAACAAGGTCAGTTTACTAACTCGGTGGAAGCTTGTCACGTACGTCAAGAACGAGTTCTGGAAACGATGGTCGACTGAATATTTGAATCAACTCCAACATCGAGTCAAATGGAAACATACGGCCCAAAACGTCTCACCCGGCACAATGGTCATCATCAAGGAAGATAACCTTCCACCGTTGAAGTGGCCATTGGGGCGCGTAACCAACGTCGTTAAGGGAGAGGACGGACTCGTTCGAGTTGTCGACGTAAGAACAGCAAATAACATCTTGCGCCGACCAATACACCGATTGGCACCACTCCCCGTCGAAAATGAAGACGGGAACGACATGGAACCAACCGAGCAACCAAAAAAGGGAACGATGCCGCAACCATCAGTGGACCAAGGCCCCACGCCAGTTAAACATACTCGCTCCGCTCTTTTCACCATGTTACTTGTATGTCTCTTCCTGTCCCCGGTCACAGCATCTCGCTCAAAAATATCTCCCTTCCACACCCAGGCATATATTTCGAAAACTTAGGCAGAACAAACATTATTACCAGTGATTGGAATATTATATTATATTATGACATGCAATCATTTTGGAGGGAGTTCGAACTTCTACAAACGTTTAGTGCATCTTTATGTAACTTATCATCTACCACGCCCAATCCGGAATCTTATCACAAAATAGCCAAGCAAATTAATCGTGTAGTGGATGAGCTCAGCCAGACCAATCAACTCTTAAGAAATCGTCCATCTGGTCGAGCAAGACGAGGACTGCTCAACATCGTTGGCAACGCAGCAAACTTTATGTTTGGTGTCCTTGATTCTAAACACGCTTAAGAAATGTCCATGACCATTGACTCTATAAAGAACAACGAAGGACATTTATTAAATCTGTTGCGTAACCAAACCTCCATTCTAGACGCTACGGTCAATATTATGAAAAAGGATCACCAGGCTATTGACATGAAGTTTCAGAGAGTTGAGTCTCACTTAAATGATTTATCCACACAGATAAACGCAATACACAACGACGCACAACAAGAAGCTCGATCTCGGTTCTTCATCCTAATGTCGTTACAGGCTACACTGCTCGCTACCAACTTCTAGAGCACTCAAGGCCTGATTTTGGACGTCTTAGTCAATATACATCGAGGAAGAGTCAGCAGATATTTTTTATCGCCAGAAAGGTGAGGAGCTTCTCGGTCATGAGCATTCAGTCATGGAGTTGAATGACCGGGAAATGGGGTCGTGTGCAAATGGTGTACGTGATTCAGGACACTCACGATGGGAGATATTGGGAGCGTGTGAATCCGACAACTCGTTAGGGCAAGAAGGATATAAGGGGACTTTAGCGAGATATTAGGGTTTTTCTAAGTTAGTTTTGATCGCGACATCGAGGTTCCGGCAGCGTGGTACTGGCTAGAAAAAGTACAGCTGGATTTGCTGAGATGAATTAAGTTTGAATTCAACACTTGAAATTTTTGTGTGTGAGAAATAGTTATTTTTTTTTTAAAGAAAAAGTCAAGAAAATTTCGGGGAGGGTGCAAGGGGCGGTTCTGGCTAGAGGCAAACAATTAATGAAATTTGAATTCGAATTAAGGCAGAAGTGTATAGATAATGAAATTGCTAAAAATATGATTAAAAAGTGTGATTGAAAATTAAGTATATTACGTCAAGCAAACGAAGAAAGACTTTTATGGAAAGACATGCATAGAAAGAAGTTGTGAAACCAGGAAAACAGTTGAAAGTGAGTGAAATGGATAAAAACCGAAAGGCCCAGCCAAGGTCCACACCGCACATTTACCGTGAAAACATCGGGATAAAATTACAATAAGTGTTTCTTATTAGTATGTACTTAAATCAATGTCTCTTATATAATGGTTATATAGAAGGTGTTCATGAACGCATCCCAACTGACCTTAACCGGATGACAGGCCATTACCCTATTCCCTTCATAAACTCACTTGATCGTATTTCACAGAATGCTATATTCACCGCGTCAGCATTGCTTATCACCAACTAAACTAACCTGACCTTGAACCAGATCGTCCGTCACCCGAAATGTCATCGACCCAAGCGAGAAGCGCATGCATACATTCTTTTCTCAAATTAGCTCTTACCTATAGTTAATGTAAATTTAGTCACTAAGTAACAAAATTACGAGTTTTAGCATATTTAAGCAATTTTCACCTATATAAATCGAACGAATTATTAATAAAGTTCAGTTGTTAATTAGAACCAAAGCCTTTCACTCCTTCCTCATAACCGATCGTGTATCGGTCTTAGACCTTAGCACCCTTCATCACAAGTCTTGGTGTAACACCTTGATTTGCTCTGTCAAAACTTCCCCCTTTAAAGAAAGGAGTCAAAAAGGGTTAGTGAGAGGTGTAACACCTTAACTAATTGCATTAAGGCAAAGGCAGAAGAGTCTGCGCTCAACATTTGGTGACCCCGACGTGATTCACGTCACGCGAACCCCAAACCATTCAAGTTTACGCGAATTTTAAACCGTTCACCGTCGCGGCAAATCGTCAAACCGCGAATACCGTCAAGATCGAGCATCTTGAAGAAGAAGCAGCTGAAGTTTCCATCCTATCGACGTCCCTCCCAACATTCCGAGACACCATTACCTCGAGAGTGCCTGCTAAGTTTAATGAATCTCAAAATGGACATCAAAAACTGGGATCCTCTGTTGCTCCACATCCTCATCAAAAAACTAGACGGAGTCTCACACACGCTTTACGAGCAAGGCCTGGAACATCCTAGGAAATTGCAATCTATGGAGCACATCCGCACGTTCCTGGAAAGGCGATTCCAGTCACTAGAATCCCTTCTTAACAAAAACTCAAGAAACGCCTCTAACGAAATTAACTTCGGCAAAGGGCGACCCCCAAGGGCATTTGCTGTCGTATCCTCAAGGACGCCGTGATTCGTGTGTAAAGGAGAGCATCCAATCTTCTCCTGCTCCAGTTTTCTCAATCACAGTCCTGACAAGCGCCTTAAACTTATACAACGCGCTGGTCGCTGCGTTAATTGATTCAAGAAGGGACATCGCTCCAATCAACGTACCTCTGGTAATTGCCACAAGTGCTCCAAGAAACACAATACATTGCTTCATTTGGAAGACAACAGCCCAAGATCTCAAGCTTCGGGCAATCACCTCCCGCAGTCGACAACCGACAAATACAAGCACACCCAGATTCAAGCACTAAGGAAGCTGCGTCGCTCAGTTCCAGCACTCCCGCAACTGTCGGCGCTTATACTCTGTTAAGTACAGTCCTCATCAAGGTCACGGATAGCTGGGCAAAACAAATTCAGGCAAAAGCCTTGTTAGACTCCGGTTCCCAGCTAAACTTCATTTCAGAAAGACTTTTAAAAAGATTGGGTCTCCAAGAAACGCGACATTCAGTTATTACTGGTGGGATCGGTTCGACAGCACAAAACACACGCTCAAGAGCCAACATCGAAATACATTCCTACATAACTGACTTCAGCACAAGCATAGACGTTCATGTCTTATCAAGGATAATAGCACCGCAACCCTCGCAACATATCGAGAAGACGTCCTGGCCTTTTCCTGACAACATAAGGTTGGCCGATCCTGAGTTTCATCGTCCTGATCCCATTGACATTCTTATCGGAGCCGAGCTGTTCTATTCAGTTCTCTCTGTTGGCCAAATAAAATTGGGAGAGCGACTTCCTAGACTCCAGAACACGGTTCTCGGTTGGACCGTGTCAGGCCGAATCGCCACGCCCAGCTCAGTAACTAACCTCGCACACTGCGGAATATGCAGTGAAGATGAAACTTTGGACACCCACATCCAAAAATTCTGGCAGCTTGAGGAAACTGAACATGGCTCAAATAATTATACCGCTGCTGAAAACAATTGTGAGGAATTCTTCATCCAGACTACGAAAAGGGACAACCTCGGCCGGTTTCGATGGATCAGCGAAAAACACCAGCAATCTGTCACTGAATAATGTCCTGGCAAGTTAATCCAAGTTGACCCAGCTGACCAAAGATACCAGTTGATATGGTGGAGGGACGATGTTAATAAACCGTTGAAGTGCTATCAGCTTTGCATCGTCACTTATGGTACTGCTCCAGCTTCTTATCTCGCCACGCGTACCTTACATATGCTGGCCGACAATGTGAAGGACCAGTACCCTCTTGCCGCTCAATTGTTCAAAAATGACTTTTATGTGGATGACGTTTTGTCTGGTTCAGACCACTTGCCCACCGGCCTGCTAAAGCAAACCGAATAGTTATCATCTCTGAAAACCGCGGGCATAAGGCTTCGTAAATGGTGCGCAAACCATCCTCACCTATTTAAAGAAATACCAGCTGAGGATCAAGCAATTGAACTAGACTTCAGTAACCATTCCGACGACAGCATCAAAACGATGGGGTTAACTTGGCAACCCAAATCTGATTCTTTCATCATTCGAAGCACTTTAATCCCTTCGCAAAGGGTCACGAAGCGAACCGCGTCTTCTGACATCGCACACATCTTTGACCCATTGGGCATATTGGCTCCAGTGGTCATAACGGCGAAGCTGTTTTTGCAGAAACTGTGGGAGTTAAAACTCGATTGAAACGCTTCACTTCCACAAGAACTACATACCAAATGTATCAGCTTCAGAGATGGCTTGAGCGCATTAAACCACATAACGTTCCCCAGACATGTATTGACTCACAAAATAAGCTCCCAAATACAACTACATATTCTCGCTGATGCCTCAGAGAAGGCATATGAGGCTGCCGCGTACATCAGGTCCGTAGGGCGAGACAACGTCGTCATTGTACGATTACTATGTGCCAAGTGTAAGGTTGCACGAATCAAGAGAATAACACTACCTCGCCTCGAGTTATGCGCCGCCAAATTGGCCACACAGCTCAAACAGCGCATTAAAAAGGATCTGCATTTGAAAACCAATCAAATCTTCCTTTGGACCAATTCATCAATAGTTCTCGGTTGGATTAAGGCTGAGTCATCGAATTTCCACATCTTCGTCGCCAACCGCATTTCGGCCATACAGAGTGCCAGCATCCCCGAGCAATGGTTACACGTACCATCATTGGAGAATCCAGCCGACCTATTATAAAGAGGCGTTCCTCCTGAAAAATTAGTCAACAACACTTTATGGTTCTTCGGTCCACTTTTCCTTCATGGTAGAGAAGACGCATGGCCTTATCTTAATCCAAACCCTGACGAATGCACTCTGGAGCAACGGACTAAGATTCAATCCACATGTCTCGGATTCACAAGGGACGACGACTTCCTACTCAACAATAATCATCAAAATTCCTTCAGACGTCTTCAGCGCATAATTGCCTATATTCTACGCTTCACCAAGGCCCTGAATCGGTGCTCCAGAGAGAACAATTCACCCGTTCCATCAGTGATAGAGCTAGACGAAGCACAACCTCTGATAATCAAACATGTCCAGCAACAAGGATTCAAAGACGATCTCCGGCATATAATCAAATATGGCGAAGTTTCAAAGGGTAGCTCAATCAGTTCCTTCAATCCTGGACCAAGATGGAATCCTACGGGTAGGGAGACGCCTCGAGTCATCAAATCTCGAGTATCGAGCCAAGCATCCTGCTCTGTTTCGAATTGTCATCCAATCACCAAGATGTTATTCAATGCGCTACACACAGAAAATATCCATGCGGGTCCTCAGGCTCTACTCGCCATCGCACGACAACAGTTCTGGCCACTCGGCGGCGAGAACTTAGCTCGCGCCGTCGTACAACACTGCGTCCGTTGTGCCAAGGCCAAGCCCAAGCCCAAACTATTGACACAACTAATGGGGAATTTGCCACCTGACCGCGTTCAACCAGCACGACCATTCATCAATTCCGGAGTCGTTTTTTGCGGCCCGATATACGTTCATTTCAAGATCCGGGGTAAACAGCCACAAAAGGCTTACATCGCTATTTTTCTTTGCTTCGCTACGAAGGCCGTTCATTTGGAATTGGTGAGCGATTTATTAACGGATGGCTTTCTTGATGCCTTGCGTCGATTCATATCACGGCGAGGACATTGCCGTAAAATTTATTATGACAACGCCACCAACTTTGTCGGTGCTCGAAATCAATTACAGGAGCTCAATGATGTCTTCAGCAAGAATGCTTCCAAGGAGAAACTACTCAAGGAATGCAGTTCTCGAGGTATTGACTTTCACTTTATCCCTCCTCGAGCTCCTCATTCCGGTGGGCTGGGTAAGCCGCCGTCAAATCTGCAAAGAATCTAATGCAGCATAGTCTTGCTTCGGCTTCATTGACGTATGAAGGAATGAGACAGTCATCGTGGGAGTAGAAGCTATTTTGAATTCTCGCCTCATTACGCCAATGTCTGATGACGCCAATGATATCGCAGCCCTGACGCCAGGACACTTCTTGATTGGTGAGCCACTAACAGCACTCGTCGACCCTCAGGCTCATTCAAACAAGGTCAGTTTACTAACTCGGTGGAAGCTTGTCACGTACGTCAAGAACGAGTTCTGGAAACGATGGTCGACTGAATATTTGAATCAACTCCAACATCGAGTCAAATGGAAACATACGGCCCAAAACGTCTCACCCGGCACAATGGTCATCATCAAGGAAGATAACCTTCCACCGTTGAAGTGGCCATTGGGGCGCGTAACCAACGTCGTTAAGGGAGAGGACGGACTCGTTCGAGTTGTCGACGTAAAAACAGCAAATAACATCTTGCGCCGACCAATACACCGATTGGCACCACTCCCCGTCGAAAATGAAGACGGGAACGACATGGAACCAACCGAGCAACCAAAAAAGGGAACGATGCCGCAACCATCAGTGGACCAAGGCCCCACGCCAGTTAAACATACTCGCTCCGCTCTTTTCACCATGTTACTTGTATGTCTCTTCCTGTCCCCGGTCACAGCATCTCGCTCAAAAATATCTCCCTTCCACACCCAGGCATATATTTCGAAAACTTAGGCAGAACAAACATTATTACCAGTGATTGGAATATTATATTATATTATGACATGCAATCATTTTGGAGGGAGTTCGAACTTCTACAAACGTTTAGTGCATCTTTATGTAACTTATCATCTACCACGCCCAATCCGGAATCTTATCACAAAATAGCCAAGCAAATTAATCGTGTAGTGGATGAGCTCAGCCAGACCAATCAACTCTTAAGAAATCGTCCATCTGGTCGAGCAAGACGAGGACTGCTCAACATCGTTGGCAACGCAGCAAACTTTATGTTTGGTGTCCTTGATTCTAAACACGCTTAAGAAATGTCCATGACCATTGACTCTATAAAGAACAACGAAGGACATTTATTAAATCTGTTGCGTAACCAAACCTCCATTCTAGACGCTACGGTCAATATTATGAAAAAGGATCACCAGGCTATTGACATGAAGTTTCAGAGAGTTGAGTCTCACTTAAATGATTTATCCACACAGATAAACGCAATACACAACGACGCACAACAAGAAGCTCGATCTCGGTTCTTCATCCTAATGTCGTTACAGGCTACACTGCTCGCTACCAACTTCTAGAGCACTCAAGGCCTGATTTTGGACGTCTTAGTCAATATACATCGAGGAAGAGTCAGCAGATATTTTTTATCGCCAGAGCAGCTAAGAACCGTTCTACACACCATTCGGGCCAATCTCCCTTCAAGTTTAAGACTACCGCTCAATCAGGATGATATACTCCATTTTTACAATCTTATTACACTTGAAGGTCGAATGACGGACAAGCACTTCATTTTCAAACTCAGAGTGCCCTTAATCGCGGTTGAAGACTTCGACCTCTTTCGAGTGGTTCCAGTTCCAGTCAAGATGAACGATAGTTTCGTGGCTATTAGACCATCCTTTCCCTACTTAATGGTTAACTTACCGCGGAACACTATTATCCGCTTACGGAATGTCGACTCCGCATCTGCACTACGATGAACGGGAGGCATTTATGCAGTCAACATTACCCGTTGTAGAAAATTGGATCATCTATCTCTGCCTGTGAAATCAACCTCCTGAATCAGTTAACTCCACACCATTGCCAGTTGATGAGAGTAGACACTTATTCCAGTTGGACTCAACTTCACACACCAAACCAGTGAATCTTCTCCTTGCCAGAAAAAACCACAATCAACATTGTTTGTGGAAATGACATGTCACAGCTGACTCTCCAACGGACGGGTATCTTAACACTTGATAGCAATTCAAGTCATTAACCAGCCTCTCATCACGATTCGAGGGCACAAGAGCTACTCCAGAATGAGCCACGCTTCCTACGCTCCGGCCCTTAACTTGACTGACCTCATCGACCCGCTCAACATGACATCAGCATTGATAACTTCACCCCACACATCCAAGAATTGGAATCATTCAAGCGAAGGCTGTCAGAAATGGACAACAAAATCCCGGCCTTGATACAGGGACACTCTAACCACCATCACGCTCTGGCCTATGGGACTCTGTGCGTCGTACTCATAACCATCATTGGGGTATTCTGGATGGCAACAAGGGACTTATCGCGCCATCAGGCACAACTGCTGAGGATGTTCCAGACAGCCAAGACCCTGAAGCACCCACCGAGCCCTTCACCGTAAACGTTTGTTGAATGTTTTCCATTCCACGCCGGGGAGGATATTCATGAACGCATCCCAATTGACCTTAACCGGATGACAGGCCATTACCCTATTCCCTTCATAAACTCACATGATCGCATTTCCCAGAATGCAATATTCAACGCGTCAGCATTGCTCATTACCAACCAAACTCACCTGAGCTTGAACCAGATCGTCCGTCACCCGAAATGTCATCGACCCAAGCGAGTAGCGCATGCATAATTTCTTTTCTCAAATTACCTCTTACCTGTAGTTAACGTAAATTTAGTCACTAAGTAATAAAATTACGAGTTTTAGCATATTTAAGCAATTTTCACCTGTATAAATCAAACCAATTATTTATAAAGTTCAGTTGTTAATTAGAACCAAAGCCTTTCACTCCTTCCTCATAATCGATCGTGTATCGGTCTAAGAACTTTGCACCCTACAACACAAGTCTTGGTGTAACACCTTGATTTGCTCTCTTAAACCTTCCCCCTTTTGAAAAGGAGTCAAAAGGGTTAGTTAGAGGTGTAACACCTTAACTAATTGCATTAAGGCACAGGCAAAAGAGTCTGCGCTCAACAGAAGGGTACGGTGCCAAAAAAAAAAACACAAGTTTTTTTTTTGCGCCTATTTTGATGTCTTCTTTGATGCTGCTGTAGCTATGATATTTATTCGGCACTGGACATTTTAGGGTTTTTGACGTGAAAACGCCTTTCTTCTCGTTGAGTGTGTACATTGGTAGCCACTCAAACATTCTTGTGTTACAAAACACTGTCATTATTCAATCGCTAATAACTATGAGACTAATAATGCGATAACAACGGTTGATGCCACTGTGGATGAAGCATATATTACGTATTTATTGTCCGAGTGTTTTGCCAGTGACGTCATGGAGGTAGTGTAAACGCCTACGCGGGATTGTTGTTTTCAGCGTTGCGTGAAGATATATATGAGTGTAGCCTGAGAGCGCGTTAAGCTAGAACGTTGATTTAGGTATCATTGTTAGAACCATGAAAAAAACTACCAGGACCTAAATAGAAATAATAAAAATATTCTCCGAAATATAAGCAAAAATCGGGTTGAATTTGAAAATCGAAAAAGCATGGAACATCGAATTGAGAGCTACGGCGGCATCGAAGAAGAAATAAAATAGCGGCGGGAAAAAATAAACTTGCGATTTATCCATTCTGTAACTGTACTACTCTCCATAACCGTTGTAATTAATAGTTTGATAATTAAAGTACATATTAGTACCAAAATTTTGTTGTAATTTTGACGTTAAAACGTCCTTTCGCTTGTTAAGTACACTGATAGCCAGTCAAACTTTCTTGCGGTACAATATACTGCCATATTTCAATTGCCAATAGGCTACAAGGCTAATAATGCGATAACAACTGCTGAGATCACAATGGATAGAGAATTTCTGTACGTGTTTATCGTGAAGCATTGGTTT
Organism: Chrysops caecutiens; assembly: GCA_963971475.1. Taxonomy (NCBI): domain Eukaryota; kingdom Metazoa; phylum Arthropoda; class Insecta; order Diptera; family Tabanidae; genus Chrysops; species Chrysops caecutiens. The sequence goes on along the minus strand of OZ020570.1, from coordinate 27,581,577 downwards.
TGCGCGTGATATCATCGTGTTAGTTCACTTATTCATGATTGTTGATAAGAAGCATTGCGTAAGGTTATAAATCAGTGTAGCGTGAGAACGCGATCAGGTATGACGATCGTTAGGGCGTCATTGCTAGGAATTTGAAAAGAACTACCAGGAATTCTAGTAAAACAATGAAAATATTTGCCAAAATATAAAGAAAAATCTGTTCTCAATTGATAATTGAAAAAAAATTAAAGATATCGTCGCATGTGAGTTTCATATGTGCGCCGAATTGAATAAAACGGAAATCAGAGAAAGCTCGCATCAAAACGAATATAAAAAATCCGTAAATGTCCAGTGCCGAGCAAATGTCAGAGCTACGGCAGCATCAAAGAAGAAATGAAAAAATGCGCAAAAAATAAACTTTTGATTTATCTTTTCTGTCACCGTACCAGTTTATATAACCATTGTATAAGAGACATTGACATAAGTACATACTAAAAAGAAACAGTTATTGTAAATTTATCTCGAAGTTTTCACGGAAAATGTAAGGTGTGGACCTTGACTGGGCCTTTCGGCGTTTTTTGAACTCGTTTTGATGCAAGCTTATATGCGAAGATATCTTTAATTTTTTTCAATTTAAAAAAAAAATACAGCAAGATTTTTGTACTAATTTGTACTTTCATTATCACACAAATTATTACAAGAATTATGGAGAGTAGTACGGTTACAGAATAGAAAAATCACAATTTCATTGTTTTGCGCCGTTTTTTTTTATTTCTTTTCGAAACCGCCGCAGCTGTCACACTTCCTCGGCACTAGACATTTTTGGTTTTTAATATTCGTTTTGATGCGGGTTTTCTTCGATTTGAGTTTTTTTCAATTCGGTGCATATTTACGACTCATATGCGACGATATCTTTAATTTTTTGTTTCACTTTTCAATTAAATAACGATTTTTACTTACATGTCGGAGAACATTTTCATTGTTAAACTTTAGGTCCTAGTAGCTCCTTTTATGCTTTTAACAATGATACAACAACCAACGTCCTAGCTGAACGTGTTCTCACACTACACTCATAAATAACTTTCCGCAACGCTTGAAACAACAATTACGCGCAGGCACTTACTCTAGCCCAATAACGTCACTGGCAGAACAAACGCCGGACAATAATAACGTAGAAATATATTCCATCCACAGTGAACTCAACCGTTGTTATCGCATTTTTAGTCGCGCAGTTGTTAGCGATTGAAAAATTACGCCATTTTGTAACACCAGCTTAGCACTGATATATATTCCGGCAAGTGAAGAGAGAAGTGATGAAAACGAAAAGGATCTATAAATAAATTGTTAAATAAACGGGCGTAAAATAGCAAGAGAGTTTGAACTGAACACGCGAGTCGAAAACGAAGAAATTCGGTTAACTATCAGGGAAACTACAATTGCGAAGACTAAAAAGGGGATTAATAAACGAAGGTGGCAAAAATATTATATGTCGATCGAGAGGGTATTGAAACGAAAAACATATGAAAAGTTTAATGCAACACATCAAAATTAATGAAAACCTCAATAATATTTTTAGATAAATAAAAAACTTCATCACCATGACAGAAAATTTACTTAATAAATTTAACAACCTTGACTTCACAGAAATGAAAATCCTGTCAGAAAATCTCTTCTTGGAACAAATGTACAAAATAGATCACATCGAATAACAAATCGAACATTTACAGGACAACATTGCTTCTGCAAGTCTTGGACTTTTACATCCAAGTATCTTGATTGATAAAGAAATAAATTATTATAATATTGATTTTAATAAATTATCCCAGATTTGATTGGCTATTGCGAAACATGTTGATGAAACAATAGTCTTCGTTATAAAAATTCCAATACATAATGTCGTAGAAAATAAGAACTTTCTAGTTCCAATTGTTGTGACGGAGCCTAGGCTCAGCCATACATGTTCTCTTCCCCCCCCCCCCTTTACCACCCCTGCCATAAAACAGCCACCATGGGAACTCGTCCGTTCCCAACTCAAAATGCAGACGTTGCATTTTGGATTCCCATGCGCGAAATTCTGTCGCGATCAAGCCTTATCACCAAAATGAAACTTGATCGCGACAGAATAAATCCCATGCGCGATAAAATTTCTTGTTGCGGTCAAGTTTTATCACTCTGATAGAACTTGATCGCAACCCAATCATAGGATCGCGACCAACTGTCGCGATCGGATTTCATCACCGTCGTGATGAAATCTGATCGCGTAGGTTCTAAAAATTTGAATGAAGTGCTAGTTGCGCACATTCCCGGTCGCCATGCGCGACCTAGTGAAAATGCGCATCAGCATTTTGGTCCGGATATAAGGGCCCCAGACTGACGCGCATTTTCAGTCGATCTTTGGCCGGTGACTGGAATGGTCGCCGCTTCTTTTTTTTTTTTTTCACCAGGTCAGTGGCGCGCAGTCACCGAACAAGCTCCCGACTCACTAAATTCAGACTCGACACATTTTCAAAACAAATTAGTTAGTTTTCATCACGCGGAAGCGAGTATTAGGGAATAACTGGAAATTGTTAAAAGTTTCTTTGGCTTGAATTCGAAAATCATAGTGAACCTTAAAGAAATAAAAATAAAACTTAAATGTGACGAATTAAAATTAATCGAACAGAAAGTGTAAATTTTGACTATAAACTAAAAATCGTTTGGATTCAGGAAATTGTTATAAGTTTTGATTAAAATCAAAAAAAAAAAATATAAAATCATAGTAAATCATAAAAATCATAGTGAAATAAAATAGCTTAGCGAAATCAAATAAAACTTGAATGTGACGGAATAAACAATTGAACGAAAAATGTTTTTCTGAATATAAACAAAAATTAATCGAACAGAAAGTGTAAATTTTGACTTTAAACTTAAAATCGTTTGGATTCAGGAAATTGTCATAAGTTTTGATTAAAATCAAAAAAAAAAAATATAAAATCATAGTAAATCATAAAAATCATAGTGAAATAAAATAGCTTAGCGAAATCAACTAAAACTTGAATGTGACGGAATAAATTTTGACTATAAACTAAAAATCGTTTGGATTCATTCGTTTGGAAATTGTTAATTAGCCGTTAATTTAGACCAGGATAAATTCAAACAAATAAAGTCAAAAAAAAAAAAACACAAAACCTCTCTTTTTTTTGCACAAGGAGTTGCAAATAATTCCTTCACGCCGGGTACAGGAGAACTTCTCCATACGGTAAGCATTCCGCCTTTTCCTGTCCGCCCAAAAATAAAAAAAAAAACTAATTGGCGAATAAAACATTTGGTGGCAGCGGTGGGATAGCCGATTGGCTCCCAAACACATGAAAAAAAGGGTGAAATTTAAATAATAAAAGTTAATAAATTAAGACATAATAATAACATTTTAACTAAAAGTGAAGTAAAGTGAAGTGATAAGGGTTTTTGGGCTCCAGGCGAGCACAAAATTAAGCCCCAACGAAATTTCTTTTAGGGGCTCCAACCATGCCCGCATCTTTAGTGACCGAGGAGTCCTCAACTGATAGAAAAAAAAACAATCAACGAAGGAAGAATTGAACATGAAGCCGTGAGGTTTAGTCTAAGAGAAAAAAAAGAAGAAGAAAAAACGATATTTTAATATTATATAGTAGTAGTATTTATTTGTTGAATTCATGGAATTATACAAATGAGTGTTATCATGATGTTACTTAAGTTAGTACAAAATTAAAATTAATTTACTTGAGTCGTATACCTTTTTTCAAATACTTGATTTTATAGTGATCAAAAGCTGCGGGTATTGTTATTGTTTTGCAAATGCTTGAGTTTTACGTTAATTGGCTTATTATGTATTATTCATATATTTCGCTAAGGCCGAATTATAGTTGGCACTAGCTGATAGTATTGGAGTTACTTTTCAAATGCTTAAGTTTTGCGTTAATTGACTTATCCTATGTTAATGTCCATGTGTTTCGCAGCGGCCGACTAATATACTTTCGAGAAGATGCACTATTTTATTAACTTCATCGCGACCGGGCGCAGCCAGAGCGTTCAGGAAATCGTCAAGATCGTCGAACTCAGGTGCAATATTGCGTCTTTCATTCTCGTATCTGCGGCATTCACTAATTATATGAGTCATAGAATTGTTTTTTGAGCAGCAGAGACAGTAGTTCTCTTGGGGTAGCGCTAGTTAGATTTTTGAGAAACTCGTTAGAGATTTCGTTAAGACCAGGAGCCTTGTTGTTTTTAAGTTTGCCAACTGCCAGACTTAATTCCTGCATTGAGATTGTCTTTTCTAACTCCGGGACTACGTTGAGTCTCTCAAGAGGGTGAAAAATTTTATTTTAGTTACGAAAATAGTAGTACCATGCTTCGGGTTTAATTGGACTAACGGTGCTAGGCTTAATGCTTCGATGCTTATATATTAATGTCCAGTATTCCTTCGAGTTCTTCGCTTGACTCAGTAAAGTTGCACATTTACTCTCGTAGGCGTCTTTGCAGAGATTAAGAGATCTATAGTATTCGTTTCGCAGTGCTCTGAACTCCGCAACTTTGTTTGCATCGTAGCGGGACTCTTTTTTCTCTTTGGATTTTGCTCGCAGGGTTTTTTTCCGATTATGGCACTCGGAGTTAAACCAAGGTTTTGAAAAAGCATTCTTTCTTGGGTTCGATTTGACCATCCTGCATGCTAAGGCTGCTTGAAAGATTGTGCTGTTTAAGTTTGTGTTAATCTCTTCGATTGTTCCACCAATATTTGACACGTTCGGAGAATAGGCCATTGTGTTGTTGTACAGTACTGTTACATCGTTGCGCCATTTAATATTGAGCTGTCCAGAGTTTGCTACTAGGCATTTAGGGGTGACCTCGACTGATACTGGTAGATGTCCAGATTTGGTAACGATATCGTGTACTTTCAGTTCCGTAATTAGACTGAGTGCCGAGCAGTTGCATAGTACTATATCGATCACTGAGGAGCCTGTTGAACAGCTGTAAGTAAATTGCGCCGGAATGTCCTCTGTAGTTCTCCCATTCAGTATTATGAGGTCATTGTTCCGAGCAAAGTTTAAAAGACTCTTTCCTCTCTTATTCGATATCTTGTCCAGGCTTTCTCGCTCGATACACACATTAAGTAGGCTGTAGCAAGTACTATCTAAGTCATTATCGTCTGCTATACGTGAATTAAAATCGCCTCCTATAATGATAATAGAATCCCTGTATAGAATCTTAATTTGTATAAGTAATTCAGTTATTTCATCAAAAATAACGTCCACATCCACTGCGTTGATTGAGAGGCAGGTATGGTCACTAGAAAGAGAGGAGGAAGGAGATACTTCCCTCCAGGCTTCATATAGGCACACAATATCAAATTTTTGCACAAGTTCTTTGATGTCACCTAGGTTGTGGTAGCCTGACGCATTCCAGAAGACGATTTTGGGCGAGCTTTGGGGGGATGAACTAATTGCTATTTAGCTGCCTGGTCCTGGTTTTTTCTGTTTTTATGATGATGACGCCTGGTCTTCGAAGTATGCCTTACTTTTGCTAGTTGGTTCGATGTCCCCGGCGATTCGTCTGAATATTCGCGTGGTCTTTTTTTTGAATCTCTCGAAAGTGACGAGTCCTCGCTACCTTGCCCCTCTAGGTCAGAGTCCTGGTTTTTGCTGGACGAGTTGGTGTGGTTATGAACCGAAGCTATAAATTGGTGAGCTTCAGATATTGATAATCGTTTACTTCCCACCTGTAATTGTAGTTTATTAATGTTGGAGTCTATGTTAAGCTTTTTGAGTTGGGCTTGCAACTTTTTTAGTTCGCTATATTTTGCTCTCTTTGTCTTGTTCTCATCATTGGCGATTGTAATACCGTGATTTATTTTGATTTTCCCGTAATTCTCAAATATTACTTGTTTGTCTCGTAGTGAGATAAAAGAGACTCGAACCGGCCTCTTTCCCATCTCCCGGCCTATGCGCCTTGCTTCCTCGACATTCTCTGGTTTGACTCCAGCTTCTTGGAGTATCTCAGATACAAATCTGTGGAGGTTAGTATTTATTTCTGTATTATCGGGTATGCCATATAGCACCAGATTCCTCCTTCTCACGGCTGCTTGCAGGGAGGTTACCTGTTTTTCTAGTTCAGAGACACGTTTTGTTAATACACTATTCTTACGATTGAGCTCGGCAATGTCCTTTTCGTTTTTGATGCACATTTTTGCTGTAATACTTGTTGATTCATCAATTTTATCTACTTTACTGGTTAATTTGACTAATATTTCCTTTAAATCGTCGTTCGACGTAACGCTCATGTGACCGTGCTGGTTCGGCATTATGGTTTATCCTCACTCTGTTCGTTTGGTCAGTGTAAAAGTTGCGGGAGACACGTCAGCTCTGGTAGCCCTCTGTTTCTCAGGATATATTTTATTTCTTGGTTAGCTTTTATACTATTTCCCAACGTGATTATTATATAAAGTTTATATTATAGGTTTTATTATGGTTTCAATTATTGGTGGGCTAGTATCAATTATCGAAGTTCCCATGAGATCACAAGTTCACCTTTACTTGACTGACACTGCCGCGTTTAAACAACATTATTTCGCTTTTCCGATGGAAGCACGTGGTCACATTTCACTAATGCCCTAATTTCGATTTAGTGTCTGGAACGACTATTAGATTATTGCTTGTTTGCTTTTGCTTGGTTTGGCGTGGGTTGACCCTTTCGTTTTTATAAATGCTATACGTATCTGTAATTTCAAGTTATAAAGTTTAAGGTAAGGATCTTTACTATCGATGGTACTAGGAGTCCTTTCATTTCTCGATTTTTGGATGGAAAAGCTTGTTCACAATTCACTGCATGGCACAGCCTCGTTTTTGCCACTGAATCAAGTATATCATAGTTCGTTTGCTATTTGTTTAAATTTTGTCTATGAATGTCTCTCTTTGAATTTTGTCACTATAGTTTATGTGGAATTTTTCATTTTCTTATTTCACGTTTTATTGTGAGCAACTGCATTAGATGGTTAAAGAATTACTTTCACTTCTCGATTTTTTTTTTTTTTTATTTTGTTTGAAGGAACATGTTTTCATTTTCCGCTTTAGATTTTGTAAATTCACTCCGTATTTCTTATTTAAAGATTTTATTACGGATTTTATGATGAACCTACGATGCTACTTGGTTCACTTTCGCTTTTCGAAACAGAGCACATGTTCACTTTTCACTGGATTACAGCCACGATTTACCGCTCGGTCAAACAATAGAACACCGTACGTCTGCTTTTGTGCTTGCACTCGGCACGTCCGCTCTCTATGACGACTCAAACACGACTCACGAGCACAAAATTAAGCCCCAACGAAATTTCTTTTAGGGGCTCCAACCATGCCCGCATCTTTAGTGACCGAGGAGTCCTCAACTGATAGAAAAAAAACAATCAAAACCAACTGCCAGCCAGAAAACACCACCCCCGACCAACGAAGGAAGAATTGAACATGAAGCCGTGAGGTTTAGTCTAAGAGAAAAAAAAGAAGAAGAAAAAACGATATTTTAATATTATATATATATTGTTATTAGGTCCCGAGACCGGTACCTCGTCGAAGCTGATAAGTCCATTTTCACTTTCAGCTCCCATAATTTATTTAATTTTTAGCACACAACTTTCAAAAATTCTTTCCAACTCTAATTCAACTTTTATAAAAACTAATTCTAACTTCCAAAAATCTAATTCTAACTTCCAAAAATCTAATTCATACTTCCAAAAATCTAATTCAAACTTCCAAAAAATCCAACAATGTCGCTCCTTCCGCAAACCAAAATCAGACTGGTCATCGACCCCAGGTCGTTGTTCGTCTGTTTTACCGCTGGGTCGTCTGACTCCTCCTCCTTACGGGATCGAGTTAGATGGACCACAGGGTAACACTGCCTCCTCCTAGGAAGGTCGAAGTTCCGACCGAGCTAGTCAACATTCCGAACAGTCTGTACTTTCCTTATTCTTCGCAGGTGTATGGCGGCAGTCGATCGCGGTGGACAGTCAGTTGTTTCTGTTTCCCCTCACGCTTAATCTGGTAGACGACCTCGTTGATTCGTTCCAGGATGACGTACGGTCCTTCCCAGTTACACTGGAGTTTAGGGCACTTTCCGACAGCTCTCTTGGGTGCGTATAGCCATACGCGAGTATCAGGTTCCAAGCCCTTGGTGTTGACTTTCAAATCGTACCGGTCCTTTGCACGTCGAGAGGCATCTTTTAAGGTGAGTCGTGTGTATTTGTGGATTTCGGGTAGTCTTTCCTGCAACGCGTCGGCGTAGGATTCTGTGGAAACCGGTCGGTCTTCTGGTACGCCGCAGTATAGAGCCGCTGGTAACCGTAGTTCCCTACCAAACAACAACAGCGCGGGGGTACGTTTTGTTGTCTCATGTACCACACTACGGTAAGCCATCAGAAGAAGGGGCACGTACAGGTCCCAATTCCCTTGCTTGCTGTCCACGAACTTCGCTAGGTAATCCAAGATGGTCCGGTTGAATCGTTCCACCATTCCGTCTGATTGCGGGTGCAGAGCCGTTTTACGGGTCCTGTCTATGCCGAAGATCTGCATAACCTTCTGGAAAACCGCTGCCTCGAAGTGACGTCCCTGATCGGAGTGCAGTTGCATGGGGGCTCCGAAGCGAGTAAATACGTGCTGGACACATGCCTCTGCTACCGTTTCCGCGGTTTGGTCAGGTACCGGTATAGACTCGGGCCACTTCGTGAAATAGTCCATTATCACGAGGATGTATTGGTTTCCTTTCGCTGTTTTGGGTAGCGGTTCCAGTACGTCTACGGCGATCCTTTGAAACGGCGCTCCGACGTTGTAAGTCTGCAATCTAGATCTTTGCCGTGTTCGAGGTCCGTGTCTCGCTTGGCAGGTGGTACAGTTACGGTAGAATTTGTCGACGTCCTTCGTGCAACCAATCCAGTAGTAGTTCTGTTGGACCTTTTTTAGTATCTTGTCCGTACCGAAGTGCCCACCAACGGGACTTTCATGAGCTAGTTGGAGTATTGTGTTTACCAGGCTTTTCGGGACCAGAATCTGGAGGCCATCGTCCGGTACTTGTGTTAAGTGTCGGCACAATTTCCCATCGCACATGAACAGGCTAGACGACATGGTCCAGTATGCCTTAAGGTCTGGTGATTGGTCCCTGATGTCTTCTTGGAAGGTTTGGCGTTGCTGGCTTTCCATTGATATAGGAGTCCTAGCACCGAATCCGTTTTCTGTAATTCAACCATTTCGTCCCTGATTCCTGTGAACCGCACGTGTATTTTCTGGCGCTCCTCCAATCTCATGCATGGAGGTGTATGGGCGACGTGATAGCGCGTCCGCGTTCAGATGTTTAGCGCCTGTTCAGATTTCGAAGTCGAACTCCTGGAGTCGCTGGATCCATCTGGCAACCTGTCCTTCTGGTTCCTTAACATTCATAAGCCACCGTAGCGACGCGTGATCGGTCCTAAGGAGAAAACGTCTGCCAAGCAAGTACGGGGCGAAGCGTTTGACTGCTTTGATGACCGCCAGGAGCTCTTTCCTCGTTACGCGATAGTTAATTTCTGCGCTACTGAAAGTTTTGCTATAATATTCGACGACCCGTTCCTGACCGTCAACACAGCACCCATGGCATAGCTCTGCGCCGTTCTGCGCCAACACAGCACCCATGGCATAGCTGCTTGCATCGGTGTCCAGTACGAATGGTAATTCGAAATATTCGAATGGCAGATAAGAAATATTAGACCAAATGATAGTTTATGCGATCCATGTATTAAGGGTAAAATAGCAAGATTACCATTTAATACAAAGAAGGACAAAAGTCATGTTAAACGACCGCTTTTTATTATACATTCCGACGTCTGTGGTCCTATTACTCCTTCTACAGTTAACAATAAAAATTATTTTGTTCTGTTCGTTGACCAATACTCTCACTATTGTGTTACATATTTAATGACACATAAATCAGATGTTTTTACATCGTTTAAAGATTTTGTAGCTAAAAGTGAGGCTCATTTGAATTTGAAAATTGCAAAGTTACTTTGTGATAATTGTGGAGAGTATTTGTCAATTGAGATGAAAAGTTATTGTGTAGAAAAAGGCATTAGTTATCACTTAACAGTTCCACATACTCCTCAATTGAATGGTGTTTCAGAACGCATGGTTAGAACTATAACTGAAAAAGTTCGTGCAATGATTGCTGGTGCAAATTTGAGTAAATCGTTTTGGGGAGAAGCAGTTTTAACAAGTACTTATTTGATCAATTTAACACCAACAAGAGCTCTTAAGCAGTCTAAAATACCATACGAAATGTGGCATTTTTGGTTCAACTATTTATATCCATAATAAAATGAGAAAATCTAAATTTGATGTTAAATCTTTTAAAGGTATCATGGTTGGATATGATACAAATGGATATAAAGTATGGGTTGTGGAGACTGAAAAGTTTCTAGTAGCTAGGGATGTTGTAGTTGATGAGACTAGTTTTATTGAAACAAGACCAACAGCAAGGACTGAAGGGATTAATGTTGAAAACACCCAAAATAAAACTGTGGCATCTGACATAATGTCAAAATCAGTAGTTGAGTCTCATAAATCTGATGATGGTAAATCAGATGAATTTGAATCTAGCACTAAAAATGTCCAAACACACTGTGATTTAGATAAATCTGTAGTGGAAACGGATATGGAAGTAGAATCTACATTTGAAGACTCTCGAAATTGCAAAGTAGATGAATATAAAATAGATTTGTTACATGAGCCAAGAAGGAGTGAAAGGATTAAAAGTCGTCCTATTATTTCATACAAGGAAGATGACGTATTGGATGATTATTTATTGATTGCTCAATCCCTTCTTTGTTCGGTTCCAACTTCTTATGGGGAAATTAAGACGAGAGATGATAGGTCGAAATGGGAATTAGCTATAGCAGATGAAATAAATTCACTTTTGGTTAATAGGACATGGTCTCTAGTATCGAAACCCCCAAATAAAAATATTGTCGATTGTAAATGGGTATTTACAATTAAAAATGATGAGTTTGGAAAACCATCAAAATATAAAGCTCGACTTGTGGCTAGAGGTTTCAGCCAAAAATACTTAGTAGATTATGACGAAACATTTACACCTGTTGCGAGGATTTCAAGTTTTAGGATTATTGTAGCCTTTGGGAATCAATTTAATTTACTTTTACATCATAAGGAATGAAAAACCGCCTTCTTAATTGATATTTTGGAAGAAGAAATCTATATGAAAGTTCCCGATGGAGTTAAAAATGATTCTTACCAAGTTTGTAGATTACATAAAGCCATATATGGGTTAAAACAAGCAGCAAGGTGTTGGTTCCAAACTTTTGAGAAATGTTTAATTGAAAAAGACATATACATTTAATATGTCCGATTGTAAGCCTGTTAGTACTCCTCTCGAAAGTAAACTAGATTTTATAGCACTGAATTCGGATATAAAATATGATGCCCCTTGTCGAAATCTGGTAGGTTGTTTGATGTACGTAATGTTGTGCACAAGGCCCGATTTAAGTGCTGCTGTAAACATTTTAAGTTGCTATTTAAACAAGAATAATAATGAATTATGGAAAAATTTGAAAAGAGTACTACGATATTTTAAAGGATCAACTGACTTAAAAATAACATACGTTCAAGGTGATTTTACTGATCTCTGAAGTGGGTATGTAGATTCAGATTGGGGTGGATTTGACGCAAATGATAGGAAAAGTACGACTGGTTATGTATTTAAATTGTTTGAATGTTGTACAATTCCTTGGAGTACGAAAAGACAAACTTCTGTGGCAGCTTCATCGACTGAAGCGGAATATATGGCTCTCTTTGAAGCTGTTAAAGAGGCGACGTGGTTAAGGTCTTTAGTTAAAAGTATTAATATAAAAATTTCAGATCCAACTGTAATTTATGAGGAAAACAATGGATGCATAAGAATTGCTAGTCACCCGACTAGTCATAAAAGATCCAAGCATATAGACATAAAATATCATTTTTCTCGTGAGAAAATAGAAAACAAAGATATTAAAATAAATTATATTTCAACAGGTGATCATTTGGCAGACTTATTCACAAAACCTTTACCAGCAGTCAAATTTATGAAGTTGCGAGAAGAATGAGGTCTCAAACAGCATTAGTTTAAGTTGAAATGATATGTATTTTAAATGGTCTGATAAGGTTTTCTGGGTTTTCCTAATCCTTAAGCAACAAATGTTGGACCATATTTATACTTCCCAGACAAAGATAAAGATAAAGATAAAGAACGCACTGGAAATTGCAACATTTTTTTAGAATTGATTAATGTAACTTTCTTGAAATGATGAACTAATTATTATGAATATAAAATAAAAATTAGTTTAACAATTTATCTTTGAGGGGGCGTGTTGAGATTTTCAAAAATAAAAGTGGTCAAAACAAAAAATACAAATGGAATTTTTCTTCCTTTTCAGTATTGCATGTTTAGTCCTAAGTAAATACATATATTCGATGCATGTTATTTTTCTGTTTTATGTTTATTTTAAACCTTTAGAAAAGATAGTGGTTTCTCAGTTGCGGGTGCCGCTGTGCAAACATTAGTTAGGAATTTAGGGACTAATTTGGATTTTGGTTGATAAGATTTGAAATAAATAGTTGAGTAAGATATTTTATACTTTCAGTCTTAAAGATAATTTTCTGAGTTCAAGTTGCAGTTCTAGTTGTGTGTAAAAGAAAAAGATTAATTGAATATATACATTTAATAATTAAATTATAAATGACTTTTATTTGAACAACCTCCCCCAATAGTTTTCACGGAAAATCTCCTGCGCGGACCTTGACTTTCGGTTTTTTTTTAAATAATTTTCATTCTTTTTCCAATTGCTTATAAATGAAAATAAAATTGGTCTCGATGAATTTTTTTGACCTGGAAATCATCAATCTTTATACTTAAGTTTACTTGCGTTTCCATGAAGCCCAAATGATTCCGTCAGTCTATCTTATTTCATTCTATTCCCAATCAATTTCATAGACTGTGTCCATTGTGTGGCTCCGCCTCCATTTATTTTATGGTTTCCCACGGTTTCCGTATTCTTATCGTCTGGATCGTCCCAATCCAATCTTCTCCCGATATTGCGTGTAGCGAAGTACGGAAAATTCATCGCGGCTCTTTTTTTGTCCTCGAATTTGTAGTAATTTAAGTGGTTTAAATGTTTATTTTATATATAATATATAATTTATAATGAGTGTTATTATTAAGATATTGTTCATTAATTTTATATAAATTCTGTATCGGAAAATCCGCCAAACGCGCATAAAATCGATTTTTTTCGGCGGTATGAATTTTGACGGTAAACAAGAGTAAAATTTCCATTTTTTGTTGACTCAACCGAATTAGTCCCACAGAGTCTTTGGATTGCTCGTCATTTGTGCCAAAGCACTGAGGAACTTACCAATATTTAAGTGGATTGTTAGCAGCGTTGCTGGTGCATTGCTGGTGCAGAGCATGCTAAGATTGGAAAGAATATGACCATTATGCAACTCTTCGTTCACACCGAACATCTTCAAAGTGGGTCTGCTTTTACAGGTGAAGGATACAATTTTACTATAGGCCCCTTAAATGTCGATACAGCTATTTTCACTGTAACGACGCTCGTCAATCCATCAGGTTCTGTATGGAGATCAACTACTCTTGCTATTGGCCACTTTGGAGGATGGAGGATATCGAGGATATTAATGGAGAGACCTTAGATGGCAAAACTTCTCAAGTATGATTCCCTGAATTTATTCCGTTTAAATAGAATAGTCCACAAGAAGGCATTTTCGTGGCGGAACTAAGGATAGTTCCACTTAAAAATATCAATAGCTAAAAAACATTCTATCTACAAAATATTCAAAACGGGTTCAAGTATCTACAAGTGCGCATTTTGTGTATTCAAAGTTAAAGATTTGATTCTATTGCACTCATTTCGCTTGATATGCTTAAAACGCACAGAAATTGTGTGGCCTTTTCCGAACAACGCCAAATGCTTTGATTTTAAAAGACTTTTCTAAGGAACCGAATGTTATTTTTCATACACAAACTTCGTTTTGTGTCAGTTCATACGGGCATTTCAATAAAATAATGAAACGAGATTCTGTCCGCGTCCGATTACGGAGGCGTCCTATCATGAGAGCTCCGTTACTTAACAAAATTATAGGGAATCGTTTGGCCCCGAAAATATTGACCGTTGATCAAAAATGTCCGTTTATAGGATATGTCCCCCAACCACTTTTTTTTTTTTTTTTTAAATTGAATTTTTTTTTTAAATATATATATAATATTGCATTGTCTTCCAGTTCTAGGCTATGTTTAAAGTTTCAAATCTGTAGCTCATTGGGAAGTTAGTTAAAAACCAATTGCAAGATTCCACCCGAACAGCCAGACACACAGACAAGAAAGCGACTAATAAAAACGTTAAAATAAAAAAATAAATAGTACTGTGACTTTGTTAATAAATTTAGTTTCTTTAATAATCTCCAAAACGGAGTTTGGGATTGATGCGCACATTGGGTGACCCCAACAAGAGAACATTTCGAAAGGACGAATACAACGAGAAACGAAAACACATTTAGTGAAACTAACTCTAAATATTTTTTTTTAAAGTGAGAGTATTGAAGTGACAAAATTGATGTGAACAAAAAGTGACATAAGTGAAAAAAATTCATTTTTTGAATGAAAATAATAATATAACAATTCAAAATGTAGTAATCTGTTAAAATTTAAATAAATGATTTTTCAAGTGTAAATCACAATGCGAAGTAAAGTAAATGCTATTGTACAAAATTAGAACCTGAAGAACCTGCATCCTCAAGGAGCTGCAGACTGATGAATTAATTATCAACATCAAGAGTTAACATCAATCAACAAAAATCAAGATGTCAAATGTTCGTTGGAAAATATTTTCAAGATTATTTTAAAAATTGGTGAGTGAGTTTGGATTTATTTATTTAATTGACGCATTTATTTTACCAGGATCCTTTGATTCACATAGACCTGGTTATTTATAACTATTGTCGATTTTTCTTTTGAAATTACATTTTTTTTTAACAATCTACAATATGAACGAAGGCAATCCACTATTACCATTCGAAATTCCTAAAATGCAAATTCTGCATCCGAAATTCCTAAAATTCAACGCCTTGGTCTACATCTTCCAGAATTTAAAAGAGCAGATCCAGAATTATGGTTCGCCATAGCAGATCGAGCATTTTGTGCTGCGAGAATTACCTCCAAGACAACTAAATATGCTCACGCAGTGTCACATCTCGGCACTTACTTCGGTTCTGAGGTTAGGGATCTCATCCTCAATCCTCCACATTAAATTCCCTATACAGTTCTTAGGGATGAGCTCATTAAACGTTTAGGAGATACGCAAGCATCAAAAACTAGGAAATTAATTGAAGATGAGTGAATAGGAGACCAACGTCCTTCTCAATTTATGAGAAACTTAAGAAATCTCGGTGGATCCTCTGTTACTGAAGATCTTATCAAGACATTGTGGATGTCTCATCTGCCAGCTTTAGTACAAGCTATCCTTGCTGCACATAAGAGTTTGCATTTAGATACTTTAGCCGAACTTGCAGATTCCATTTTTGATTAAACCAAGCTGCAACTAACTCAAATTCATCAAGTAAATACTGCTTCAAATAAATAATGAGAATTCTCTGACTTTGAAATGAGCACAATTAAATCTACAAATCAGTGCTATACAATAAGACCTTCAAGAAATTAAAAATAAACAAACCTTTGATGGAGATAACATGTCAACTTGGAGAGCTCGTGATAGAAGACGTATTTCTTCTAATAGGAATAAATCCCGTTCACCTTCAAGATCAAAACCTGACTTTAATGAACCGCCACCGGGTAAATGCTAGTTCCATTGGTCTTATGGAACCAATGCTACACAGCTTAAGGAGCCTTGCAATTTTAATCTTGCCAAGGAAAACTAAAATTGTTGTCAACTTCGGCGACCATTGACAACTTCTGCAAAACACGTCGCCTATTCATTTACGATAGAAATTCTGCAAAAGAATTTTCAATAGACACTGGAGGAGATTTAAGCGTCTTTCCTCACAAACTAACCAGAGGACCCCACAAACAAACTACTTTCAGTTTGAGTACAGCTACTAAAACTTTCATCAATACATATGGTTTCACTTCTCTAACTCTAAACTTGGGTTAAAAAAGGGTTTTTCCTTGGAATTTTGTTATTGCTGATATTCCTAAGCCTTTTATCGGATCTATATTCCTAAGCTTTTTATCGGATTTGCTAATTATGGGCCGTTGATTGATTTAAAAAATAAACAACTAATTGATACTAAAACTAATTTGAAAATTTCTGGAAAACTAACCAACTACACTGGAACTACCATCAAATTAATCAGATATCATCTCCTTACTACAACCTGCTTTCGAATTATTCGGATATCACCAGACCTGAAGGAAGAGCTCCATCGGTAAAACACAAAATTAAACATTTCATCCATACGACACCTGGACCACCTGCAACTTGTCAACCTAGAAGACTTCCGCCTGAAAAATTCTCTATTGCTAAGAAACAATTTGAAACCAAGATACCACTGGGTATTACTAGAACATCCTCTTCAAGTTGGGCTTCGCCATTACATCTAGTTGCAAGAATAGACTTAAAAAAGGCATATCATCAAATACCAGTAGAAGAATAACACATAAGCAAGACTGCTATTACAACACCTTTTGGACTTTTCGAGTTTCCATACATGAGCTTTGGTCTTCGAAACGAAGCACCAACTTTTCAAAGATTTTTTGATGAAGTTTTAAGAGGATTGGACTTCTGTTTTGCATATCAGGATGATATCCTTATCCCATTATCCAATCCAGAAGAACATTTCTAAAATCTTCATACAGTTTTTGAACGATTTCAAAAATTTGGAGCAGTCATCAATTTATCCTAAACGGATTTATCCTCCATTTATTGGACGCAACTGGACTTCCATTCCGTGGATTCCAAATTTCTAAAAATGGAATTGCTCCTAAAAGAAAGAGTTGACGTCATTTTAAAATACCTTGCTACCATCCTATAAGTACCACCCATCTACGGCCAAAGAGTTAAGAAGATTCCTTGGAATTGTAAACTTCTATAGGAAGTGCATTCCAAATGCTGAACATGTTCAAAGTTCACTTAATGAACTGTTAAAGGGAAGTTTAAAAGGAAAGGATACAATTGTTAGGAATGAAATAGCTAAAGAAGATTTCATAACGATCAAGAACAAATTAGCATAAGCCACACTACTGGCCAATCCTTCCAACACTGCTAGAAGATTAATCTTTTGAGATGCATCAAATACCTCAATAGGAGCAGTGATCTAACAATGGATAAATGGAAATTGGCAATCCAAAAATTTGAATGACATGAAACGGAATATGCTAATCTAAACAAGGCTTCTCCACGACAAGCTAGACAATTGGGCTTCATCAGTCAGTTTTCGACTGATTTTAAATATATTTCCGGGAAGAATTCGCTGATTCGTTTTCAAGAATTGAATCTACCACCAAAACTTTAAATTATTCGGCTCTCCCTAAACTAAAATATTTGCTCCAATCAAATTCGAGTTCCCTTGTTTTCAAAAAATTCAAATTACCAGGTCTCCAACAGGATATTTATTGTGACACCTCAACAATTGTTATAAGACCATTCATAACAAAACCACTCAGAGAAATTGTTTTTAATTCTATTTCCGGACTTTCCCACCCAGGAGTAAAAACAACAACAAAACTAGTTTCTGAACGTTTTATTTTGCCACCGATTAAAAGGGATTGCCGAGAATTAACAAAACAGTGTCTATTTTGTCAAAAATCCAAAATAGCTCGACATGTACAATGTACACGCTCCGATTGGAACCTTTCTGCCACCCACTTCCCGATTTCCGCATGTACATTTAGACATAATTGTGCTACCTCCTTCAGAGAACAAATAGTACATTACGTAACGAGTGCGGAAAGTAGGCGATTCCTTCACGAGGGCCGTTTGTACGATAAAAGCACGAGTGAAGGAGTCGCCTACTCTCTGTACGAGTTACGTATACTATTTTTCGTTACTCCGTGAGGAAAGTTTGTTATGACGTCGTAGGAAGTAAATTCAATTGAATATTTTTTGCTGCATTGATAATATTATCTGGTAATATATCTGAATGTTCACTTTCAGAATCACTCATTTTTGCTATTGTCGTTAAGATAAATTTTGAGAACGATGTTAACTCGATTGCAGTTCAATAAAGACTGAGCTAGAATATTCGTTTTTACAAGTTTTCTCAATAATATTTAACATGTCAGTGCAGGATTTAGGGTTCGAAGTAAACTTATTCGAGCATCATATAGTACTGCGCGGCGGTGTTATTGTTCTTCGTATACTTATACCGAAATGTGAACAAACAAACTTGTCTTTATCGCGCGCGTAGTATTCCAGTCTGTTATATACAAATATTATGTGTGTGTGTGTGTGTGAGCGTTTTTATGCTTTTGCAAAGAATCATACATTGTATACACGTAACTTACATTCAAAGAAATATCTTTTCCTAACCGTCGAGACAAATACTACTTTCCGCACGCAGCTGCAGCTTCGAAAGACAAACTTTCCGCATGGAGTAATGAAAAGGTATTGTCTAACCCGCATTGCCCGGTTTACAAGACGGTCAGAGGTATTACCTTTAGAAAATCAGGATGCTGAGAGCATTGAAGAACCTTTCTACTCTGGATGGATTTGTAGATTTCGAACACCGCTTCATGTTACAACAGATAGAGGACGGCAAATGAATTTATTTTATTTCAATCACTCAACGAGTTGAGCTCAATGACAGCTCATTTTAAAACAACTTCACGTCATCCCCAGTCAAATGGGATGATTGAACGGTTCCACCGACAACTCAAGGATGCAATTAAATGCTACATCATTAAATCTTGGACTCAGATTCTACCTTCGATCTTACTAGCAATTAGAGCATCATTTAAAGAGAATTTAAAAACAGCTTCGGCTGAACTTTTATACGAAGAACCCATCAGACTTTCGGGACAGGTTTTGATAGAATCCAGTAATGAAAAGTATAATCAAGAAAATTTCGTGACAAATTTAAAACAACATTTTCATTTTTTACGCTCTGTAACACCAAGATTTCACGGTACCAAAAACAGCTTTTGTCAGAAATGATTCAAATTCCAAAGCAGTTCAACCAGCATACCATGGACCTTTCGCAGTTTTGAAAAGGAATGATTAAACTTTTGAAGTAAACATTAATGGAAAAACTCACACAATTTCAAATGATTGGCTTATACCTGCATACATTTTAAATAATTCTAACGTTGAAAACATTCACAATGCGTCAATTATTTCTGAGTTTAATCTGGCTGATACTTTTTTAAATGTAAATTTAAAACAGCCAATATAATTCACTCCTAGAAAGAGACTAACTTTTTCATCATGAGTAACTTTTTCATCTTCGTCTTTTGGACTAGCAAGGGAGTAGCGTGGCGGGCGTCCCACCATCATATTAAATCAATTATTAATAAATTAATAAATAAATTGATGATTATTCAATTTCTCTTGTTCCACATGTTCCATTTGCCGGTAGGAGTGTTGTGATACAAGAAATCCCCCCCTGTTCCCAAACACTCGCAAATATCTCCAAACAACTCCAACACACTGAGTGTTCCTAAATGTCTCTGGTTTAGATACACCCTAATAGTCCCAAATTTTCCCAAAACACCCAATTCACCCCGAAAATACGCCTAGTATAGCCCAAAATACCCCAAATCTATTGTGAATGACCTTGACCATCCCCAACAAACAAATTCATCCAAGTCGACGTAAACAAACGTCGAAAACAATAAATAAAACTGACCTACCTCAACATGAAACCCGACCCGATCCGATCGTGATCAACAAATACACCAGAACTCGCACCAAGTCAGCAAATTATGCTGACTCGGCAAAATGACCACAGAATGAAAAGCACACCAACACTTGTGCCCAGTCAGCATAAATTGCTGACTCCGCAGTTTCAACGGTCGGGTAACAAATGCAATCGGACCCGGGAACAAACGAACTGGTGAATCAAAGACACGTGCCTAGGAAGGTACGGTACATGTATGGAATGCATGGTGCAATTGGAATCGCAATTACAGGTGAATCACATATTAATGAAAGTTGGAGTTTTCAGGTGAATGACAAATCAATGAACTCCAGAATGTGACCTGACAATAACCAGACGTTGAACTATGCAAGGTTTAGATCAATTTACAGGTGAATGACAACGAATGAAACAAAGGAATGTGGCCTGACAATAGGTGGATGGTCAACCAGACGTTGATCTAAGCAATATTGGTGGGTTATCGGCTGCTCATTCAGCAAAAAACTTACATAAAAACCGACCCAACATTGGACCGAAGTCAGTTGATGATCCCGGTCTGACTAAGACGAACCTCCGAGGAAGGAAGACGCTGCTTGACGACCCCAAACCCAGAAGCCGCTACAACCAAGGCAAAACCGCGAAGGAAGACGCTGCCCGAAAAATCTTCAAAGTCGAGAAACCTACTAGAAGACGACCAAGCCAGGAACTACCATCAGCTGCCCACGAGTCTGAGACGCCACCACCAGAAGACAACGTGAGCGAAGACAGGTAGAGGCCACCTGTATCCGACTGTGGTTTGCAAGTCCAAACCGGCTTTTTGGCTGGGGGACAAAGCCATCGACAGGGGTTAACACCCGAAGTCCAAACTGGCTTTTTGGCTGGGGGACTTTATACAAACTACGTCGCAAAACTACAGTAGCAGAGCAACTATTCAAACCATTACAAACCGGGAAATAATTAAGAAAGAACGATAAACCTAATAAGCACATAAATAATAGAAAGGAAAAGATACAAACTCCTAATACCAGTTCGAAGATAAATAATTGATTAATAAGAATAATATATATAAAAAATAAAAAAAAAAATAAAAATATAATAAAACAGTAACAAGATAACAGAAATAAGTAATAAACCAATAAATACAGTCCAGTAGAAGTAATCACCACTAAGATATTGCAAAACTAAAATCCATAAAAGTACGGGACCATCAACACAGGGTTTAATGAACAAAGTTGGACTGAAAGAGGCGTTAGAGGACCCCCGAGCTGGTCCTCGCCCCATTTCCATAGAAGAATACCGGCAGAGGAACTCGACGTCACAACAACCCGACAGGAGCCTTCAGTTAGCCGTGAAGAAAGAAAAGACTGGGGTAGAAGCTCGGTTCCGACGCGACATAAGGGAAGCCATCCGAGTTTGGGTCCTATCACAGGACAAGGAGTCGCGAGTCGCAGCCAGCATTAGGATAGACCGGCTGAAGAAAGAAAGAAAGATTTACCGGCAGCAGAAAGCGATGCGGAAGCGATCGACGGGCCAGAAGCAAAAAAAGTAAATGATGTATAGAAGTTAAGAGTTAAATAAATGTATTAAAGTAAATATAGAGAGAGTCTTACGAGTTTCCTCCCCTTGGTTCCCCACGACTTCCCAAAAGAGGGAAAAATACATAACATTTTTGGCGCAGCCGCACACACGAACCCGCACCACACAAAAGGGCCATAGTACAAAATTAAAAACATAAGGAAAAGAGCAAATATAAAGAAATAAAGTTCAAAACGAGAGAGGGGAAAAATATTCGTAAAAGAGATTTTGGGTAGATATATGGCAACATCTACACCAAAACTACCACTGAATAAAAGACTCGAAAGTCTGATAGAGAAAATAGACTCCTTCACATTCGAAAATCCAGAACCTGAATTCTCAACCACTCAAGACAGCGGTAACGACGAAGTGTTCACCGTAAACAAGGAAGTGAACCCACAAGACCCATCAACCAATAACGATCAAACGTTGGAAATAAATAATAGTGAACTACCATATATGCAAGAAGCCCAATCAGACCAGGAGGAAGGAACATCGAACGCAAAACAAACACCAGGAACCAGCAAGAGTGCGCACAACCCAACCCAAACAGAAAAACAGGAAAACCAAGAAACGAGTGAGACACCCAGGATAGATCCCTTAGAAACGGTGCAACTTAGAAGCGGAAAAAGATACAACAGACTTATTTCTGAGAGTGATCAAGTAACCACCAAAAGCCCAAGTACAGACAATCATATTAAGAATAATACAACAACAAATAAAATGGCGAACATCACATTAGTCAATAGTATGTTATCCAACAATGTCCCCATATTATCAGGGGAGGATAGTCCACGAAGAGAAAATGAATTGAGTGAATTCATAAACTGTGCTCGATTAGCTTATGAAACACTCACTGAAATACCCGATAGAACCCTGTTTGTAAAGCTCCTACCCACACGGTTAAGAGGGAGAGCTTTAGAAGCTGTCCAATCAGGCACAAGAGACACGCTGGAAGACATTACAAATACACTGAGGTCGAACTTAGCCCAAGGTACACCGTACATAACATTAAACAACCAGCTACGCAATGTACGACAGTTACCTACAGAGACCTTATATGGCTACTTCAATCGTGTAAAGTCCCTAATTAATGCATGTAAGTCTGCTGCAGAAATACAGTACGCAGATGGAGGAGAAGGACTAAAGACAGAAATAGAGGAGGTAGGGCTCCATTGCTTGAAGATAGGTATCATAAATGCCAACCATAAGTTCTACCTATTGCAAGACTCGGATAATTCCTTAGAAGCATTAGGAAAGAAAATTTTAAGACTTGAGCAAACCGAGCAGTACATGCAACAGGAAACAACCTATCAGTACAACCAAACAAATCAAACGCCGATGTCAGAACAAAATATAGACAGACAAAACTATAACCAGCACCAAGCCTACCAAACCACAAACAACAGAGGTAGATGGGACCAGCCGTATGAACGAAGCAGGGGCAACTACCAAAACCAAAATAGACAACCGTTTAACTCAAGGGATCCCCCAACACCACGAAATACGGCAAATTACAACACGCCCCGCGACAGACCGGAACGACGCCGGTGCCACTTTTGCAATAGAATAGGACATATCATGTCAGAGTGTCGAACTAGACAAATGACTCCGTTTTGTTCCGTATGCAAAACTTACGGGCATACCAATCAGAATTGCTCTCAAAACAGACACCCTACATCACAAAACCAGGGGAATAGGGGCGCACAACATCAAAGGCAAGTAAACCAGACAACAACAAGTAGGGGCACAAATGAGTGTCAATTTTGCCTGGCCACCGATCACTCAGAGGATAGATGTTTCCTACGGGAAAGATGGGAAAGGAGGCAAATGGAAGAGAAATTTAAGCACTCGGAAAACTCCGTAGAGGCGACCGAACGCACCTCGAGTCGTCAAAAGAAGACAATAACAAATGGTGCGACTCATCAACGACGCTACCAATAGTAAAACTGCCAATAGATATAGCCAAAAACAAAGATGCGAAATTCATAATAGATACGGGATCGGAGATAAGTCTCATAAAGGAGCAAGAAATAAAAAATCAAATGTTAAGCAGCATAAATAAAGAGGAAAAAGTTACACTCAACACGATATCTGGTGAAATACTTTCAGAAGGCAAAATAGCAGGGAGAATAGAACTAAACCAAATATACCCCTGTGAATTCCAAGTGATACAAAAAATAAGCGCCCACGATATAGCGGGAATAATAGGAAACGACTTTGTTTCCAAACATTGCAACGTCGAAGGTCCAACTAAAACACTGGTATTTCCATCGAGCAACGAAAGTGAAGTAATTAAAATTCCGTTTGAACACTCGCAAAGCCCCCACAACAGTGAACATATGCGTTTCGTTGACGTAATAGAAAAGGACGAAAAGAATGGCCAACGTGAAACCTCCATCGAAGATAAACACTTTAATGACCGCGGCTCGCAAACTGCGGAGTGTATCAAAGTCTCGCACATGGAGGCCAACAACGGACAGGACAAAGTCTTATTACCGTCAACCGAAGACACAGAAGCACTAGAGGATTTAGCAGTATTCTTCAAGGTGGAACCACAACACCAACAAGCGTCCGTCGCGCGGACACTTGACCCCACCACAACGAGCGGAAGTCATGAACAAATCAACCATCGCCTAGATACGCGGAACTCGCACGTTCCGTTAGGGGATGGCATGACCCTAGGAGAAAATAACCATCACCTAGATACCTGGAACTCGCACGTTCCGCTAGGTGAAGGAAAGACACTAGGGGAACAAAACTACCACCTAGATAAATGGAACTCGCACGTTCCGTTAGGTGAGGGCATGACTCTAGGAGAAAATAATTACCACCTGGATATGAGGGACTCGCACGTCCCACTAGGTGAAGAAAATGCAGTAAGGGAACACAACCAACACCTAGATCTCCGCAACTCGCATGTTACGGTAGGTGATTGCACCTCAGACCAACAACAAGAGCTTGGCAAAGGAAATAACCAGTTAGGATACGAGAGGGAACAGATAGAAATAGTGGAACGAAGATCCATTAAAATTGAACCTAGAACGGTGAAAGTTATAGAGTTGACAGTCCAGATCAAAGGGGAATATATAGTCAAAGGTACAGAGCTCGAACAAGGAGTTTATGTAAGCAACGCTCTCGTTCTACCTATAGAAGGAAAAGTTAAGATAAGCATATTGAATGTCAATAATTACGAAGTTACACTAAAGGAACTAGCAGTAACTATGGAAGATATTAACGAATTTAATATGGAGCCGGCAGTAGAAAATACGTATCAAGTCAAGGAAAACTATGGTATACTGAAAAACACCACAACTAAGGAAACAAGATTGGAAGAAATAATGAAGATAGTAAATATAGGGGAAGAATTGAATAAAGAGGAGGAAGAAGCAATAACCGAGACTATTAAGGAGTTCCAGGACGTATTTCATTTACCTGGGGAAAAACTGAGTTACACGACGAGCGTAAATCACGAGATACGAACAAAAGAGGATCAACCCCCGATTAAATGCAAAATGTACCGGTTACCAGAAACACAAAAACAAGTCATCACGGAAGAAATAAACCGGTTGTTAAAAGATGATATCGTTGAGCCCAGCTGGAGTCAGTGGAACGCCCCACTGTTGGTAGTTCCCAAAAAACCTGGACCTGACGGCCAGAAGCGCTGGAGAATAGTAGTAGATTATCGAAAGTTGAATGAAGTGACAGAAGGCGACTCTTACCCCCTGCCCAGGATAGAAGATATTCTGGACCAGCTAGGGAACTCGCGCTACTTTTCTGTTCTCGATCTCGCTAGTGGCTATCACCAGATAGCCATGAAAACGGAAGATCGGGATAAAACGGCATTCAGTACACCCTATGGTCATTATGCGTTCAAGAGAATGCCATTTGGGCTAAAAGGGGCACCAGCGACTTTCCAACGATTAATGAACCATGTGTTAACCGGATTGCAAGGGTTGCATTGCTTCGTGTACTTAGACGACATTGTAATATATGGTAAAAACCTCGTGGATCATCAAAGGAAATTACGATCCATTATGGAAAGACTAAGGGTACATCAACTAAAACTAAATGCAGAAAAATGCAATTTCTTGAAAAGAGAAATAGTGTATCTGGGACATAAATGTGGTACCGAAGGTGTGGCACCGGACCCGAGTTTAGTTAAAAGCGTAAGAGAATTTCCGACTCCGAAAACAATCCGACAGGTACAATCGTTTCTCGGATTGGCCAATTATTATAGGAAATTTATAGAAGGATTCTCCAAAATCGCAGCACCCATCAACAAACTGCTGCGAAAAGATGAGAAATTTATCTGGGATGAGAACTGCGGAAAGGCATTCCAAACGTTAAAAGACAAATTAATTTCACCACCGGTACTAAGATACCCAAACTTCAACGAACATTTTAAACTTTACACGGATGCTAGTGGAGAGGCATTGGGAGCGGTACTAGCACAAGGGCCACATAACGAAGAAAAGCCAATCGCCTATGCTAGCCGAACCCTTAACCCAGCTGAGAGGAATTACTCAACCATTGAAAGGGAGCTTCTAGCCATTGTTTGGGCAGTAAAGAACTACAGGAGCTATTTGTATGGAAGACCTTTCACAGTTTTCACGGACCACAAACCATTAAAGGGTGCGGTAAGAATCAAGGATCCAACCAGTCGGATATTGCGACTCTGGCACAAGTTGTCCGATTATACTTTCGACATTCAGTATAAAGAGGGAAGGAAAAACAATAACGCCGACGCGCTAAGCAGAATACCCTATGACGTTATGGCGATAACGCGTCAAAAAGCTAAGGAACTAGAAGCCAGAGAAAACAATGCAGACCCAGTATCTGTAGGGGAACCACCACCAGAGGCAAACAAAGACAAACACATCGAGCCCGAAGAACGAGAAGCCCCAGAAAATAGCCAGGTACACCCTAAAAGAGTATTGACAGATCCCCAAGACATTAAGACCATCTTATCAGACTGTCACGATGCGCCACTAGGCGGACACCAAGGGGTGTATAAAACATATCATCGCTTGAAACGGGAGTACTACTGGAAAGGGATGTTGAGGGATATAACTAAGTATATAAAACGATGCAAAAAATGCCAAATAAACAAACGCACGAAAGAGCACAAGGAACCCATGGTACTGACAGACACTGCGAATCTGCCTTTCGATAAAGTCTATATGGATATCGTCGGTCCCCTACCAGAAACAATCAAGGGAAACAAATACATACTCAGTTTCGAAGACGACCTAACTAGGTTCATGGATGTGGTACCATTGGAAAACATGGAAGCCAAATCGGTAGCACAGGCATTCGTGGATGAAATAATAAGTCGGTATAGAATCCCAAAAAAGTTGGTCACGGACCAGGGAGCAAATTTTACTTCAGAGATGTTCCGACAAGTATGTAAGTTATTAAAAATTCAAAAAATAGAGACGACACCGTACCATCCACAAACGAATGGAACCCTGGAAAGATCCCATAGACCCCTAGCGGACTACCTACGAAGTTTCGTGGATGAAAACCAAACCGATTGGGACGATCACCTTCGGGCAGCAATGTTCGTACGGAACAATAGTATTCATACAACAACAAAGCTAACACCCATGGACTGCTTATACGGGTTCTCGGCACCTCTCCCAAACAATTTACGAAAAGAACCACAACCTGTATACGACCATGAAAATTATTATCTCAACCTCCGGAATAAACTCCAGAAAGCTTACCAGATCGCGAGGCGCAATATACAGGAGAGTAAAATACATGCCAAGGAATACTACGACCAAAAAACGTGCCCGATAAAATTACATGTGGGGGACCAAGTACTTCTACGAAATGGGGCTAGAAAGAATAAACTAGCTCAATATTGGTTAGGTCCTTTTAAAGTAGTGTCACTGAATAGCCCAGTGAACACTACGATCCAAATAGGAAATAAGAAAAGAAGATTCCATAACAACCGCCTTAAACTCTTCTACTAATAACTTCTTTATTTAGGGCATCCCTCTATCGCCGACTCATATTAATACTGGAAGTCCTACACATCATCAACGTAACGCCCAACATTGCGTTAGGAAACACGGTCGACACTATGCCGCAACCAATGGAGATTCACACGCTGGCAGGACAAGGTGTGGTATTCGAACCAATAGGAGTAGCAAAAACCTACCACGATTACTGGACGATCGTAACACGGATTAACACGCCACAATGGGAATTACAGTTACGATACATCGAGAAAAGCAGACAAGCCCTTGAACAACTATGTAAGGGTATGGAGGAAGAATTATGCGACAACTGGAACATTACACTCCAGAAGAGGACGGAACAGGTAGAGGAACTCATCGAGAAGGTGGAGTTGACCACAAAAAACCACAATAGAATTAAGAGAGGCTTGATAAACCTGGGAGGCCGAATACTGAATAAGCTGTTTGGAACAATGGATGACGAGGACTCCACACAAATCCACGAAAAACTCGATGAGCTAGAAAACACCAACACACGAACCTTCCAATTGGCCAAACAGCAAATTACCATTATGCACACCACACTTAAAACGGCTAATGAGACAAATAGAGCAATGGTCGAACGGTACAATCAATTGGTCCAGAAGCTAAACCAAATTAATGAAGGAAGACAGGACGAACTCCACAGATATACAACAAATCTACACCAAATGCAACTACGGGAAGCTATAAGTGAAATTATGTCCGTAATAGTAGAGGAACTATTGCAAATTTATCTGGACACCACCGACATGTTCATAATGATGGAGGCAACGAATAGGCGAGAGTTGAGTCCACTACTGCTTCCCTCACATCAATTCCAGCAACTATACGCTAACGTAACAAAAGCGCATTACGGGAAGGAGACTATCATGGACTTTCCGACACTACAGAAGATAGCTAAGGTAGACTGCGAATCCTACAAAAACAGCCTCCTGGTAAGAATACGAATTCCTTTAGCTGACACCCAACAGTACACCATAAATCGAGTGTACACCACACCAATCGCAGCAAATAACAACACCTATTTTATATACGAACTGCAAGCAGCATACTTTTTAAATACAAGTCGATCACAGTTGAATTTTGGTATGAGTGAATTGGACTATCGATTCCAGTGTACAAACCTGAATGATACACACACACTATGCCACAGGAACCACCCCATCTCAGTAACACCCACAAGAACAGAATGCCTAAAAGAATTGTTTAAGGGTATCAATGGCAAAATTGGGAGCTGCTCGTTTCGAGTGTTAAAACAAGTCCAGAACGTTATCGTGCCTATGCATAGGGACAACGCTTGGCTATTTTGGCTTCACCAAGCCACACCACTCATAGCACAATGCGAAAATACGGAACACACAAGAGAAATATCCGGACTCGGCATAGCAGTACTAAGGGCGAAATGCACCTACCACCTGGCAGGATATATACTTCCGTACAAAATGGGAGAACGGTATAACATGCATGTTCAACCAACCACATCAATCAATACTATGCCCCACATAAATTTCTCTCGTTATCAAACTACTCAATTAAAGAATAACACCAAGAAGGAAATAGAAATAATCCAACCAATGGTATTTAACGACCACTTCAGGGAACAAAGTGACGCCGTAAAAGACTTAGAAGCAGAAATCGTAAAAGAAGAGGAAGCAAGGCATGCCCGAATACAGATGCACATCACGACCACTATATCAGGATGCATCCTAACCATAATAATAACAATAACTGCTATCAGGATATTTAGAGTCTGTAAACGCCGAGAACAAAATGTGGAAACCGGAACTAGAACCGCCCCCGACATAAATATCATTCCGGTCCCAATAAGCATACCGCGAAGGCAACAATTATTGGGAACCGAACGAGCCTCTACGACCGACCAGCCCACTCCATAAAAGTGAAGTAAAAAAAAAAAAAAAAAAACTTCAAGCTCTCATTTCAAAAACAAAAAAAAAACAAAAAATGGTGGGGGAACTATTCTAAAGGAGGGAGGAGTGTTGTGATACAAGAAATCCCCCCCTGTTCCCAAACACTCGCAAATATCTCCAAACAACTCCAACACACTGAGTGTTCCTAAATGTCTCTGGTTTAGATACACCCTAATAGTCCCAAATTTTCCCAAAACACCCAATTCACCCCGAAAATACGCCTAGTATAGCCCAAAATACCCCAAATCTATTGTGAATGACCTTGACCATCCCCAACAAACAAATTCATCCAAGTCGACGTAAACAAACGTCGAAAACAATAAATAAAACTGACCTACCTCAACATGAAACCCGACCCGATCCGATCGTGATCAACAAATACACCAGAACTCGCACCAAGTCAGCAAATTATGCTGACTCGGCAAAATGACCACAGAATGAAAAGCACACCAACACTTGTGCCCAGTCAGCATAAATTGCTGACTCCGCAGTTTCAACGGTCGGGTAACAAATGCAATCGGACCCGGGAACAAACGAACTGGTGAATCAAAGACACGTGCCTAGGAAGGTACGGTACATGTATGGAATGCATGGTGCAATTGGAATCGCAATTACAGGTGAATCACATATTAATGAAAGTTGGAGTTTTCAGGTGAATGACAAATCAATGAACTCCAGAATGTGACCTGACAATAACCAGACGTTGAACTATGCAAGGTTTAGATCAATTTACAGGTGAATGACAACGAATGAAACAAAGGAATGTGGCCTGACAATAGGTGGATGGTCAACCAGACGTTGATCTAAGCAATATTGGTGGGTTATCGGCTGCTCATTCAGCAAAAAACTTACATAAAAACCGACCCAACATTGGACCGAAGTCAGTTGATGATCCCGGTCTGACTAAGACGAACCTCCGAGGAAGGAAGACGCTGCCCGAAAAATCTTCAAAGTCGAGAAACCTACTAGAAGACGACCAAGCCAGGAACTACCATCAGCTGCCCACGAGTCTGAGACGCCACCACCAGAAGACAACGTGAGCGAAGACAGGTAGAGGCCACCTGTATCCGACTGTGGTTTGCAAGTCCAAACCGGCTTTTTGGCTGGGGGACAAAGCCATCGACAGGGGTTAGCACCCGAAGTCCAAACTGGCTTTTTGGCTGGGGGACTTTATACAAACTACGTCGCAAAACTACAGTAGCAGAGCAACTATTCAAACCATTACAAACCGGGAAATAATTAAGAAAGAACGATAAACCTAATAAGCACATAAATAATAGAAAGGAAAAGATACAAACTCCTAATACCAGTTCGAAGATAAATAATTGATTAATAAGAATAATATATATAAAAAATAAAAAAAAATAAAAATATAATAAAACAGTAACAAGATAACAGAAATAAGTAATAAACCAATAAATACAGTCCAGTAGAAGTAATCACCACTAAGATATTGCAAAACTAAAATCCATAAAAGTACGGGACCATCAACACAGGGTTTAATGAACAAAGTTGGACTGAAAGAGGCGTTAGAGGACCCCCGAGCTGGTCCTCGTCCCATTTCCATAGAAGAATACCGGCAGAGGAACTCGACGTCACAACAACCCGACAGGAGCCTTCAGTTAGCCGTGAAGAAAGAAAAGACTGGGGTAGAAGCTCGGTTCCGACGCGACATAAGGGAAGCCATCCGAGTTTGGGTCCTATCACAGGACAAGGAGTCGCGAGTCGCAGCCAGCATTAGGATAGACCGGCTGAAGAAAGAAAGAAAGATTTACCGGCAGCAGAAAGCGATGCGGAAGCGATCGACGGGCCAGAAGCAAAAAAAGTAAATGATGTATAGAAGTTAAGAGTTAAATAAATGTATTAAAGTAAATATAGAGAGAGTCTTACGAGTTTCCTCCCCTTGGTTCCCCACGACTTCCCAAAAGAGGGAAAAATACATAACATTTCATTGGAATTCTAAATAGGCGTTTTTATTAAACTGAGTACCCAATTAATTAATATTTGTGTAAAATATTTTATTAAAATTATTAGTTAATTACTCAGTCTAACTATAATCAATAATAATTAAAAGTAACTAGTTTGTGACACTTTTAATAAATTTAGTTTTCTTAATAATCTCGAATACGGAGTTTGGAATTGATGCCCACAGTATGATCATCATCATAAATTATGACCTTTTTTACTGTAGTGTGAACGCACGATGCGTATACACGTATTAACATAAAATAAACAACGTTGACTCTGCAACGAGTTCAACGTACCAACTCACAATTCGATGAATTGAGTCATCAGCGAATTGTGAATTGGTAAGTATGAAATTAGAGACAGTGTATGCACTGAAATTTAATATTTAATTAATTATTTAACTTTGTAACTTAAATAATCGATGACTAACATAATTATATGTCATGACACTTACCTAGGTTAAGCAATTAGTGTTAAGCAAAATTAATTTTAAGTAAGCATAATTTACTATTATAAATAGGCTAAGATTTTATTTGTGAATCAGAAGGGAAATAGACGGCTAGAGAGCAAGAACTACTTGCACCTGGCACTTTTACCAAAAAGGACTTTCTCTTTGCAGAAATTGCGGCTCACGCTTCGGCGAAAGCCATTATTTCGTGCAGTCCAAATTGACGCACGACTTTAGGTATATTTTCAGTTTTAATAACTAATAGGTAAACATTACATGGCGATCCTGCAGACTTGCGGACCAAATGGCATCTTCTGATTGGCAAGACCTGCTCAACGACCGTTTCAACAAATTATGCAGCCAATTTGAGCAGGAATTTGCAGAACTCGAGAAGGACGTCACAACAATAACAGAATACATCCCACAGGGAGAAGAAACGGCCACCCCAGAATACAAACCAACTCCTATTGAAGAACTTCGACACATAGGTCCTAAGAAGTTAACAATTGAAGAATATCGCGCACGACAGAACAAAAGGAAGCCGACCGATACAGTAGTAACACCACCAATTAAGAGGAAGAGACGTGGAGGAAAACAAGTAAAGTTGCGACAACAAGGAAAGGAACCTCACCGGCTCATCGCAATTACGTCAGGAGAGGAGCAGAAGAATCTGTTCAAGAAATTAAGGCAAATACAGTGATGGGGAATTGCCAAACGAATGTTCAGGAGACCTTTGTCGAGGAATACTCCCAATCATTAACTACAGCAGCGGTACTTATAGGGATTTTTATAATAGCCTATTTTTATAAGCGTTACAATGAAAAATATGTAAAGAAGCAATTAGTTAGGACTATTAACGTATAATATTTAAGAATAATTAAAATATTAATTTTCTTACATAATTTAATAAATAATGCAAATATAGAAGATATAAAACATTCGTTTAGTTATGCAAGAACTACAAGAGCTAGTGAAAGAAGTTGAAGATATATTAAAGAATTTAAAAAAGAAAGGACAAAAAGTTTACACACTGGTTGCTATAAAAGGCAAACAGGAGCAATTAGATAAAATTCGAACGAAATTTTCAACTTTGTGCAATGTAAGTGACGATAGCGATATTTTAGAAATAAAACAACATTTCGCGAAGATATATCAAGAGACAGTAAAAGTGTTAGAAGCTCAACTTGCTAGAGTATTAGAAAACTCAAAGATGGCGGATTTTGATTTACAAACTGCCATGAAAGTTATTCCTGTTTTTGAAGGAAAACAAAAAGAATTAAATTCATTTAGAAAGTTAATAGAAATATTGCATAAAAGTTTAAATGCAAACGGTAAAACAGCCCTTGTAGATTTTGTATATAATGTTAAGCTAACAACTAATGTTCAATTAATAATTGGTAGTACGGGAGTTCCTACAACATTTGAAGATTTATCTGCCAGATTACGTTTAAGATTTAAGACCACTAACAACATACCACAAATCCATACAGCCTTAAGCAGCCTTATGCAAAAGAGAATGAGCATAAAAGTCTACAAAGACAAAATTTTAGAACTAATATGCGAACTAAGTTCCTTACAGATAGCTGATTTGGGTACAGGTGCTACAGCAACTCAAAAAGAAACTATTACAAAGATTAACGACACATATGCACTGTCGGTATTTAAGAATGGTTTGAATGAGCAACTTAAAGGTACAGTTTTTGCAGCAAGGCCAAATACTCTGGCAGATGCTATAGAAATTAGCCTTGAGTTAGAAAAAAGTGAGACACAGGCACCAAACAGCGTATTTTATTATAGGGAAAATGATAGGAATAGACAATTTAATCAGCGTAATAACAATAGGAATTATAACTACAATACTAGAAATAATAATGGGAATGGTAACAACAGAAATGGGAACTATAGAGGTAGCACTTATAGGAATAATAACAATAACAATAATAACAATAACTGGAACAATAACAACTACAGGAACAATAACCGTAGAAACAATAACTACGGGAATAATATGAACAACAGAAACAGTAATAGTGGTTATAATACAAATAATAATAATAGAAATAGTAATAACAATAATCGGAACAATCCACGTAATAACGGAAGAAACCAAAATAATAACAAGCGATATAATGTTAATCTTGTTCAGGATCAGGAAAACTCGGAAATATCCGGCTCGGAGTAACTGATCCGACCGGATCAAAAATTTATAAAATTTCGGATAACTGTGTAAATTACATCACATTATATTGCAAAAATACGAGACAGCATCTTAGATTTTTAGTTGATACAGGGGCAGATGTATCACTATGTAAAAAGGGTATTATTGAAGAAGACGAGTCTTTTTCCATGGAAGATAGTTGCAGGTTAACAGGCATTACGAACGAAGTAATAAATTCACGTGGTTCTGTAAATTTAAACCTCTATATTGGAACCGAGATTTCTTTCAAACACAAATTTTTCATAGTTAATAATGATTTTCCAATTTATACAGACGGAATAATTGGACGAGATGTTTTACATCGATTTATGTGCAAAATCGATTATGAGACCTACACGGTATCTTTCCTCGTCAATCAATCCGAAATTATTTTACCAATGGAATTCAGACAAGATGAAGTGAAACTAGTAAAAATACCATCAAGATCAGAAGTTATAGTACCAATAAATATCAAAATCAACAGTGATCATGTCATACTAGGTAAACAAATACGGAAAGGTGTATTCATTGCCAACACCATTATACCAGCACGGGGTGTACGGCATGTTAAGATTTTGAATTCAACCGACTCTGATATCACGCTCGATGACATTGATGATAATTTAATCATTGAACCCTTGGCAGATTATAAAGTCGTTAGTTTCGGGGAAAAAGTAAAAAGCGACAAAACGAAAAAGAGATTCAAAGAAATTCTTGATCTTATTGATATTTCATCTTCAGATCCTTCGGCTCGTACTAGTCTTTTAAACATTATAGAAGAGTTTCAAGACATTTTCCACATAGAAACAGATAAATTGTCTGTGAACAATTTCTATCGACAGAGTTTGGAACTCACAGATAAAACACCTGTGTATATTAAGAATTACAGGCTTCCGCATTCACAAAACGAAGAAATACAAAAGCAAGTCCAAAAATTATTGAAGGACAACATCATAGAACCCTCTCGTAGTCCTTACAATTCTCCACTCTTAATAGTACCAAAAAAGAGCGGCGATGGCAATAAAAAGTGGCGTTTAGTAGTAGATTTTAGAAGGTTAAACACCAAAATTGTTAATGACAAGTTTCCTTTATCACGATTGGAGGATGTTCTAGATAAAATAGGCAGGGCGAAATATTTTTCAACCCTGGATATGACTAGTTCATTTCATCAAATAGAATTAGACGAAAGTTCAAGGCCACTAACAGCATTTTCTGATAATAATGGTCATTACCAATTTACTAGATTACCTTTCGGTCTTAAAATCTCTTCAAATAGTTTTCAACGTATGTTGACTATTGCGTTATGCGGACTCGATTTTGAGGCATTTCTCTATGTAGATGACATTATTATTTTTGGATGTAGTATAAGCCTCCACAATCAAAACATGCGGAAAGTATTCGAACGGCTAAGGCATTACAACCTGAAACTCAACCCAGGTAAATGCCAATTTCTGAAAGCAGAGGTCGTATATCTAGGCCATTCACTTACTAAAGATGGCGTGAAAACTGACCCAGAAAAGTACAAGGTTATAAAGGAGTATCCAATTCCCAAGAACACGGATGAAGTACGCAGATTTGTAGCGTTTTGCAACTATTACCGGCGTTTCATTCAAAACTTTGCAGAAATTGCAAAACCCCTGAATCAATTATTAAAAAAGCATGTGCAATTTCTTTGGGACAACTCTTGTCAAGAAGCTTTTGATGAATTAAAAAATAAGTTATTGAAACCACCTGTTCTCCAATATCCAAATTTTGATAAACCATTCATATTGACCACTGATGCTTCAAGCTATGCTTTAGGAGCAGTTTTATCGCAAGGAGAAATAGGTACTGACTTGCCCATATCCTATGCAAGCAAATCACTCAACAAACATGAATTGAACAAACCCATAATTGAAAAGGAACTGTTAGCAATACATTGGGGTATTAACTTCTTCAGACCATATTTGTATGGCAGAAAATTCATCGTGGTCACAGACCACAGACCTTTAGTTTCACTATTTACCCACAAGAATCCATCCTCAAAACTAACAAGAATACGGTTAGACTTGGCAGATTACGATTTTGAGATAATATACAAAAAAGGAAAAATTAATACCAATGCAGATGCCTTGTCTCGCATTGAGCTAAAGTCAGATATTTTAAAAAGTATGATCCCATTAGAAAGGGATGAGACAATAAAAAAGACTCTGGCTATAACAAGGGGCATGACAAAACAACAAAGCAACGATAACAATAATGCCAAAATGCAAGATGACAACCCTCCAAAGAAGCCTGATCAACTTCATATTTGGGATTGTACATCCTTATCTGACGTTAGTAATGTCAATAAATTAAAATTTAATATACCGCGGACAGTTAAAAACAAACTCATGAGTAATGATATACGTGACAAAACTAGCAATTGGGATCTTTATATCAATATAGTTCGAACGAATAAAGAAGTAATTGTGGACTGTTGTAGTGATAATTCTCTCAGTGAACCAGTTCTAGATGAGAAGAAACCAGCAGTTAGTTACCTCAGCAAAAATCCTAATAAATTTGAATTTATCATGGAGAAGCTGTTAGAAGAAACCCATTATTGGAAGATAAATGAGCTAGCATTGGCCAATAATGATGATTTATTTGATTGTGTACACAAGGAAGATCTCAAGAAATTTTTTTTTTTTTTTTTCTATTCGAAAGATTTTTTATTGAATCATCCTGATGGATATAACAATAATTGATTTCAACGTTTACAACAATTCTGTTTGAGTCAACTCTTACAAATAGTATAGGTTAAGCGAGTGCTGGAGCACATCTACGTTGTTTACGCTACTTTAGGTTCAGCATTTTCTTAGTATACTGTTGAATTCAAATCTTAAGACTACTTTAACATTAATTGATCTGTGGAGTCGTAACTCTGGAGTAAATCTAGATTAAGTTTAATATTTTTTTTTTAAGTCGACTATTGCTGCGTCGACCCAGTCCACGGGCCAGTTTGTTCGGATGATTGAGGATCTTAATAGCGTACCGTTGCCTGGCCTTCAGGAGTTCTTCTTTCACAGTGGGTATCCCTAGATCCTTGTGGATGGTATGGTTTCTAATGTACCAGGGGGCCCCTGTAATTATCCGTAAGATTTTGTTTTGCTGCCTCTGGATTACTTCGATGCTGGATGATGATGCCGTTTGCCATATTTCGGAGCCGTAAAACCATATGGGCTTAAGAATCGAATTGTACAGAAGAAGTTTGCAGTCGAGTTTGAGTCGTGATCTCGGTCCTATAAGCCAATAGATTAGGGTCGATTTAAGTTTTAATTGCTGCTTTTTTGAGTTAATGTGTTTCCTCCATGTCAGGCGGCGATCCAGGTGAACACCTAGGTATTTGACTTCATTATGTTGCGGGACAGCAACACCGTTGAGCAGTATTGTCGGGCACGATTGCTTGTTTAGGGTGAACGTAACATGCACACATTTGGAATCGTTCACGCGGATTCGCCAGTCTGACATCCATTTCTCGACCTTAGCAACGTGCTCCTGAAGATCTCGGGAAGCGATTTTTCTATTTTTATGGCTACTTATAATAGCAGTATCGTCGGCAAACGTCGATGTCAGTGTTTCCGATGAGAGTGGCAGATCTGCCGTGAATAATAGGTACATATAATAATAGGTAGTCGATCTTGTGGGGATCCTTCCCCGGTTTGGGAATTACGATGATTGTGGATAACTTCCATGAACTAGGGAAGTAACCTATGTTTAACATCGCATTCAGTAACCGGGTCAGATGCCTCGTACCTTCAGCAGGGAGTTCGGTGATCA
Organism: Chrysops caecutiens; assembly: GCA_963971475.1. Lineage (NCBI taxonomy): Eukaryota > Metazoa > Arthropoda > Insecta > Diptera > Tabanidae > Chrysops > Chrysops caecutiens. The sequence continues at coordinate 27,543,775 of OZ020570.1, read as the reverse complement.
TCTGGCCCGTAATTCCGTCATGGCCGGGTGATTTTTTTAAATTAATATGATTTTTAATTATGTATTTGACTAAGCTATGTTTAACTTTTCATTTAGTCCCACTGGGCAGCGAGGGAAACTCTAGTTCTTGATCAGACGTTGATTGGTTTGGCGTAAATACTTTTTGCAAATGGTCAGCGAATGCAGTTGCTTTGTCTTCGTCGCTTTTAATCCAGCCTCCGTTAGAGTTCCGAATCGGGGGCACGGCTATCTGGGGTCGCTTCAATTTCTTAGTTGTCTTCCATAACGAATAGTGGGTGTCCTGGTTAGGAGAGAGATTACTAAGATATCGAGCCAAGTTGTGTTCGTTTTGCAGGACGACCTTCAATTTCCTTGTGGCTTGATGGTAGAGATGTTTCGTTTCGGGGGATCTGTTATTCTGCCATAGACGTCTGCATTTCCTCTTTTCAGCTACTGCCTTCCTGATGCCAGCAGCTGAAATTGTCTTGGTGGCTCCATGTTTCTTACTTGCAGGTGTTGAGAGTATCGCTGCCTCCAGAAGCGTATTGGTGAAGTCGTTAAGGGCTCTATCGATTTGTTGCTCGTTGTCCAGAGGGCTCAGGATAATGTTGGATGCAATAAGGGATTTATAATTCCTCCAGTTAGTGTAACGATTGGTAAAATTTTTTGAAGATTGGTGTACCTCCCGGTCCATGAAGTATTCGAGGATGATTGGAGAATGATCCGATGATAGGTCAAACAGAGTCCTGGTCCTAGGAATTTTCCATCTACTGACGTTCTTCGTAACTGCAAAGTCCAACAGGTCTGGCAGCTTGTTTGCATCCGATGGCCAGTACGTTGGTGTTCCACAAGATGAGAAGTCGTACCCACAATCCAGTATGACCTTGTGTAAGATCCTGCCACGAGTAGTAGTCAAACGGGAACCCCAGTGTGTATGTTTCGAGTTGTAATCGCCAGCAGCTATAAACCGATGTCCTAGTTTAGAGAAGAATTCTTTCAATTCGTCATTTGTTAAGTTGTGATTTGGAGAAGAGTAGACAGCCCATAGTACGATCTTTTCCTCTTTCCCCTCAACACAAATTGATGTGGCCTGAAGACTTAGTGAGCTGTGATTGTCCCATTGATAATGTGGAATGTCCTGTCTTATGAGCACTGCTGTACCCCCTCTCGCTTTGCCATCAGGGTGGCGGGTTTCATAAAGCGCGTAGCCATTTATTTTGAAGTAATAGTTTTGGGTGAGGTGTGTTTCATTGATTAGAAACACATCTATTTGGTGGTCGTTGATGAAGTGCTTTATTTCATTTTGCGCTGAATGGACACCGTTTGCATTCCAATAGCAGATTTTCAAGTAATTTATTTTGGACATTGCACTAATGACTTTAACATTTGTTGATTCATATGGATTAATTGATTCATCATTGTTTGCATAGATGCCATCATTTGCATCATTTGCTCCATGTATTTTTGCATTGTTGTTTCGAATGTTGGAGGCAGTGGTGTGTGGGGTTGATTGGAGGATAAGGGAGGGTGTATGCATCTTTTTGGCTGGAAGTTTAAGGATTCAACGTAAGTGTGACTATTTTCGGTGTTTTGTGGAACAGGCAGTTGTTCGAATTTTTGGGTTTGCACCTGGTCGATTACTCGAGCAGGTTCTAGTTTCTGCCTCTGAGTACTATTTGACTGCTTCAGTTGAATGTACACCGGGCAGCCACGATAGTTGGCCGTGTGTGGTCCTTTACAGTTGGCACATTTACGCGCCGTTTCGTCGTTTTTCTCTTTTGGGCATTGCTTTGAACTATGTAACCCGCTGCAAACTACACAAACCGAAGGGAGCTTGCAGTAGCCTCTTGTGTGTGAGTACTCTTGACAGTTGTGGCATTGTACTGGACCAGAGCGTTTATGTGGTTTCTCAACGGATACCACTCGGTACAGAAGACGAGTGAGATTGTATATGGGGTGCACCTGACCTTGTTTCAATTTAAGAGGTTCAAGTTCGATCTTGAATAGCGGCTGTGGGATTTTAAATCTATTAAAAATTTGAGAGACGCTTTGCACTTTGAAGTCTTGTTCAATAAGCGCTTCTTTTACTTCCTTTGGCTCCATATCCCTTTCAAGGCCTTTGATCACTACGGAGAGCCCCCGCGTTTCTTTAAGTCGAAACGTATAGTAATCGACTTGTTTCTCGTCGAGCACATCGACGACTTTCCTGTAATCGTTTACTTTGTCTAGCTGAACCTTAACTTCGTTAATTTGACCTCGTTTCAAGTTTGTGCAAACAAAGCACTTTTGATCTACTATCGATCGTATTAGGTCAATGACCGCTTGCATTGGGAGTTTACGTAGATATAGCGGAGCTGGTTTCGCTTGTTTAACAGTGACGTTATCATCGGCCTCGACACAGTCCGCAAGTAAGGCGAAACGATTGTTCAAGTGGATGTCAGAGTTGAGTTTCTTCGCACTATTCGCCGAATCAGCCGGACTCGAAGGTTTGCGCTTCGTGACGGTGTAACGGTCGATCCCTGTCTGGGTTCTAGCCGCACTTGTGTTTTGTACTCTGTTGAGATTGGGGACACTAGAAGGTCGTTCAGGAGCCAACATGCTGGGAGGCATCCTCTGGACTGGACTGGGTGAAGGCGGAACTGCCGTGGATGATTTCTCTTTTGGAGGAGTTCGATTCAGGCCACCCATCTCACCAAAAGGATCTCATCATAATTGAAATTATTGCACCAGACACAACTTGCACCTGGTAAGGTGTGTACCACGATACGATGGAGAAAGATTTTTTTATTGCTGGCAACGCTATGCTCCACCCGTTAGTGGGCGGGATCACAACTAGCTGTCACCACAATACAAACAAAAAAGAGTTTGTAGTTCAGCTGTTGTGTAAGATTTTCAGCACAGTTTGATTATTTAATAACGTAGTTGATATTGTAAGTATAAGTTTAAATATTGTAGATATAAATACTAGCAATATTGTGTTTAGAATATTGATGAATTCACCAGTGAAAAACTTGAAAGAAAAACTACTTGATTATTCACTTTGACTGCGGTCTTCGCTCTCTCACTGTCGAAATGACACTGATCAAGAAATTGTATAATAAATTAAATAAGAAGAAATGCGCAAATCTTAACATATTAATATACATGCCACCGAAGCCAGTAAAAGATATAAGCAAACAAAAAGATTTGATAATCGAATATCATGAATCACCACATGGAGGTCATCTAGGTATCCGAAAAACGATTCTAAAATTGAAACAGAGATACTGTTGGAAGGGAATGAGTACCATGACTAAGAAAATAATTAATGCATGCAAAACCTGTCAGTTATCAAAACAAATCAGACATACTAAAGAAAGAATGATATGTACCGATACACCTACTACTACATTTGAGGTTATACAAATAGATACAGTAGGACCTTTGCGAATTTCAAATCATTTTCGATATATTTTGACTATGCAATGTGAATTATCGAAATTTATAATAGCTGCACCCATAGAATCTAAAGATGCGAAAACAGTAGCTGAAACTTTAGTAAAAGAACTTATAATGAAATTTGGCCAATTTAAAATACTCAAATCGGATAGAGGAACTGAATTCACAAATGATTTAATGCGAAATATATGCACTACTTTAAGAATTAAACAAATATTTTCAGCTCCTTATCACCATGAAACCCTCGGTATGGTGGAAAGGAATCATAGAGTTTTAAACGAATATATGTTATCATTTACTAATGAAGATGAGTGGGACATATGGTTACCCTATTGTACATTTGCTTACAATACTTCGCCTAATGTCGATACCGGTTATACTCCTTATGAGTTAGTTTTTGGAAAACTCCCTTACTTACCAACACAAGAAATAAACCCAGCAGAAAGGGTATACAACTTAGATAATTACGTTAATGAATTTAAGTTAAGAATGAAAAGAGCCCTGGATAGAGCTAAAGGAATTATAGAAAAAGTAAAAGCAAGTAGAGTAATCAAGAATAAAAATATAAATCCATTAGCATTAAAGGTAGGAGATAAGGTATTAATACGAATAGATAGTAGAAAGAAGGCACAAAGGCCGTACAAAGGACCATATATTGTGGTCAAAAGTAACGGAGTCAATACAATTGTGGATATCGATGGCAAACATAAAGAATTCCACAATAACCAATTAAAACTATACGTCAATTAATCTAAGCACCACATGTCTCAACTTAAATACATAAGTATAAGTTTCGACACAAAAGCCCCGAAGGTGTAGTGTGAACGCGCGATGCGTATACACGTATTAACATAAAATAAACAACGTTGACTCTGCAACGAGTTCAACGTACCAACTCACAATTCGATGAATTGAGTCATCAGCGAATTGTGAATTGGTAAGTATGAAATTAGAGACAGTGTATGCACTGAAATTTAATATTTAATTAATTATTTAACTTTGTAACTTAAATAATCGATGACTAACATAATTATATGTCATGACACTTACCTAGGTTAAGCAATTAGTGTTAAGCAAAATTAATTTTAAGTAAGCATAATTTACTATTATAAATAGGCTAAGATTTTATTTGTGAATCAGAAGGAAAATAGACGGCTAGAGAGCAAGAACTACTTGCACCTGGCACTATTACCAAAAAGGACTTTCTCTTTGCAGAAATTGCGGCTCACGCTTCGGCGAAAGCCATTATTTCGTGCAGTCCAAATTGACGCACGACTTTAGGTATATTTCCAGTTTTAATAACTAATAGGAAACATTACATTACGGGCAAACTACATTTCCGAATTTAATAAAAATGCACAATTTAAAAGATACTCGTATTTTGTCGAAGACGTGCAGAATATACTTTTAATTGTAATTGGTCAAGAAGTTTACTCGTAATTAATAAAATTAATTTCAGTAATCTGTGGAATTAAAAGGCAGAAGAGTACCAAATACGTGTGTTTCGAATAACTCCTGTTAAAATTTCACAATCTAAACAATCATTATTCATTTGAACTTAACGCACACGTGTTCCATTGACCGAGCCATGTCCTGTACACAAATTACGAATAAGTAAAAGTATACAATTTGGTTATAAAATTAATTCGTGGGGTCGGGAGCCTACTTACATCAACGAAGTTTAAAAATTTGACTGGAAAATTATTTTGCTCTCTATAGTCATCTCTCAAGATTTTATCAGAACTCAAATAATTTCGTTCCTCTCCGGACAGATTATTAAGGAGTCCTGCATTGACAAAATTGCAGTTTCGATATTTGTGTGCTAATATCACCGAATTGAGAATATCGTTAGACTGAATGGTTTCAGATACATTGCCATAAGTATATGCAATCAGGGAGTTACTGCTAACTAAATGAGAAGGAATTTCAATGTAATCTTGTCCGAAATCTTAAAATTTTGGTAAAGTTGCATTACCAGGAACTTTAGGAAATTCAACGAATTCAATTTCATAAGGTAAAGCTCTAATGGTTTGGGTCAAAGTTATTTTGTGGAATTTTGAAAATTCGGACCATGAAGTAAGGGAATTCTCAGTAAGTGTTACATGTGCACCGTGGGGTACAACTGGCTATGTTCATCGAAAATCTCCACCTAGTAAAATAGTCTTATCTCCGAAAAGTTTAGTTGAAGTACCGAATAAATTGTTAAAAAAATGGTCAATTAATTTGAAGGCATTAAGCGGGCACATTGAAATTTCACCTGTGATAAAGATAGATCCAGACTTTATGAATTGTGCTTGTGTACTGTTTACGGAGAACCTTGATAGGGAATTCTCTAAAAGCGGTATAGGTATTTTGAAAACGTTGTGAGGAGTTCGACCTTGAATTAAAAGAGTGGATGCGATACCACTGAAAGCGCACGCAATACATTGGATGTTCAAAAAATTCAATTTGTTAATAATTGCGGTTTGAACCAAAGTCTTATCACTACCAGCATGGGTTGTAGAACAAAAAATATTGCAACCAGTATTACAATTAAAAACTAGCTGTAAAACTAAATCAATAGCGGATCGCTGCTCGGCATTGGCACTCTGGAACATTTCGTCAACAATTATTAGTTCTCTTTCTGAATCTGCATTGACATCTGTTATAATAGCTCATAAAAATTGAGGTATTGGAAGGTCTAGCTGTTTACATGGCAAATTATAATTGAACAAACTTTTCTCAATAACTAACAAAGAACGATTGTATGAATCGTTTACTGAAAAGTTTCTAAAAAAGTTTTTACACATGTGTTAAGAGCACTTGTTTGGTTGAGCTGAGCGTAGAGCACAAAAAATAATTAAACAAAACTTTTCTCTACATTTTCAGTTTCTATGAGCTTTATTTCAGAGTTACAAATATACAGTTTCTTAGAGCAAGTTTCTTAGAGCACTATTAAGGATAATTTTAAACAGCGTTGATAGAGCGATTTTTGAACGGAGCGACCGATCCAAACGAAGATTCTAAAACGACTGGCAAAGGGATCGATCATCACACCGAATTACGATTGAAAAATACTGCCTGGAGTCAAGGCCAAACTCATTTTGCTGACTCCAGACAATATTTTATCGAGCTGATAACGGCTAGAAAATTCGACGAGGGCCGGCAACAATGCTGCGTAGATTGTAACATTGATGTCATACTTTCCTATGCAACATTGTTGCGACTTCTTGTAACATACTCCCCGTCTACCGTAACGTCATTGCGGTATGTATCAATAGGAAGTACTATGAGCTTAGCGATAGGTCTGGTTAATGTTGTCTTCGAAGTCTTTACTGTGACCACTCTTATAAGTCCATCTTTCCCGGAGTGAACTTCGATGACTCGAGCTAGAGGCCATTGAGCTGGAGGGAAATTGTCATCTGTGAGCAAAACGAGCGTACCCAATTGAATTTCGTGAGCTTTTCTAGTCCATTTTGAAATGGACTGATATCGTTGAAGACATTCCTTGGACCATCGTCGCCAAAAGTGTTGGAGCCTTTGTTGGATAAGCTGCCACAGAGCCAATCGAGATTCTGGTAAATGGGTAAGAGCAATTTCAGGCAACATTCCCTGATCTGAACCATGAAGAAAATGAGCTGGAGTAAGAGCACGAAGGTCTTCTGGATCATCCGAGAGTGGTGAGAGTGGTCTCGAATTTAAGACAGCTTCGATTTGAGCTAAGAGCGTTGAAAGATCTTCAAATGTCAGAAGAGTATTTTTAAGAACTCGGACCAGGTGACTTTTAACAGATTTCACGGCTGCCTCCCATTTTCCACCAAAGTGAGGAGCATCTGGTGGTGAATAAACCCATCTGGTTCCAACCTGAGCAAGCGAGCTTACAAGCTGAGCGTTTTCCTGAGAGCTGGATCTGTATAATTCCTTGAGAAAAGAGTCGGCACCTCGAAAATTCGTTCCACGATCACTATAGAGCACTGAGCTTGCTCCTCTTCGACTGATGAATCGACGATATGATTTAATGAATGCTTCTGTTGAATATGAAGACACAACTTCCAAGTGAACTGCTGAGGTTACGAAGCATACAAAGACAGCTATCCAACCTTTATATGTCTTGGCACCTCTTCCTTGGAATGTTTTGAGCATGAAAGGTCCAGCATAATCTACACCAGTAGTATGAAATGGCCTTATAGCATTCAGTCTTGCTGCTGGAAGCTGACCCATGAGCTGTTGAGCTCGTCGAGCACGATATCGAGCGCATATTACACACTTGAGAATAAATGAGCGAACTGGAGCTCTTCCTCCGAGAATCCAAAATTTTTCTCTAATAGTCATGAGAGTGAGTTGAACTCCTCCATGTAATGTTTCCCGGTGAGCTTGATCTATGATGAGCTGAGAAAAACGAGATTTCCTTGGTAGGATTATTGGATGAATTTCGTCGACTTCTAAAGGAGCGTTTGCGAGTCGACCTCCGACTCGTAGTATCCCATCTTCATCCAAAAATGCAGTTAACTTTGAAATGAAATGTGAAGATGGTAATTGTAAATCTTCTTGTAGAGCTTTGAGCTCGAAAGAGAAGTGAACTTGTTGAACAGTTTTAACCCAAACGAGCTGAGCATTGAGTAGATCTTCAGGAGCTATGGGGTTGTGAGCCAAAGAGCTGTTTTCTTCATTCCTTAGCATTTTGCAAAATCTTTTGCAAAGAGATGTCACCCGTAAGAGCTTGTAGAGCGTTGAATATCTTGAAAGTAGATACCATAGTGGGTGAGCTTCTTCATCTGGAGTTTTGATCACATGTAACAATATTCCAGGCTTTTCTTCTTTGTGAGCTAGAGCTGAAGGTTTGAACTGTTGAGCTGGCCAAGAAGAAGATGAGCTAAGGAGCCATTCAGGTCCATTCCACCACAGATTGAAGTTGATTAACTGCGTTGGAGTAAGTCCTCGAGAAGCACAATCCGCAGGATTTTGTTTTCCAGGAACATAAAGCCATTTTGCTGTTGGATTGAGTTCTTGTATTGAGGAAACTCTGTTTCTTACGAATTCTTTCCACTTGGATGGATGACTTAAAATCCACGTTTAAGCAACTGAGGAGTCAGTCCATAGATAGAGCGGAGCGTGATTTAGTTCCAGAACTTGTTGAGCATGTTTGAGGAGCTTTGCGAGCATCCATGCAGCAGATAATTCGAGGCGAGGAATAGTGACTGGTTTAAGTGGTGCTACTTTTGTCTTAGCACACAAGAGCTTTACTTGGGCTGATTCTCCTGAGCTTTGAACTTTGATATAGATACATGCAGCCATGGCTAACTGCGATGCATCTGAGAAGCCATGTATTTCTATGTATGAGCTGGAGAGAGTATTGAGCCATCTTGGAATGTGAATATGAGCTAGATGAGGCAGCTCATTTCGAAGATGCGTCCACCGTTGAATAAGCTGCTCAGGTAATTCATCATCCCATCCAGATTTATTTAACCACAGCTCTTGAATAAACATTTTCGCTCGAACTACTACTGGAGCTAAGAATCCAAGTGGATCGAAGAGCTGAGCCACTTCCGAGAGAACTGTTCGTTTGGTTATCCTCTTGAGAGATGAGCGTTTAGGTGAGAATATAAACTGATCTGACGTAGGCCTCCAGGAAAGTCCTAAAACTTTCAATTCAGTATCGTCTAGAGCTTGAGCAGGAGCTTTTGAAATACTTTCGAGAGAGAGAGCTTGCAAAAAAGCAGGGCTATTGCTTGACCACTTTGCGAGAGGGAAGCTCCCCGCCATGCAGAGCTTAATTAAATCCTGAGCTATGAGCTGAGCTTCGAGCAGGGTGTCTGAGCCACCATAAATGTCATCCACGTAACGTCCTTTAATCATAGGAGGAATGGCGAGTGGGTATTTGGAGCCTTCATCCTGAATAAGTTGCAGTAGTATATGGTCTTGTTCCATATGTAACTGTAGTGAGCTGGAACGGAACAATATTGTCATGTTGATCAATCCATAAAATTCTCTGGAGATTCCAGTCTGATGGATGAACATTGATCTGTCGAAACATTTTGGTAATGTCAGTGCAAAAGATAATTTTATGACGTCGAATCCACATTAACACGTCAAAAATGTCGAGCTGGAGTTTTGCACCTGTGTGAAGAACATCGTTGAGCGAATATCCAGAGCTAGAAAGAGCTGAACCGTTGAACACAACTCTCAATTTTGTACTGAGACTTTGTTCCCTTAAAACACCATGATGAGGCAAATAATAGTGAACTGAACCTGATTGTTCACTTGTGTCTGAGCTGATTTGAGCATTCGAAGCAAGTCTCATATGGCCAAGAGATTGATATTCTGCCATAAAGTCTCTATAGAGCTTATTGAGCTGAGGATCATTCGAGAGTCGTTTGAGCATGGCTTTTAGACATCTAAATGCTATATTTCTTGATTCTCCAAGAGCTGAAGGTAATTGTATTGTTGGTAGTTTAACAATATATCTTCCTGAAGAATCTCTTGAGTGAGTTTCGACAAAATGAGCTTCACATTGTTCTTCATCGAGAGAGAGCTGAGCAGAGTGAGCTTTAGGTGCTTCTTCTTGAACCCAAAATTTTGCTAAGAGTTCATGAAGGTCATGATCTTGCTTCATATGGAAAACTGGACTTGTTATTTGAGTTGAGCTTACACATGTTGGACCAAAAACTACCCAACCAAAGAGCGTGTTAAGAGCAATAGGCTCTGAGGGTTGACCTCTTCTTATATCTGAGCTTAGAATTTGAGCGAATGGAGTAGAACCCAAGATAATATCAATGTTACCTGGTGTCCTATAGTCTTGATCAGAAAGTTGTAGTCCGTCCAGATGTTCCCATGAAGAACTATTAATGTTGCAGCTTGGTAAGTTTGTAGTCAACTGATTTAATATATGTACTGCAACTTGAATTTGAGCTGTAGAGTGCAGAGCTTTGAGCGTGATAGAGCTGACACCCTTTGAGCGACCGGCATCTACATTACCGATACCAGTAAACTGGATAGCTGATTTGTGTTTTGGAAGCTGGAGCTTACGCACGAGTTTGTGTGTAATAAAAGAGAGCTCTGAGCCTGAATCTAAGAGCATTCTCACTGGATAGCAACCAATGACAGGAGCAATTAGCTGAGCACGAGCTGTAGCAAGTAGAGAAGATGTATGCTGGAAGAGTTCTTGAGCAGTAGATTGATCTGGTGATTGCGTTGTAGCATTGAGAGAACTTGACAGTTGACTACTAGTAGAGCATTGAAAAACATGAGCAGAGCTGGAGCAATTTGTAGCGGTGCTGGTAATTGAAGAGAGAGCTGGAGCTAAAACAAGACTGGCAGTTAGAGCTGATGAACTTGGTTGTTATTGAGCTGGAGCTTCTTTTTGAGAGCTAGTTGATAGAGCTGACGTCGCTGGAGCTGATGTTTGAGCTTGTTGAGCTGCAGGTGTAGTATCACCGAGGTGGATCAAGGTGTGATGTTTGATACCACAGTGCCAACATAACTTTTTACTTCTACATGCCTGCACATCATGTCTCCCAAGGCAGTTGGTGCATAATCGGGTACTTATAACAAGATTATGACGTTTCAGCGGCGACATTGATCTAAACTGGTCACAACTAGAAATGTAGTGATTAACACCGCAACAGTCACAAGTGTGACCAGGATCGTCAGGACCACGAACCCCCTTCATCCATGGTTTAATGGGTCTAGAACTCTGTGAATCTTGACGAGGTAGAGCTTGAGCTGTTGATGAGCTTCTTGCATGAGATGGTGTTGAGTGAGCTTGAGCATGAGCATTGACGGCGTATGAGCGAGAAGAGAAAGATTTTGGTCTAGAGCTTTGCTGAGATGAGGTTGATGCTGAAGACTTGAACTTCATGGATTTCTTCGATGTTATTTCGATGCTCTCTAAGGTCGTAGCTTCAGATTTTAAGAACTCCTGAAGTGAGCTTAGTTGAGGAAAATCATTGTTTCCTCCAAGAGTTCTTTCCCATTCTTTTCTGATGGGTGAGCTTAACCGCCGTACAATATGATATACTATTGGCATATCCCATTCATCAGTTCTTGCGCCAAGAGCATTGAGCGAATCAAGAGCTTCACGGAGAGTGTTCAGCAAATCATGAAGGCCTTTTGAATTAGATTCAATTGTAGAGCTGGAGCCGAAGAGCTTGTCGAGCTGGGTAGAAATTAGTAGTCGTTTATTTTCGTACCGTTTAACTAATAGCTCCCACGCAATATGATAATTTTCATTGGTTGCCTTCATGTTTGCTAGCAAGCGAGCTGCATCTCCTTGCATTGCGTTTTTAAGGAGCGACATTTTATGAACCGGTTGCAAATCCGGATTGTTACCAACCATGGCTTGAAACATATCCTCGAACTCTTTCCAGTCTTCATAATTCCCACTGAAGGGCTTAAATTTGATCTTCTCAAAGAGATGAAGACCAGAAATGCCAGTTAAACATCGAGCTTCGGATGAGCTTGGAGGTATTACAGAGCGTAGAGCTTCAATTTTGTTCAAAAGAAGAGCACGAGCGTCAGCATACATTTTGAGCGTATCCCGGAAAACTTTATTCTTGGAATAATCGGAGCTTATGTAGAGCTGAGGATATTTACATATTAATGCATCGTGCTGTTGCTTAAAGTCCTCCCAAGTTTTCTCGAGCACCGTGAGCTTTGATTCTAAATGGATCAGAGTAAGGTTGTCAAAATCAACGGACTTACATTCTTCCACGATGCTTGCAATAAAGTCTTGCCTCTCGTCTTGGAGTGATATTCTGGCTTCGAAGAACACCACTGCATCAGCTTCCAGCATGGATTCATTCGCCATTGTTGTATCACGCGCACAAAACGGATTAAATTGAGAGCAAAAAATAATTGAAAGAGTTCACAAATGTTCGAGAGAGCGCGAAAAGTTTTAAAGAGCCCACCTAGTTCAAAACATTAATAAAAAGTTCGAAAGAGCACAATAATTATTACTTTTTAAAGCAAGAGCATCAAAACTTTATCACTTTATCTTGAAAGAGCACAATTGATCGAAATCGAGAGAGAGCGAAAAGAGCACACCGACAAAATCAAAAACTGTTCAAAGGAGCATGAGAAAATTGTACAAAAGAGCGCGAAAGTTTATTAGTTTAATTAAATTAAACGAGGAAAATTATTATCGAAAAAATCCTTAAAAGCACAAAAAATGTTCGAAAGAGCACTAAAAAGATCAATATTCAACGAATGTTCGAGTTCTTAAAAATGATCAATATTGATTGCAACTAAACATCATTAATTTGCCACAAAATGTTCGAGAGATAACAATTTACAAATTAAAATCAGTTTTGAGCTAGTGATATTTTAATGTTTGAGAGAGCACACCACAATTTTTAAATAGTTCAGAGCACAGGCGTTTACACGCGCGAACACGATAATTCTTTTGAAATTAACAGTTTACCGGATAAACTGTTATCCGGCTCGAAGGACCATATGTTAAGAGCACTTGTTTGGTTGAGCTGAGCGTAGAGCACAAAAAATAATTAAACAAAACTTTTCTCTAAATTTTCAGTTTCTATGAGCTTTATTTCAGAGTTACAAATATACAGTTTCTTAGAGCAAGTTTCTTAGAGCACTATTAAGGATAATTTTAAACAGCGTTGATAGAGCGATTTTTGAACGGAGCGACCGATCCAAACGAAGATTCTAAAACGACTGGCAAAGGGATCGATCATCACACCGAATTACGATTGAAAAATACTGCCTGGAGTCAAGGCCAAAGCTGACTCCAGACAATATTTTACCGAGCTGATAACGGCTAGAAAATTCGACGAGGGCCGGCAACAATGCTGCGTAGATTGTAACATTGATGTCATATTTTCCTATGCAACATTGTTGCGACTTCTTGTAACAACATGAAATTTTTGAATTCATTCCACAAATGTACAGCAATTGAAGAATTATGAAAATAATGCAACGTTTACACCGAACTAAATCTACTAGATTAAGCGACTTGAGAAGATTTAGCCCGAAATCTTCCTTAAACTTACAGGATTTTCCATACATTTCTCAAATCATCTCGCGAGTGGATTAATTCCAAATCCGAAGTAAATCGTCTCAGTGGCACCATCTAGTGGTGATCATTTGTGCCATTTTACGTCTTTAAGTACAATTTAGTATTCTTTCGACGTATCCGAAGTGAGTTCAATTGGTTGTGTGCGCGTTGTTCAATTTCATTATGTGGCGCGATTTTTGCTTTTCAAAATTTATTTTAGTTTTAATAAGAAAAAACTAAAAAGAGGCACGGGAAGGCATTGCCTATTGTCCAAAATAGTTTTGTAATAGATTTCAAGCACAACAGAACCACAAAACACTACTATTTCACATGAAAAATGTCGAAGTTTCAAGCTAAATCTCTCCACTGGCGGTGTAAACGGGCGAGGAGATTGACGAAATCATCTCACTAAATCTAGTTGATTTCGGTCAGTTCAAACGCGGTATAACTCTCTTAACTGCTGGGAGGACCTACACTCTTTTACTTCTAATAAACATTCACACCACTTTCTATCATTTGATGCGATAATTCGTGCATGTGCAGCAGCAGAAAATTTGGGCCAAACAATGTTCCCAACAGTACGCAAATCCTGATGGGACCTCGAACATGAAGCAATAGTAGTCTCAAATGAAACAGTTAAACATCTTTTGGACAAACGTAAAAAAATCTAGCAATAGCTCTACTTACTTCCTCTTTCACGTTTTTTCCATTTCTCTTCTTTATCTACCTAAATATAATGTATCGGCATCTCTGTATATAGAAGATTGATTTCATAGAATATGATTGATTTAATAGAATGCAGTCAATTCTGTTCTCCTGTGATTTCTAGGAGCTGGCTGAACATTTCCTTCCCTGAAGACTACATTTTACCGTTGAGCCAAGTGACATTCAATCGAACTATGTGACTGGTGATGCATCGGACACTCATTTATGCGCCAATTAGCTTCCGTAGATCCAACATAGCCACTGGACAAAAAGCTATCGATTTCATCTATATGAATATCGCACTGAACTCTATCACTCAGTCGTACCCCTTACAAACATAATTGTATGTATATTTTATGCTCTTGCTCTTTAACTGTGCTACAAACTTCCACATTATAGTGGCAATAAAATTTCGCTAGGAGATATGGATTGTTAAGAAGAATATAACGGTTATCAACAGAGTGGCCACGAACGTCAACTGTTATACAATTAACACGACGCTTCTAAGCTGAACTAACGTTGGCCTGAGTTGTATTGCAAAATTCATTAGAAAAGATTTTGCTGCATGCACCATCTTTCATACAGACGGAGTTACGATGTGATAAACCACACGGTTCGCGGATCATATGTTTTTTAACTTAATTATGAAGCTTTGGATTAACTGAAATATATCTGCAATTTCCGCACAAACAAACAAACTTCTATTTCCTATTTCTTCTTCATACATAATTTTTCTAAATTATGTCTTTAAGTGTGAGTTCATACACAGGTTAGGATATATGATAAAATTCAGATTATCGCTCGTTTTCTGGAAATATCTGTGAAATTTGTGATTTTCCAAATTTTGACGTGAATACGTCTTTAAATTTGCTACCATACGGGGGCAATCCAAAAAAACTAATGATAAAATCGGGGGATACAGTTTGGCGTTGTAGCTTCGAATCTATGCACTACATCCGAAATTTAATTATACCACTGGATAGCTAAAGGATCAAAGAAATCACTAGGATAAGCGAGATTACTGACGCATCGCGCGTGGTGGAGGGGAAAGCGCCGAAAAATGGGGTTATTTTGTACTAGATTTTGCCAATTTTGAATTTTAAAATCGAATTCAAACAGCCAGGCTGGCAGAATCACGCGATTGAATTTATCAATCGTTGACGTTCGGTTGCACAATCACATGTACTGGCGAAATGTTTGTATTGCTGGCGATTCTGCCAGCCTGGCTGCTTGAATTCGATTTTAAAATTCAAAATTGGCAAAATTTAGTACAAAATAACCCCATTTTTCGGTGCTTTCCCCTCCACCGCGCGCGATGCGTCAGTGATCTCGCTTATCCTAGTGATTTCTTTGATCCTTCAGCTATCCAGTGGTATAATTAAATTTCGGATGTAGTGCATAGATTCGAAGCTACAACGCCAAACTGTATCCCCCGATTATATCATTAGTTTTTTTGGATTGCCCCCGTATGGTAGCAAATTTAAAGACGTATTCACGTCAAAATTTGGAAAATCACAAATTTCACAGATATTTCCAGAAAACGAGCGATAATCTGAATTTTATCATATATCACCTGTGTATGAACTCACACTTAAAGACATAATTTAGAAAAATTATGTATGAAGAAAAAATAGGAAATAGAAGTTTGTTCGTTTGTGCGGAAATTGCAGATATATTTCAGTTAATCCAAAGCTTCATAATTAAGTTAAAAAAACATATGATCAGCGAACCGTGTGGTTTATTACATCGTAACTCCGTCTGTCCCGGGATATAAATAACGGCTATTCTAAGCCTCTTTGAGGTCTTAGATGCCTCCCTAGCCACCGGGCGCGTCCACAGGTTGCGGATAGTGGGAGTCCAGGAAAAATCTCTTGGATCGTCATGGAATAGGCCGAAGAGTAAAGTTAGCTTAACTCGGAAGCTCAATACATGGCCGCGGACAATGGGAGGACCCCTTTTTCAACATGGAGGGTTTGAGCATAAACTTAACTACCCCAGGTGGTGCGGCGACTCAGTCGTCAAATCCACCCACCTCTGCAGAGGTGGCCGTGCCCCAATCGGATTCTGGGGGGGGGCACACTCGAACCGAGGACAGCAACGTTGGTGGAACACTTGGCCAACGTTGTGGTGAATGCGACAAGTGTGAGACAAGGCACAGGTTGATCGGCCAACAGCTCTACAGGCCTGGAGTTCAACTCCCAAACTGACGACGGCATGTCCGTCAACAGTGCGGGGACCATTGACTCTGAGGTCGAAAAGAGACTTTTGGGCGAGACCGCCGAAGCCAAAGTCTCCGAAAAAAGGAAGAGGAAGCCGACCAAGGCGCAACTGTCTCTCAAAAGATACAAAAATGCCAAGGCCAGCTTAAAGAAGCTCCTACTAAGGAAGCCCGAAGAACTCTCCGATAAGGAGAAGGGCTACTTGGTGAGGAGCAGGAGGATTGTCGCTGATTTCGAAAAGAGTGGCACGGCTGCGCAGAAATTGGTGACAATCGATGAAGAGCTTCCGGGACCGTCAAGGGCCGAAGGGGGAGCGAACGGTAAGAGTGCCAAGCGACAAAGGTCTAACGCAGTTTCCTCCTTTTCCTCAGGAAAGGTCCCACAGCTAACTTCCCAGAAGAAAGCTTAAAGGGACCGATCCAATGAGGAGGAGGAGAAAATGGCGAAAAAGCCAAGAACCTCGTCGACAGACCAAGCACCCGCTGATTGTCAGATGGCCAACATAGACGAGGTTGCTGTATGCGATGGCAAGCGAGCAGAGTTGCTCGATAAAGGAGATGTCCTTTGAAGGGGCAAGTTGGCACAAGGGAGTCAAGGTCATTGGCTGTTCGGTGCGGAAATCCGTTGATTTCCTAAACAGGGTGGTTGCGTGCCTTGGTGAACTTTGGCCAGGCGCCAAATTGGAGGTCATCCCGAAATCGAGTCTCCCTCTGAGGAAGGATCAAGCCACGATGAAGTTAGTTTCCAAGCAGAATGGCTTGGACACAAGTAAATGGAGAATTATCTCCACGAACAAGTGTCCAAATGGAGTTGGCAAAGACCTGGTCGAGACGGTCGATGACGAGTCCTTTGCCAAACTTAAGGACTCAAAAGGAAGCATCAAATTCGGTTTCAGCGCAGCGAAGGTGAGGCTTCCAAATGAGTCAAAGAGCGGCACCGAGGAGGCTGCAGGTGATACAAAGTAATTTGCACCACTGTGAGGCGGCCACCGAGGATTTGATGCTGTACATGGAGGAGAATGGAGTAGACTTGGCCTTAGTCCAGGAACCATGGCTCTCAGGAGACAAAATCCGAGGACTTGGGTCAAAAAGTTATAGTCTACTGCATTCAAGCAAAACAGGTAAAAAGAGGGCGTGTATAGTAGCAAAGAGATCACTAAATCTCACTTTACTTTCACAGCACAGCACGAACGACTTGGTGGTGGCAGTACTAGAGGAGACGGGCAAAACAAACTTGCTCCTGGCGTCAACGTACATGCCATACGAGGAAGGAGACCCCCCCATCAGCAGCGGTCCGGGCTCTTGCACAAGAGGCCGAAACTAGAGGATGGCAAATGGTGATGGATTGCGACGTGAATGGTCATCACGTCCAATGGGGGAGCCGTGACATCAACAGAAGGGGTGAGTCAATTCTAGAGTTTATAATTGCTACCAACCTAACAATTTGTAATCGAGGTGACACACCCACCTTTACTAACAAAATTAGGGAAGAGGTAATAGACCTTACATTGGCCACTAACACTATTAATTTAAAATTAGAAAACTGGAGAGTTTCTCCCGGGCACTCCTTCTCCGATCATGGGAGAATTCTCTTCGACATTAGCCGGAAGGTTCAGGTACGAAAACCCTACAGGAATCGAAGGAACACGGACTGGAATAGATTTTCCACCGAAGTGGAAAAGGCAATGAAAACAAAGAGCACACAGTGCTTCGGTACCTATCTCCACACGGTGGTGGATCTGGAAAAGTCCGTAAAACAACTTTGCGAGATCTTGCTTGAAGCCTTCCAGAAAACTTGCCCAATAAGAAGAGCTCGGAGGGAAACCAACAAGTGGTGGAACAAACAGCTCAAGCAACAGAGGGACGCTACTAGAAGGCCTTATAACAATGCAAAGAAAAGTAAAGAAGAGGGGGACTGGGCTAATTACAAACGCAGTTTTTATGAGTATAAGAATAAGATAAGAAAGGCAAAATGGGACTCCCGGATGCAATCACACCAGCCATGCTGCAAAATTCGATAGGCAGCATAGCAGATGTACTGACGAGCATCTTTCAGGGCTGCTTATCATTAGGATACATCCTTGGAACATGTAGAAAGGTAAGGGTTGCCTTCATACCCAAATCGGGGAAGTCAAGCAACACTACACCAAAGGACTTTAGGACAATAAGCCTCTCCTCGTTCCTATTAAAGACAATGGAGAGACTTTTGGACCTTAACATTAAGCAGAAGACCAAAATATAGGAGGAGTGTTTAGCACAGCACGCCTAGCTCAAAGGTAAATCGGTGGAGAGTGCGCTGCATGAAGTGGTTGGAACGATTGAAAAATCCCTCCAGCAAAAGGAATATGCCCTAGGGGCGTTTTTGAACATAGAGGCAGCCTTCAACAATGTAAGGACCAATGCAATAAGGGAGGCATTAGAGAAGTTGAACGTGGAGGCCACCATAACGCACTGGATAATAAGTATGCTAAACAGCAGAATTATGAGTACAGAAGTGGGGGATAACAAGATCAGAATACGGGCAACCAGAGGCACTCCACAAGGAGGGGTAATTAACTCGATCTTAAAAGACCTCCGGAGTAGAAGAATAAGGGTCACCGCCTAGGCAGATGACGTTGTCATACTATAATAATAATAATAATAAGCCCGTGATCCTGAACTCTCGTGGTTTTGGTGTTTCTGTGTTCATATGATGTCTCTGAGTTCAGTGTGTCTCTTGACATAGGCCTCCTCCAACATCTTCCAATGTAATCTGTCTCGCGCAACTCTTCTCCAGTTTGGCCCCGCTGTGAGTTTCAATTCATCTTCCCATCTTTTTTTCTGTCTCCCTCTGTCTCTTTTCCCATCCCTAGGATACCAGTTTGTTATGATTCTGCTCCATTTCTCTTTGGTACTACGCAGCATATGTCCTGTCCATCTCCATTTTAGTTGATCTATCCTTGTAAGAATATCTGTAGCTTTTGTTTTGCTTCTTATATAGGTGTTTCTTTTTCTGTCATGTTTCTTGATACCTATCCAGCTTCTTTCCATGGCTCTTTGACAAGACTCTAGCATGTTTCTGTGATGTTTTGTGAGTGACCAGGTTTCGCATCCATATGTGATGCACGGGAGAATGGAGGTGTTGAAGACTTTTGTCTTGATGCTGGTACTAAGCTCAGTTGATTTCATAATTTCCTTTAGGGACCAGTATCTTTTCCAACCATTTGCTATTCGGCTCTTGATTTCTTTCGTGGTTTGGTCCGTATGTGACATAATCTGTCCCAAATAGATATATTCGTCCACATATTCAAAAAGTTGATTGTTGATTTTAATTTCGTATTTGTCCGAGTTTGTTAGTAACTTTGTTTTGTTTATATTTATCGACAGGCCAACTTTGTCACTTTCTCTAACTAGGTCCTGGATCATTTTTCCTAGATTCAATGGATTTTCTTCGAGCAAGACAATATCGTCTGCAAATCTTAGGTTGTTTAGCTTTCGTCCATCTATACGTAGTCCAAATTTACTCCAGTTCAGCTGTCGGAATGTATTTTCCAAAACTGCTGAGAACAGCTTGGGGGAGAGCGGGTCACCTTGCCTGACACCTCTTTTTATTTGAAATACCTCGCCCAAGGATTCCAGCTGTATTTTTGCTTTACACTTGGAGTAAATGTTCTGGATTATATTTATGTATAGTGGAGGGATTCCCTGAATTTCGAGGCTTTCCCATATGGCTGCATGGCTTATGCTGTCAAATGCCTTGGAGAAGTCGATAAAAGCCATATACAGAGGTTTATTGTACTCATCATATTTCTCCATAATCTGCTTTAATGTATGTATATGGTCTGTCGTGGAAAAGCCTTTCCTAAATCCAGCTTGCTCCATGGGTTGACTTTCATCTAGAGTAGTACTAACTCGATCCAGAATGATCTTGGAGAATATCTTGTAGATGTTGGACATCAGACTTATTGGTCTGTAATTCCCAATATCGTCCTTTTGGCCTTTCTTGTAAATAAGGATTATATGCGATGTTTCCCATTGTTCTGGGATATATCCTGATGTCAGAATATCATTGAAGATTTTCGTTAGGATGGGAGTCAGTTCTTCTACAGAACCTTTCAGTGTCTCGTTAGTAATCTTGTCAGGGCCTGGTGCTTTGTCTAGTTTTTGGCTTAGTATTGCTTTTCTAACTTCGCTAGGTAGAATTTCAGGTTCTGCATTTGATAACGACGGATCATAGTCCAACCATTTTTGATTCTGATTCACTTGCATGTTGCTGTCTTGATTGGAGTAGAGATTACGGTAGAACTTAGTGGCTAGATTATTTATATCTTTCCTGTTGGTAATAGTTTTTTGATTGTTTTTCAGCTTCGGGATCCATTGGTTGGCTTCACGAAGTCCCTTTAGAGCCTTCCTGGTTCCTCCTGTTTTCATTATATGTTTTTCTAGTGTTTGCAATCTCCTAACTTTCCTGTCTCTTCTGATGGCTTCTTTGATTTTCTTACTTAGATCTGTAATGCTTTGGATGTTTTGTTTCCTCGTTTTACAGCCGAATAATCTTTTCCTTTTATTTATGAGTTCTAGCGTTGCATCACTCAGTTTAAATTTGTTTTTTGCTACTCTTTCGTTATTTTGGCATGTAAGTTTTGCTTGTAGATTGTTGTAGCTTGTCCTTACATCTATTGTGTCGGATTTGAGATTTTCTCCACTAAGTTTAACTAAAGAATAAGCTGATGCTTTATACGATTCTGGCCGGTATGTGGTTCCTGGAAGTGCGAATCTTTTATTCCCTTTCGGAGGTGTAGTCCTGACGGATGCTCTCACCATGCGGTGATCTGTATCGAAGTTTAATTTTGATATGACATCCGTATTAGTGAAATATCTCGGGTGGCTACTTATAATATAGTCTATTTCGTTCCTAAATCTTCCGTCTGGAGAGATCCAAGTCCACTTTTTATTTATGTTTTTCCTGAATATACTATTTAGAAGGGTTAGATTATGTTCAAGTAGGAAATCTACCAGCCTTTGTCCATTTTTACTTCTTTTACCGTGACCAAATTTGCCTAAAACCCACTCTTCCTGGCATTGTTTTTCTCCAACTTGTGCGTTGAAGTCTCCCATTAGAATAATAGCATTGCTTGAGTAGTTGCTTGTAATTTGGGATAAGACATTGTAGAAGGACTTATGCTCGAGTTCTTCGGCTTTTTCTGTGGGTGCATAGGCTTGGATGATTGTCCATGTTTTTTTGAAGCTGGGCATTTTGATATGTAATATAGCGATTCGGTCATTTTTTCCACTGAACTCTAGTATGTGTTTTCTAAGATGCTTTTTGACTATGAATCCCACACCTCTTTGTCCTCCGATGTCTCCTTTGTTGAACATGACATAGTCTGGATGATCGTCTATACATTCACCTGCCCTTCGCATTTCACTTATTCCCAGAATATCCCACTTAAGGTCCTTCAACGCATCTTCGAGTTCTAGTAAACTTTCGGGGGTTCGTAGCGTTCTAGTATTTAGTGTCGCTATGTAGAGTTTGCTGTTTTTTGTTTTTGTTGGAGGGTGTTGGTCTAGATCTCCCGCGGGGACCAGCCGTGGTGGGAGACTGTTTATTTGTTGCTTAGTTTGCTGTGGTTTTTTGGGTCTTGGTGCCCATTTCTTGGAGTCTGGGTGAGTGTTTGTCTGAAAGTGAGGTTGATCGCTCTCGTAGGTATTGAAAGGCGTCTCTCTTCGCTACTTTTGGGTCGGTTTTTTTGTACTCTTGGCTAGTTTCGGGGGTAGATGCTTCGGATCTTTTTCTTTTTTCCAGCCCTTTTTTATCGATATTCCTTCTCTGCTTCTTTTTAAGCCGAGCTTCTTTTGTGAAGTCCTGTGTGATGTAGGTATTGGGTTTCATTTTTTCCTTGTTTTTTAGTATTTTGATCTTCTTTTGAAGGGTTGTTGTAGCCAGTAGGATTGGTCTGATTTTTCCATCTCCTTTGGCCCGTTTTCCTAGTCTTTGTAATCTGTCAATTTCTTCGTCCTTCAGTGTTGCACCTATTTCTCCCAGCGTGGTGGATACTACCAGTTTAAGTATTTCGTCGGTCTCATTCTCTTGTTCAGGGATTCCATGTATTAGAACGTTATTCCGTCTTCCGCAGTTTTCCATGTTTTCTAATTTCCTGTTGAGTTTTTCAATTTCTACTCTCAATATCGCATTTTCTTCCAGTAATGGCTTTATCTTTTCGTCCACTTTAAGTAGAACCGCGGTTGTGATGTTGTCCGTTATTGCAACCGTTTGGAGGTTTAGTTTCTCCTCCATCTTTTCTAGAAGCAGTAGCATTTCCGGTGACAACTGCGACGACATCTTGTACTTGGTGCTGTGCTTAAGTTCTACTATTTCTTAATTTGATGTGTTTTCTGCCTTTGTTTTTAGACTTTGAACTTTGAACCGTTCGCCTTTTTTTAGAATTTTTTTAAAATTTGGTTTCCTGAGTTTTTGTACTCACTTAACCCGCAGGTAACGACACACAAAATCGATTCGTTGTTCTTATTTTTAACAAAAGTTTGTTCCCGACTTTTCACCGTTTGCCCGTTAACATTAACGTTGTTTGTTTTTATTTTTGTTTTATTTTTTATTTTGTTTTCGCTTGTGACTTAGTTTTAAAAACAGTTATTAAGTAAAGCAGAGTAATCCTGAAACACGTCCGACCACGATCACGGCTTGAAGTAGACTCCGACGTTGTCATACTGACAACTGGCAAAGACCTACAAACGATATGCGACACCATGGGTGAAGCCTTCGGGGAGACAAATAAATGGGCAGAGGAGAACGGGCTAGGGATAAATCCTGAAAAGATGAAGCTTGTTCTCTGCACCAGAAGATATAAGACCCCGCAGGTCAGACTACCAAAGGTGAAAGGACAAGTACTATGTCGAAACAACACTTTATGTCGAAACAATTAGGTACTTAGATGACCCTAAGGAAAGGGAGCAAATAATAAAAGATTTCCATTTGCTACCCACGGGAGGTCACCAAGGTGTTTCTCGGACCTTGAAGAGGATCAAGAAACAATTTTATTGGGAAGCAATGACCCAAGCTGTTGTAACATTTATTAGAAACTGCAAAAAGTGCCAAATAAACAAAGTATCGCAAAATCCTAAGATTCCTATGAGAATAACTTCAGTGAGTTCCAAGCCATTCGAAAGAATTTCCTTAGATGTTGTGGGGCCACTACCCGTTTCGTATCTAGGAAATAAATTCCTCCTAACTTTCCAGGATGATTAAACAAAATTTTCGGAAGCACTCCCTGTTCCCAATGCCGATTCAACCACCCTCGCGGAAGCGTTTACTACTACAATCATATGTAGACACGGAATACCTGAAAGACTATTGACTGATCAAGGTGCTTACCTGATCGCAGGAGTGTTTCAGGAAGCTTCTAAACTCCTAAGGATCAAGAGGCTGAAAACAACTCCCTACCACCCTCAGTCCAACGGAGCCCTAGAGAGAAATCATCGAACTCTAGCGAAATACTTCCGTTCTTACATAGAAAAGGATCCCCTGTCGTGGGACACCTGGGTTCCCTACGCCATGTTCGTGTACAAAACTACTCCCCACTCAAGTACCAATTATTCTCCACTCGAACTCCTTTACGGTTTTCCCGCCGAAGTTCCAAACCATCTAAAGTCATCCCATCCTTAAGTCATATGTCTTTGAACTCAAGGCGCGACTCCGGCACTGTCACCATATCCTCGTTAGAAAGTAAAGAGCGATCCAAACAATACTACGACAAGGGAACACAAAAAAAAACCTTTGAAATCGGAGATCTGGTCCTTCTAAAAGCGAGAACAAAGGACAACAAATTCTCACCTTTATGGTAAGGCCCTTGCGTTTTAACTCAAGTGAATAACTAAAATTCAACAATAAAAATAAAAAACAAGGAAAAACGCGTACATAATAACGACTTAAAAAAATTCATACATCCATAATTTCTTAACTAAGTTCTCTCTCAAACTAAAACCTCTTCCTTTCGTTCCCAGGGCAAGGGTTTACCTGTTCGCGGTCCTGTGCCTTACCGTCTCAGCTTTCTCTCGCGAGGAGCTGGGAATCCAAATTACTCCTTTCACTTCCACGGTCGGCTTATACTTCGAAGAAATAGGAAGGACGAGACTGTTCACAAGCGAATGGAAGATAATAACTTACTACGACCTAGCGGCCTTCCAGGAAGAATAGCTCTCCATATTAAGAATCACGGGTAAGCTTCAACAAATGTGAAGCCAGTTGGCCTCTGAGACGCCCTTAAAATCGATCTGTCTTTCTTCCATCGGGCAATTAGATAACTTGGAGGAAGCGATAGAAAACAAAAATAGGATTATATTTCCTCCGCTAAGAAAAACTAGGTTTTTTTAGTTTTGTCGGAATAGTTACCAAGCCCCTTTTTGGAATCCTTAATGAGGATGACGCTCAAAGATACGACGAGCAAATACGAACCCTTCAACGAAATAATCTCCACTTACATTCCCTATTGAAAAATCAGACCTCAATCTTGGACGCGACCATTAATCTAACCAATAAAACCCGGGAAAGCATTACGAAAGATCGTGCCGTAATCTTCACCAAAATAACCACCCTCGAATCCAAGGTCTCCAAAGTTGAAAATCAAGTACATGTAAATGAATGGGCAACCGAAATAAACTCCCTTTTCTCGTGAGTCCTTATTATTATAAATCAATACCAATCCACTCAATCCGACCTGATAGATCTCCTAGCAGATGTAAAACACGGCCAATTTCACCCTACGCTCATAACTCCTTCTCAGATAGAAAACTTTCTCTCCACCATTCGGCAGGAAATGGACCCTCAAAAAACGCTTCCATTCGACCCTCTTCCCAATATGATTTGGCAAATTTACAAGCTCTCCACTATGTCCGCCACAACAATTAATTCTAAATTAATCATCGAATTAAAATTACCCCTACCTTTCAGAGATGTATATCTACCTTCCACTACCTACAACAACTCCCTATGTTATATTCAACCCTCTTCCGAAATCCTCTTGATCGATCTTAACCGCGATTTTCACGACTGTCTATCCTCAGACGCCCGACGCCAGACGTATTTTTAATGCTCAGTCAAGCCCGTTCAAATGTGAAATTGTCCTCATAAGGAGTGGCGTAGATACATCCCAGTGCCAACTTGCTTGTACCGAGCGTACCTCTTACTGGATTTCCCTTTCTCGCCCTAACACTTGGATCTATGCCACCAAGACACTCCGCAATGCCGACGTCGTGTGTAACAACACTGTTCAGTCCTTCGAATTAAATCAGACAGCGTTACTCCACATTGAACCCACTTGCTACCTCAGAACCAGTAACTTCATCATACATGGCCAAACCGAGAGGCAAAGCTCTAGTTTCCCCCATACCCTACGCCACATAAATGTCACAGTTCTTTTGGTAACCAAACCTGATCCTAAATACACGACTCTACCCCCTCCCGAGGGCCCTTATATCAAAGAATCCCCAAGAAAACCAGAGGACGACTTGGACGAATTGGCAGCAAAAATTTCTCAGCAGAAGAAAGACGAACAGGTACCCCTCCTGAACCTGAACAACCACCACATTCACCACTACACTATGTTATACATAGTCCTCTCCCTTATTCTCGTAATTGGAATTATGCAATTATGTAAAAGAGGACGCCAGCGAACCCTACCCCTTCAAGTCGTGGCAGAACATAGAAGCCACATTCCTCCCACCCCAAACCCAAGACTCTCGTTGTTCCACATACCATCTCCGCCCGAAGATGAGGATTCACCAAACGAGCTAACGTCCTAAGCACGACGGTAAACTGCCTCCCTTCAAGTCCTTCCCCCTCTCTGTAAGGCCCCTTTTCGTTCATCCCAGCCATACCATTGAAATGTTCTCTCTCCCTTTCTCGCCGGTTTATTTTCGAATACCTTAAACACGGTTTTGTCTCTCTCAACACACCCTTTCTTTTGTTCCCTTCTCATCCTCCACCGTTGGTTTTCTCTGTACACCCCAAATTAACATCTCATCCGAAATTAACATAGTATAACGTACCCCATAGTCCCAAGCATGAAGTTAAACTGCTCTCCTAACATCTCCTGTTTTTCCTTCCCCTTTGTGGATTTGCGTTTTTGACTTCCGATCGAACTGAACGTAGTTCAACACACCCCATCGTCCTAAGCATGACATTAAACTGCATTATCGAAATCCCCTTTTTGTCTCCTTTTTTTTTCTCCCCTCTTTCTCTCCTCCCCTTCTTCTTCTTTTCTCTCTTAATTCTTTGAAATCTCTCGCCCCATTCATTCGTCCCAGGCATGCCGCCAAACTGCTCGCTCGACAACCAAAACCCCTTTTGTTCTTCTCTCCCTCTTTTGATATTTTACTCTCTTTGCTTTCGATCAAACTGCACATAGTTTAATTTACCCCTTCGACCTTAGCACCACAGTACCGTCAATCTCCAACTCACATCTATTATTCTATTGCCATTTTAATAATTCCACTAAAGCGTTTTTAATTCCCTTCATCCCTAAGCCGTTTTTTTTTAAACAAAATTTTTATTACCCACCGTTTGTTTGAGATAATAACCATTTGCTCAAGTAAATAAGTCGTCTTGTTCTCTTCATGAGTTATTTTATAATGGTTATAACTGGGCTACTAACAAGCCCTCTCACAACCGTAGGCCCCTGTTAAACATACGAGGTGGGTCCTTCAGTTGTTTCTCCGTTTCGTCTCCTATTAAGATGTGAAACTGCCCTACCTCCCTATTATGGTTACCATGTCATTTACTTTTGTCTGGATAGGTAACCCTTTCCCCAGTCCAAGCCAACTACACCCCCACACTAGGATTACAATCCCTCTTCCCCTTTTACGTATCTACCTTCCTCCGCTTACCAAGCCGACGAATTTCCTGACCGAATATAAGAATTGTTACGACCATAAATATTGTGGCTCATGCAAGGGCCGATGAAGGAAAAGGATGAAAAATATCACAAAGATCAAATAAAAGTCAAATAAGGCTCTCAAGAGGTATAACATTAAGAAAAAATGTATATGAGTATATAAGCGAAAAGGAATTGTAAGCCCTAATGGCGAAAAAAAAATGTAATACTGATGTAAGGCAGATATAGACATATATATATATGGAAAATATGTATATGCCTAAATCTACCATAACTTATAGAAAAAGACACATGTATTCAACTAACATTAAGAAGTAAAAAAAGTAGAAATTTTCCCAAAAAGTAAACAGTAATAAATATACAATAATGTTAAAACAATAGAATCCTGATTAAACATACATAGTTTTGAACCACTTTCGAAAGTCACGCCACCCGAAATTTTTGTTTTTCCAAGGGGGGTGGAATGTTGTGACTGAGCCTAGGCTCAACCACACATGTTCTCTCCCCCCCCCCCCCCCTTTACCACCCCTGCCGTAAAACAGCCTCCATGGGAACTCGTCCGTTCCCAACCCAAAATGGTGACGTTGCATTTTGGGTTCCCATGCGCGAAATTTTGTCGCGATCAAGCCTTATCACCAAGACGAAACTTGATCGCGACAGAATAAATCCCATGCGCGATAAAATTTCCCGTTGTGGTCAAGTTTTATCACTCTGATCGCGTAGGTACTAAAAATTTGAATGAAGTGCTAGTTGCGCACATTCCCGGTCGCCATGCGCGACTTAATGAAAATGCGCATCAGCATTTTGGTCCGGATTTAAGGGCCCCAAACTGACGCGCATTTTCAGTCGATCTTTGGCCGGTGACTGGAGTGGTCGCCGCTTCTTTTTTTTTTCACCAAGTCAATTTCGCGCGCAGTCACCGAACATGCTCCCGACTCACTAAATTCAGACTCGACACCTTTTCAAAACAAATTGATTAGTTTTCATCACGCGGAAGCGAGTATTAGGGAATAAAAAAAGTTAAAAGTTTCTTTGGCTTGAATTCGAAAATCATAGTGAACCTTTAAGAAATAAAAATAAAACTTAAATGTGACGAAATAAAATTAATAGAAGAGAAAGTGTCAATTTTGACTATAAACTAAAAATCGTTTGGATTCAGAAAATTGTTATAAGTTTTGATTAAAATCAAAAAAAAAAATATAAAATCATAGTAAATCATAAAAATCATAGTGAAATAAAATAGCTTAGCGAAATCAAATAAAACTTGAATGTGACGGAATAAACAATTGAACGAAAAATGTTTTTCTGAATATAAACAAAAATTAATCGAACAGAAAGTGTAAATTGTGACTATAAACTAAAAATCGTTTGGATTCAGGAAATTGTTATAAGTTTTGTTATAAGATTAAAATCAAAACAAACAAATATAAAATCATAGTAAATCATAAAAATCATAGTGAAATAAAATAGCTTAGTGAAATCTAATAAAACTTGAATGTGACGGAATAAATTTTGATTATAAACTAAAATCGTTTGGATTCAGGAAATTGTTAGAAGTTTTGATTAAAATCAAAAACAAAAAAAAAAATAAAATCATAGTAAATCTTTAAGAATTTTATTGAATTGAAAACAAAAACTGCTAAATATATTAAAACTTGAATGTGACAGAGAAAGTAAATAAGTAGTTTCTATAAATAAAGAACAATTAAATAGAGACCAGATGCTGGACTTAAATTTATTAAGCTCATGAAGGTGCATATTGAAAAATTGTTAATTAGCCGTTAATTTAAACCAGGATAAATTCAAACAAATAAAGTCAAAAAAAAAAACACAAAACCTCTCTTTTTTTTGCACAAGGAGTTGCAAATAATTCCTTCACGCCGGGTACAGGAGAACTTTTCCATACGGAAAGCACTCCCTGTTCCTTTCCGCCCAAAAATAAAAAAAAAACTAATTGGCGGATAAAACACAATCGTTTATTCAAATTAAAAACTAGTCGGTTTGAATATCGAATATCCTAAACATTACAACGGCCAGACTTTCAACTATTTCAAAGAAAAAACCCTTAAGGAACTACTTCCGAATAGAAACTGTGCATGCATGAAAAACTGCAATTTGGTTGACATTGATAAGGAAGACTTCCTTTCAATGGAAAATAATTTGATATAAATTGCCAAAATTGAGAACGGAAAACTCAAAAGCACCTGTGATGAAAGACTTATAGAACTTAACGGTAATAAATTCATAAATTTCAGTAAGTGTACCATTAAAATTAATAACAAACAAGTCAGCAATGAACTGAACGTCTGTACCCAAAAATTTGTTATTCCTTAGAAAGAAAATGTTACATCTGATATAAAAAACCAGAATTTGAAAACATTGTATTAAATGACGGAAAGAATCTAGCAGAATTAAAATTATTGAAATATTATATAATTGTAAACTATAGCCTAAGTTCAATTGTTATCATAATGCTAGTAATTATATATATTATTAAGATATATTGTTAAAGAAGCGTTCATATAAAAATAAAGAACAGGATACAGGAGAATCCAAAGGCAAAGGAGGGAGATGCTAAATATTCCTCTAAAGAAAGCTTCAACAAAATAATTGAAAAATATTCAAACTAGAATCTATATATAAATAGGCGACATGTTTTTTTGTTATCCCTTTTATGAGAAACCAAATCGACTTACCAGGATAAAAATTATATCAGTGGAAAGTTTCTATCTTCCTCTACCTGCAGCAATTATTTTTTTTTCTTAAATTTAATTATAAATACGTTTAATTTTAAATTGAAATTAAAAAATTCAATGGGATAGTATGTGTGAATTGAGCACACGTATGGCGTGTCAAACCAAATGGGTCAATCTTCTACTGGTGACACAAACCAAAAGAATTAAGTTATAATTGCATTCCTCTACGAAAAAATTAAAATATAGAACATACTACTTTAACATTATCATTTGCATAGATCCTACGTTCGACTGAATAAACAACCATTTATGCCAAATACGTGCATTCTTTTCACTCAAACCTAATATCTATGCCAATGATAATGTGAGGGGCATATGCAGCCATATCACAGACAATATTCACATGTTCGTTCTTTTGTTTTTTGCCTGGAAGAAGGCAACCGTTGGCTAATAAAATTTCATTCTTCCAGACAAAAGTTAAAACAATGAACATATGGCCACAGACAATAATATGGATGCATTACCACAGACAAATTTAAAGCCATCGTTTACTTGTACCATTGTCTTTTGCTAATTTGATAAAAATATATGCAAATTTTGTTTCAAAAAATATGGAAAATCACAATTTTACAGTTATTTCTAGAAAACGCGAAGTTATCTTTCACGAATATTTATGGAGAGCGAACGAAAGTCTGAATTTTATCATGTTTCCCAACTTTTGTATGGACCCACATTTAAAACATAACTTAGAGAAATATGATATATGGCCAAAAGTTGGGAAATGAAAAAATAATAGTTGTTGGTCATACCCCCTAGAATGCTTGATTTAGCCGCTACGAGCAAAAAACTGTTGAAAATTGAAAATCTGAAATTATATCATATTTCCAAACTTTTGTGTGCACACCTTTAAAACTGCAATTTAGAGAAAAAAGAAAAGGTAGGAAATTGAAGTTTGTTCGTTTGTACGGAAATTCCAGATATATTTTATTTAAAATATATATATATTTCCCACAACTTCATAATTTAGTTAAAAACTATATGATCTACGGTCCATGTGGTTTATTAAATCGAATCCCCGTCTGTATGAGAGATTGTAAATGCAGCAAAAGCTTTTCTAAGGACTTTTACAATACAACTCAGGCCAATGTTAGATGCGTCGTGTTAATGGTATGGTATGCTGTTCCTTAAAGTCCATATCTTTTAGCGAAATATGATTGCTACTTAAATGTGGAAGTTCTCGGCACAGCTAAGAGCCTAAAATATATGTATCTACAAATATGTTTATAAGGGATACGAATGTGCCTCATTACAGTTTGCAAGAGTTTGAGGTGGGGTTGAGGGCAAAGTTTATATAGATGAAATTAATAGCTCTTTGTCCGGTCACTATGTTGGATCTACGGAAGCTAATTGGCGCATGAATGAGTATCCAATGCATTACCAGTCACGTAATATATTATAGTTCGACTGGAATGTTACTTGCCTCACCGGCAAAATGTAGTCTTTAGGGAAGGAAATGTTTAGCAAGCTCTTACAAATCACAGTAGAACAAAATTGACTGCATTCTATGAAATCAATCGAATTAGTTCTTCCGAGTTTCTATATACAGAGACGCCGATACATTATATTTAGGTAGATAAAGAAAAGAAATCGAAAAACCTCAAAGAGGAAGTAGTAGAACTATTGCTACATTATTTTATGTTTTATGTTGAGATGTTCCATTTGAGACTATTTAGCTTCATGTTCGAGGTCCCATCAGGATTTGGGTGCTGTTGGAAACATTATTTACTGCACATTTTCAGCACATGCAAGACGTATCGCATGAAATTATGGAGAGTGGCGTGAATATTTATTAGAAGTAAAAGAGTGTTAGTCCTCTCAGCAGTTAAGAGAGTTATTCGCCTATCCTATATCCTATTTGTGGTATGAACTTTCCTACAAATGCTTTAGATTTGTGGAATGAATTCAAAATATTCATGTGTGAAGACTTTTCAGAAATTCTTTAGAAAATGATTCATATAACCGTGCTTTAATAGCTATTTAGGAAATTTTTTTCAGTAAACGATTCATTCGATACTCCAACTAAACTTTTCGGATATAAGAATATTTCACTCTGTGGAGATATTTGACAAATATTGCCACCTACATCTCACGGTACACGTGTACCACTTATTGAGATACCACTTATTGCCTTACTTCATGGTCCAAATTTTCAAAATTCCACAAAATAACTTTTACTCAAAACATGAGAGCTTTACCTCATGAGATTGAATTCGTTGAATTTCTTAAATCTCTTGGTAATGGACCTTTACCCACATTTCCAGATTACAGCCAAGATGTTATTGAAATTCCTTCCCATTTAGTTAGCTGCAACTTGATGATTGCAAATACTTATGACAATGTATCTGAAACCATAAAGTCTAACGATATTCTCAATTCGGTTATATTAGCACCCAAATATGAAGGCTGTACTTTCATTGATGCAGAAATCTTTAACAGTCTGGCCGGACAGAAACGAATATATTTGAGTTCCGATAAAATCTTGAGTGATGATTATAGAGAGCAAAATAATTTTCCAGTAGAATTTTTAAACTCAGTCGATGTAAGTTGGCTCCCGATCCCACAAATTTATTTTAAAAACCAAATTACATACTTTTACTTATTCGTAATTTGTGTACAGGACATGACTTGCTTGGTCAATGGTAGTTAGATCGTTTAACCGATTGCGTGTTTATATGTATTTCTGAAACACAAAGCCACGTTCATTTGGCAGAAGATGAAAGAATTTTTACAAAAAGTATTTTGTATGAGAAAATTTTAAGATCTTTTAAGATCCGCAACCGCACCCGCAAGGTTTTTGATAATTATAGGTAGGGCCTCATTCAATATAGATGTACTTTGACGTGCAAAATGAGCTGAAATGATTGCTACTACAGTCTGAACTAAATAACCTTTTGACTTACAATGCTACTGTATATATAGCTCCATGCGCGAGCTATTAGAGTGAGCGGAGCGACCGGCGGGGGTTGGCGAGCGTAGCGAGCAGGGGGCGCCCCCCTAGTGAATAATGAACTCGAATGAACTTGATGAGTGACCTTGAACTTCGAGAAACCTTTCCACATGCCATTTCCCGTCCATGAAATAAAAAACCCATCATTTCCTGCTATGAAAAAATTAAAATAAATTTTCTCACAATCAATAATCACAGTTCAGCAATTTTATTTGTCAAAATGATTCACTCCGGAGAGAACAGTATAATAATTTGAAAATAATGTTTTGGTAATATTAAATTACTAGATGTTTGTGAAATTGAAAAATAAAGTGTTGCTTAAATTTTAAACCAGTGTTTTATTATCCAAGGATAATATTGATTTAAGTCACGTGCCAATTTTAGCCCATTTTTATTTAGCGTTCATTATTATTAGAAAATGATGTCCTTGGAATGGTTCCGCATAGTCGGTATGGTGTGGCGTCTTCCTCTCCTATGGTTATGTTTTGGATATTTAAGTTGAAGGATTCCTCCGTTGAGCTCGGCGAACAATAGCAAAACTCTTCAGAGGGTTCAAGAATAGGTACAGTCAGTCAAAAAAGTCTGCATACACTATAAACTTCGAGGATAAATCCCCTTTATTCTCTCAATAATATAATATATGTGTATATATAACTGAACACATTGTTTTTGCCATCTATTAGTAAGTTACCAAACCTATTTCTAATAATTTTGATCGATGATTTGGGGGTTTCCTAGATAAAAAACTTTTAAAGGTTAGAAATTCACATCAAAGAAGTCTGCATACAGGACATAGTAAACTGGGATATGAATGGAAATTCTGAGGTTTTTCTTATGAAGTTAGGTCTTTGCATCATTTTGAGTCTTGGGATTTTTAATTAGTGACAATTTTGAAGTTTTCGTGTAGTATCAGAAGTACTTAATTGGACAAAATTGGACAAAAATTGTGAAACTCCCTCGGAAACAAAGAAATTGATTATAAAGCTCTATTTGGAAAAGAAATCTT
Source organism: Chrysops caecutiens (assembly GCA_963971475.1). NCBI lineage: Eukaryota > Metazoa > Arthropoda > Insecta > Diptera > Tabanidae > Chrysops > Chrysops caecutiens. Next base: position 27,509,828 of record OZ020570.1, on the reverse strand, counting down.
TGAGGGAAATAGGCTCCATTATTGGAAGTAGTCATTCCAGTGTCCAAACCATAATTCGGCATAACGGAAACAATGGCCAATTGTAGAAAAGCTCTCGATCTGGAAGACCTGCCATTTTCTCTGCACGGGAAAAACAAAGTGTGGTGCGTTTGGTTACGTCAGATGAGCGTTCAAAGGTCTGGAGAAAGGCTAATACTGCCTTTAATAAGGAAAACATTTTACCAACTATTAAACATGGTGGTGGAAACATCATGGTTTGGGGTGCATGAGTTCAAATGGTGTCGGTAACTTAGTATTTATTGAAAACACTATGAACCATTGTGACTATCTTAATATTTTAGAAGAAAATTTAATGAGTAGCGTCAGAAAATTGGGCTTGGATGAAAAAAAATTTATGTTTCAACAAGATAACGACCCACAACACTGCGCTAAAAGAGTTAAGGAATGGTGTATTTTTCGGATTCCGAAACAATTACACACACCCCCACAGTCTCCAGACCTGAACCCCATTGAGCACCTTTGGGATCTACTAGATCGCCGCATCAGAAAACACGAAATAACGAATAAGGAATCACTAAAGACTATCCTTCTTGCAGAATGGGGTAAAATAACAGCAGAAGATACAGCAAATCTTGTTTCGAGCATGAATCGACGTATGAAGGTGTTGTGACTGAGCCTAAAAGCAGTCACACATACGTACATTTCCGTGGCTCCCCATGCCCCTCTCACTCCTCTCCGTATTATTAATTACACGCGAACGTCAAATTTGAAGAAAAAAAAACAAACGAGAAGAGAATAACGCTAACGCAGCATTTTCAATCATGCAACAATGTTGCATGATAAGGTTCCGTCTCCACGCGCAACTAAGAAATTCTTTTCTTAGAAATTTGAGCGCGGACAGAACAAAGACAAAGCGAAAACCGCTGATCGCGCACATTCTTGGTCGCCATGCGCGACATTCTAAAAGATGCGCTATCAGCGATTTTCGCCGCTGATAAAGGAGGGAGAAACCAACGCGGAGGCAGTCAGTAGTCAGTTGGGAGTTGGAGTAGAAGGTGGTCGGTAGTTCATAGTGGAAGGCAGTCGGTAGTTTATAGAAAATTTAGGAAGAAAATTAAAATTTCAAAAATCATAAAAGTTAAAGAATTCAAAAATCTTAAAAGAATAAAAACCATAAAAGGTAAAGAATTCAAATATCTTAAAAGTTTAAAAACCATAAAAGTTAAAGAATTCAAAAATCTTAAAAGTTTAAAAATCATAAAAGTTAAAGAATTCAAAAATCTTAAAAGTTTGAAAACCATAAAAGTTAAAGAATTCAAAAATCTTAAAAGTTTAAAAATCATAAAAGTTAAAGAATTCAAAAATCTTAAAAGTTTAAAAAATCATAAAAGTTAAAGAATTCAAAAATCATAAAAGTTTAAAAATCGTAAAAGTTATCTTAAAAGTTTAAAAGTCATAAAAGTTAAAGAATTCAAAAATCATAAAAAAGTGAAAAAGAAAATTCTAAAATCATAAAAGTTTACAAAAAGGAAAGGAAATTAGGATTAAAAATTAAGTAAAGAGTGAAAATAATAGAACCTAAAGAAAAACGTGAAGAAACATACAGTGAAAAATAAGTTTAATTTTTTTTTCGTGAAGTTGACACGAAATTTGTAAGTGGAAATTTAAGAATAATTATAAAGTGATTCTTAAATAAAGAAAAAAACAGATAATAAATATAGCTTCCTTGGACCTTGGAAGATAAGAAAGGATATGGTACGGGTGAACTTCTATTAAAAGCACTCCCCGTTTCCTATCACCTGTAAGAGTGATAAGACATTTGGTGGCAGCGGTGGGATCTAGCGTTTGAAAGCAGTAAGGTACGGCAAAAACTCCGTGATGCATGTCACCCCTGACAATGTCGAGAACGTGCAGAGGGATAACAACCTAGTAGAGGCTTTCTCAACAATGTACTGTGGACCAACACATCTAGGCGTGTTCGTCGTGGGAGCATTTGGCGAGATCCTCTACACTGATGCATTGCAGAAATGTTTGAAGCAGCTTCAGAAGTTAGGAGTCAACAAGAGGTGTGCAGAACTCCTCCTTGAGAAGTGCTCGCGAGCTGCAGCGACCCATACAGCTAAGATAATTTTAAAAAGACTGCAAAAATAACGAAATTATTAGTATAAGCTTCACTTGACAAATTTAAATGTACTTGACTTGATTTTCTTTCTAATCTCGATGTTCTGTATAGTATCTTGTTAGAGTTTGCGTTTGTGTTTCATTGTTGGACTCAGATATTTTCTGTAAAAGTCTTCACCTACTTGACATGTTAGATTTTAAGTTATTTGAAATGTTGATTCAAAGTTATTGTAAATTATGTACAGAGGCTCTAAGGAGCTATGTGTGTAATTTAAGAAACAATAAAACCAATACTAGATCCCAAAAAAAATAATAAAGTAAAAAAAAAAATAAAAAAAAAATGATAACGAAACCCTAGCGATAAGAGCATTTGAGGATGGATTATCCAACAATCAACTTCAAATGCTGGCCAAGGTCTATCAAGACAAGGTCTAGTTATATATTGGAACACGCCACCAGAATAGAGGTGAGAGCACATCCGAACACACCCCAAAGGTACGAGTTTCCGAGAACCTCTACTCCCCCAAATAGACCGGTAGTGATGAGGCAACAACCCACTTGTTACAAATGCGGTACCTTAGGACACTTAGCTGCCCAATGCCCCCAGAAAATTCAACCAATGCCCCTTCCTAACTTTCCCCACAAACCATCGAACAATTACATGACTTTTAGCGGTGGAGAACAACCTGCTCCTTATTGCAGATACTGCCAACGGACAGGACAGCACATCTCTGATTGAAGGGTCCGTAATTCCAATAACCCCCCTCGTTCATCTCAACCCTCTCACATCTCTAACCCCCGTCAAACCACTTTCTCCGAACCTCATTCTAACCTTCAAAACCGGACGACCAATAGAAATCACTCAAACAACCAGCAAACGGTAAACTATCGAGAGCGGAGGCTAGCAGTCGGCAACCCTTCGCGGACGATCTCTCGAGCCAACACAAATCCCAAACAGGCGTTTCGTTCTCCCAGCAACAACCAGTAACTCTACCCCTCGACGTTAAGTTAGGGATGCTCACTGTTGTCCTACCCCTCAACGTATGCAAGGACGCAAACACTGAATTCATAATTGATACCGGCGCGGAAATAAGTTTAATCAAGGCCAATTCCCTAAGATCAGACTGCGAGATCAACAACCATATTATCTATAACGTCAACACCCTTTTTTCCAAATCCACCCCTACCAAAGGTTCTATTACAGGAATTCTGAATCTATCCATAACCAAGAGGATAGATCATTCCTTTCAAATAATCGACCAGGGTTCCCTGGCCTATGACGGCCTACTAGGCCACGACTTCCTCCTAAGAACAAGCGCCATCATAAATTATGGCACAAGAACTCTTACCTTGATGGCCAATAAGCTCTGTAACTATCTCTCCGAAAACTACCGCGAATGCGGCCTGAAAAACTCATTAACACCGAAAAACGTACTAATTCCCTACATTCAGAAAGGAACTCCTAATACACAACAAATCTCAGAGGAATCTCACGATTCAAGTCCTTTACCTTGCAATGAAAAGAAAGAGGATGATTACGTAACTATCCCGGCCCGGGCTGAAACGGTTATACAAGAACCGGCACCATCCGACGCCGAAATAGTTACATTCAAAAGGGAAATCCAACCAGGAATCATATTGGGCAACATTATTGCAAAACCAATCAATGGTTCGGTTAAGGTACTCCTTTTGAACAATAATGAAAATGATATAACTCTTCGCAGAAATGGCATTCACCTAGATTATCGGAATCTAGATGACTTCGACGTAGTAACCACTGATTATGGTAAGGATTCCTTGAAAGGCAGAATAAAAAGGCTGCATAATCTTGTCAAGTTGGACCACTGTAACTCAGAGGAAAGCATGAGTATCCAAGAGATTTGTAAAGAATTTAACGAATTATTTTTCCTCGAAGGGGATTATCTAACGCGGCAACTCACAAAATTGAAGTAAAGAATAACCAACCCCCCATTTACACCAGACCTTACAGGCTGCCCGAGGCCAATAAAAGGGAAGTGGATAGGCAGATCCAAGATATGTTAGGGAATGATATCATCAGACCATCATGCAGTCCTTGGAACTCTCCACTCCTTATAGTCCCGAAAAAGCCTGACGAGAACGGTAATAAGAAATGGCCAGTGGTGGTAGATTTTCGTAAATTAAACGAGGCCACAGTAGGAGATGCCTGTCCCTTGCCGCACATCACTGAGATACTGGATCAACTAGGGAAGTCCAAATACTTCACTACCCTGGACTTGGCCAACGGGTTTCACCAAATCGAAAAGGACCAAGAGATAGAGAAAAGACTGCTTTTAGCACTCAGTTCGGGCACTATGAGTATAACCGTATGCCCTTCGGGTTAAAAGGCGCTCCCGCCACCTTCCAAAGAGCAATGAATAACGTGCTCTCTGGACTACAGGGCATACACTGCTTCATCTATATGGACGATATAGTTGTCCATGGATACAATCTTGGGGAACATAACACCAGATTAAGGGCAGTATTCGAGAGATTAAAAGAAAATAATTTAAAACTACAAGCTGAAAAATGCCACTTTCTACGGAAGGAAATAATGTATTTAGGACACTTGATAACTGAAAGGGTAGTTAAGCCCGACCCTTCTAAAATTAAAAGCGTACAAACATATCCCAGGCCCAAGAGAGCAAAGGACATTCGAGCCTTCTTAGTTTTCGTCGGATACTACAGACGATTCATTCCTAATTTTGCTAAAATAGCCAAACCGTTAAACAGACTTCTAAAGAAGGACGTACCCTTCGAATCCAACGCTATATACGACGACGCATTCTGTGAACTCAAGGATTGCCTGATCAGGGCCCCTATCCTGGCATATCCTGATTTTTCTCAAGAGTTCTACGTCACTGCGAATGCTAGCAATCTGGCCATAGGAGCGGTCCTATCACAGAATACCGATCTCGGAGACCAACCAATAGCTTTCGCTAGTAGAGTATTGAACGACGCTGAAACTCGTTACTCTACTATCGAAAAGGAGCTATTAGCCATTGTCTACGCCGTCGAACAGTTCAGACCTTATGTCTATGGTCGGAAGTTCACCGTGGTTACAGACCATTAGCCTTTGGTATGGTTGATGAACCTGAAAAATCCTTCGTCCAGGCTAATGAGATTGCGTATCCGATTGGAAGAATTCGATTACCAAGTGATATAAAGCTGGTAAGTTGAACACCAATGCGGATGCTCTCAGTCGCGCTATACCCGATGTCCAAGAAGAAGCACCCCAAGAAAACGTCAAATGCAATGTGAATGTCGTCACCAGAAACTAAGCTAAAAATCAAAGCCCATCGGTAGGAAAACCACTATCAAATTCTACCGTTAAAAAGGTATCGTCCGAAGAACGCTCATCAAAAAACGAAGCAACTATAATAGAGAAGAATGACTCTGTTCTTCTGCTAAATAAATCCCTCAAATTCTTCCTACTACCCCTCCACGAAAGCTACCTAGGAAGGAGGTTAAAAGAAAAACTCAATATAAAAGAAGAGAACCTTACCCTCAATACCCATCATACCTTCGTGTGCACCCGGAACATTGAACACCACATATTCAAACTCAACCTCCCCACTCCAACCACTCAAGATCAAGAAAGGTTAAAGGAATCCCTCACAAAAATTAACGCGTATATCGTGTCTCTCAAATCAAAAGAAGTCCATATCTCCGTCCCCTTTACTATCTTACAGACCCAGGTGACTCTCAAGACTACTATTCGAGAAACATTCCGCCAGAATGAAATAACGGTAAACCTCTAATTTGAGTCAGTCAGAGTTCTGAACTCCACGTCCGAGATAAACCAGGTATTAAAGGATTTCCATATATTACCTACCGGTGGACACCAAGGGGTATCGAGGACTATAAAAAGAATAAAAAGACAATATTATTGGAAGAGTTTAGCCACTGACACTTCCAAATTTATCAAATCATGCGACTACTGTCAGAAAAACAAGGCGTCAAGGAATTTTAAAATCCCAATGAAAATATCCAACCCTTGCTCCAAAACCTTTGAGAGAATCTACCTCGACGTAGTGGGACCTCTACCAGCACATTACCGATTCCAGCACTACCGATTCCAGCACATTAGCTGAGGCCTTTACAACCAATTTCATATGTAGACATGGAATTCCGGAAAGTATACTCACCGACTAAGGAGCGAACCTCATTGCAGGGATGTTCCGTGAGGTTTCAAAACTCCTAAAGATTAAAAAGTTAACAACTACCTCTTATCACCCGCAAACAAACGGAGCCTTAGAACGTAGCCATGCTGAAGCAAAAGCTCAAGTCGAAAACCTACTACGACAAGGGAACCAAAGAAAAATGTTTCAAAATAGGGGATAAAGTCCTACTCGCGGCAAAAACCAAGGATAAGAAATTTTCACCACTTTGGCATGGACCTTACACTATTACAAAAATAAATTCTAACGAAAATTCCACAATAATGTACAAAAATAAAGAAAAACGGGTACACAACAACGACCTTAAACCATACTACGAGAAAGACTATCGTCCTGGGTAAGACATTAAACTGCACCCACAAATTTACCATACCTTTTTTCTTTTTTCTTTTTTTTTATCCTTGCTAGACTTAACAAAATCCCCCTTGGTTCATTTTTCCATGTTTTCTGTTTTGGTTGTGCTTGAGATCGTCTATACTCGCTATATCAATCACTTTATTGATATTCTTCAAACCTTCCGCTAACCATTGTGAACTTGATTTGACGTAAGACAAGATAAGATAGCAAGACCCTCTTTTATCCTCTATCGTCCTGGGTAAGACGTTAAACTGCACCCGCACCAAGTTGGCCCCTCCCCTTATTGTCCAAACCTTTTTTTTACCCCTGTCCGGTGGTAATATTGACTCGTGGATGGCTTCTTAACGATTAGGCCAAATACTAGAACTGCAATTGCAACAAGATGCATCTAGCTAAGGTATTATTTCGTACTTATCTACTCCCCTTTCCCTTATTATTCGCTCTCCTCATGCTATGTGTTAGTACTGTTGTCAGAATCTCTTACTTATTACTCATCTTTCAATTGTCAATTCAATTGTCAATTGTCTATTGTAATTTCACTAACTCACTAACATGTTATTTTAATTCTCTTCACGTCACTTCGTCCCTAAGACGGTGTTTGAAACAAAAATTTTATAGCCATAAGATAATTTTATGTAGCGCTCTAGCTATACGCCAACGGCATCCGCCCCGAGTTAGTACCCCTATGGGCCCAAATCGAAGCCGCACTAGGTCGCAAAAAGGGTTTCGTTCCACTCGATTTTTTTTTATGCAGGTCTCCTATTATCCTGTTTCTTTTTTTTCTTTCTTCTTCCTTTGTTTTTCCCACCGATATTCTTATCTTATCATACTCGATATTCAAAAACCTAACTGGCGCCTTTGGGAATCACAGCTTACCATTTTCAATTACTCTTCCAGGATTACCATTTTTTCACTATTTGCGTTGGTAACGTCGGCTGCGTACGCCGTGAGCCCAGGATTCAAGACGACGCCCCTAGAGTCCAATGCCGGAATATACTTCGAAGAATGCGGTAGGGCTAAACTTTACTCCAACGAATGGAAAATCATCATATTCTACAACCTGACCAGTTTCCATGCTGAATTCGCCAACGTAAGAACATTAATTTTCAAGGCTCGAGAAATATGTAACAAGATACAAAAAGGAGCACCTAAGACCCATACTTGTAATAACACTATAACACAATTAGTTTATCTTAAAAACCAGATAGAAAGCAGGAACGAACTATTGCTAACACACTCTAGAAAACCGAAAACACTCTAGAAAACCTCCTTAACATTGTCGGAAAAATTTCTAAAACCCTTTTTGGTACCCTCGAAGAAGACGACGCTATAAAATATGACTCCCAGATCGAACCTTTAGACAAAAACAAGAAACGGTTACTGTCCCTCATGCACAATCAGACTACTGAAGTAGAAGCTAACTTACTAATGTTCAATAAGACCCAGAACTTCGTGGCCAATCAATTCAAAGACGTGTATGAAAAATTAGAACAACTCCATAACTGGTTGAAAGAACAAGAACTACATATGGCACGTGTTGAGGAATTAACCGAATTGGACTCCATAATCTCTCTTTTAAGCATTATGCTGACCCAATATCAGGAAGTACAAAAGGAACTTTTGGATCTTGTAACTATCCCATTTCGTTTTCTTTTAGTTACTTCTGATTTTCAGAGACTTCCAAATATTACCATTTTCGAATGCCGCTAACATCTTCTTTCGCGGACTATCAACCGTCGTCCTAGGCACGACGTAAAACTGCCCTAACCAAAATCTCTTCGGCTACACTAAATTATTTCAATGTTGATCTCTTTAATCCTTTTGCAGTTTTTGCATGATTCCTTTCATTATTAGCCCAAGGTAACATACATTCGGCAATACCAGCGGGAGTTCAATATTTCGTAAATTATTATTGCTTGGTTGCCATTTTCCGTATCCTTTGAAAAACCATTTCCCTTCTCGTCTCTAAAGTTCTATTTTTCTGACGTTTATCTTCGCATACATTAAACATGTTTATGTCTCGGCAGGTAGTAGGGCTTCAAAATCCCACTTACGCCCAAATTCTCTTATTGGAAGGAGAGAATTCACCTACCTCCACGGATTGCCTCTATCCTTTACCCTGTTATACAAACCCGAAACCAATAAAATCAATGTATACTAAATAAATTAAATAACTCCTATTAGAATCAAATAAGACAAATAAAAGAGGACCACCCCAAAAAGGGACAGTTTCGTATTAGGTTAAGATACCTTAAGACATTAGAAATAAGAAAAAGAAAAATGTCACAAAAATTGTAAAGACACAAATGTCGTGTCATAATGGTTAAAACCGTATATTGTGTAGAAAAGCCTAGAATAGATAAGCATATCCTTGTTAAACAAAATATTTTTTTTTTATATAATCATTATTATCAAAAAAATATGGGAGCGGGTGAACTTCTATTTAAAGCACTCCCCGTCCCTAACTCAAATTAAAAGAAATTGTAAAGACACAAATGTCGTGTCATAATGGTTAAAACCATATATTGTGTAAGAAAAGCCTAGAATAGATAAGCATATCATTGTAAAAGAAAATATTTTTTTTTACATAATCATTATTATCAAAAAGAAGGGAGCGGGTGAACTTCTACTCAAAGCACTCCCCGTCCCTAACTCAAATTAAAAGAAATTGTTAAGACACATATATTGTGTTATAAAAGCCTAGATAGGCACGTTTTTGTAAGAGAAAATCTGTTAAAACACATAGGTTATGTTATGTTAAAAGGGTCTTAAATAGCTACAAGCCTTTTTGTATATAAAAGAACGTGTACAAACACAAAATCTAACTGTGTTTAGAATATAGTAAAATAAATACGAAATTGTAAAAATGCATGATCAGGTTCCGTCTCCACGCGCAACTAAGAAATTCTTTTCTTAGAAATTTGAGCGCGGACAGAACAAAGACAAAGCGAAAACCGCTGATCGCGCACATTCTTGGTCGCCATGCGCGACATTCTAAAAGATGCGCTATCAGCGATTTCCGCCGCTGAAGGTGGTCGGTAGTTCATAGTGGAAGGCAGTCGGTAGTTTATAGAAAATTTAGGAAGAAAATTAAAATTTCAAAAATCATAAAAGTTTAAAAATCATAAAAGTTAAAGAATTCAAAAATCTTAAAAGATTAAAACCATAAAAGTTAAAGAATTCAAAAATCTTAAAAGTTTGAAAACCATAAAAGTTAAAGAATTCAAAAATCTTAAAAGTTTAAAAATCATAAAAGTTAAAGAATTCAAAAATCTCAAAAGTTTAAAATATCATCAAAGTTAAAGAATTCAAAAATCATAAAAGTTTAAAAATCGTAAAAGTTATCTTAAAAGTTTAAAAGTCATAAAATTTTAAGAATTCAAAAATCATAAAAGTTTAAAAATCATAAAAGTGAAAAAAAAAATTCTAAAATCATAAAAGTTTACAAAAAAAAAGGTTAGGTATAAAAATTAAGTAAAGAGTGAAAACAATAGAACCTTAGGAAAAACGTGAAGAAACATACAGTGAAAAGTAAGTTTAATTTTTTTTCGTGAAGTAGACACGAAATTTTTAAGTGGAAATTTAAGAATAATTATTAAGTGATTCTTAAATAAAGAAAACAACAGATAATAAATATAGTTTCCTTGGACCTTGGAAGATAAGAAAGGACATGGTGCGGGTGAACTTCTATTAAAAGCACTCCCCGTTTCCTATCACCTGTAAGAGTGATAAAACAAAGGCAGTAGTGAAGGCCAATGGTAACCAAACCAAATATTAAGGTGAATTAAATTGCATATGAAACACTAAAGATTGGAAAGTGTATGCAGACTTTTTTGACGTCTTTTTCCCACTTTTAATATTTTTATTGTTTTCTATTATACTTCTATCAATGTTTTGAAATTTTTTTCTGTGTTAATAAATTCTTATATATTGTACTTAAAGAAATAATAACAGATATTTTACAATTGCAATATTTTACTCCTAGTTTTCGCACTAATTCTCACAAAATTTCACGTGTATGCAGACTTTTTTGACTGACTGTATATATTTGGAAACTGGGAGTTTACTAAAAATACGTTTTGTTCAGTGGGTAATTAACAACCACTCACTTTATTAAAATTGCCTGTTATTATACAAAATTAAACTTAATCTAACCTAAGCTCTAATAGAGGGGCACGTGAATGACCTATTTAATTTTTTCCATTGCAACACCAATTTTTTGCTTTCAAACATGCCCAACGGAATATTGCTGATTGCAAATAAGCAATATTTCGTTGCGTAGTCAGGTAAGTGTCCGACTACGACCTTTTTCCTATAAGAAAATTTATGAACTTTCATTTTATAAAAATTCCCATATATTGTTTATTGCAACTTAGCAACATTCCGTTGACAGGTAAGTGACCGACCGAAAATGATTTCTGTATTGATGAACATGCAATGCATAACAGAACATTACATGTTGCAACTCAGCAATGTTCTGTTGCGCAGTCACCAGGTGAGTGAGCGATTATGCTACTTCCTCCCCTTTACAAACAAGATTTTTGTTTTTTGAATATGGGGAAATAATATACGGAAAAGAAATCTTCCCTTACATTAAGCTTGATTCTACAAATTTATGTTTTTCTTAATGTCTAAAAGTTTCTTGTGTTCTTCGTAAGTTTTCTTAATTCAATCTGATCAGATTTCCTTAATGCTAGTACATTTCCTTAATTATTTTTAATTTTAATAAATCAATATTCTTCTGTTGCTTATTTACTCTATTTTTCTTAGAAGGTTCATGTGAACAATAGTTGTTTTGCTGTTATTTAATTGATTATCTGTGCAGTTTACTTGTGCGACATTTATAATTTTCCATGGTCCATTGAATAGAGGATCCAATTTGCGTCTATTTTGATTTTTTATAAATACTCTATCTCCTATATTTAGCGATACTGGCTTACGACACTGGTTTTCACTAGATACCCTCTTTGATTTGGACTCAAGTAAGTATTTCCTTGCTTTGGCTATGCTACTTTGTAGTCTATATTTCATTTCTTTAGCATACATTTCAGTGTTCCTTAGAGGGTCTGGACGTTTGGCGGAAAGTTCTCCCGGTATGGAAGAGGTTTTTCCAAAAACAAGCTCGAATGTTGTGTAATCGTGTACTGTATTTGGCGTAGTGCTGTAGCAGTACGCATAATAAGGTATCCATGTATCCCAATCATCCTTGTTGTCGTTGACGAAACTTCTCAAGTATTCGCTTAGGCATTAGTGTTGCGATCCAATGCTCCAATTGTTTCGGGATGAGTAACCGTTGCGAAAAATTTTTTTATATGAAGGAATTTGCATATCTCCTCGAACACCTGATTCGTTTATTCAGTACCTAAATTCGTTTTGATATAATTCATTAGCCCATATCGGAGAATGAATTCATTCACAATCGCCATTGCCACCGTGTTCGCGTCCTTATCCTTGATGGGAATAATCACTACATATTTGCTTAAATCGCATTGCAATGTTAGTGCATGTCTATTGTTATTTGTAATTTTAGTGAATGGACCAACGGTGTCTATTGACACTATTTCAAGGACTTTAACCCGAGTTGTTGTTATTTGCATTGGCAGTTGGGTTTCTTTTTGGAGCTTGTTTCTTGTGCACTGCTTGCAGCTGGTAACATACCTTGCTATTGATTTTTTCTTGTTTTTCCAAAGGTACATGGTTTTTAACTTCTTGTACAATTTTGCCTGTCCTAAATGTCCTCCTGTAGGTGTGTCATGGTATATTTGTAGTACTTCTTTGATCCCTTTTGATCTGACAAAAAGATGAGTGGTTTATTACTAAACTCTGTGAGTTTTTATTGCCTATTTTCTTAAACTTTGCTATTTTAAACAACTATGTTTATGCCTATATTTGAAAAGATCACTTTCTGCAGAAACCTTCAGAGTCCTGGTCTGAATTTTGTTACATCCTTCATTTTAAAATCTTTGGATTTTTCGCTCTAATGCGGATTCCATTGATTCATTTTTACTTGCTTTAATTAACCGCTTTATAAGGATTGACTGGTTGCTTTTTATTAAAATTTCTAGTTCATTCGTAGCGTGGCCATTCGCTATGAACTCTAATTCTTTTAAGTCTTTTAATGTTTCAGATGATGATACCTCTTGCACCCGCAGTTTATCAGGCAGCTGGGGATTAGAATCTGTCCTCACGATTTCGTTTTGTGCCTTGGATGCCATTGCTCTCGTCTGCACTTGTAGGATATTGATTTATTTTCAAATCTTCTACATCAATGCGCGATAATGCGTCTGGTCCACTGTTTTCTTTTCCTTTCCTTTCCACTCATACTCTTCAAGTAATACTCTTCCAAGTCATACTCTTCAATATTTAGCCTCATACGTGTTGGCTTAGAGGAAGGATTTTTCATTGCGAAAAGATAGGTTAACGGCTTGTGGTCAGTACTTACCACGAATTTTCGACCATACATGTACGGTCTAAATTGTTTTATTGCCCAGTGTATGACTGCTAACTCTTTTTCTATGACTGACTTGTTTCGTTCTCCAGGTGTAAATGTCCTTTTTGCGTATGCTATACGGAGGTCGTTATCCTCGAATTTCTGGGATAGTAGTGCTGCGCAAGCCGCGTTTGATGCTTCGTTAGATACGATGAATATTTTTTGCAAATCTGGGTATTGGAGTATTATTGGGGACATCTGCGCAGCTTTTAGCGTATCAAATGCGTACTGCTGTTCTTCTGCCCATTCGAATTTAATTTTTTTTTTCGCAATAATTTGTTCAATGGGAGTTCTAGTTTCGCAAAATTGGGAACAAAACGCCTATAATAGTTGCAGAATGCTACAAATCGTCGAGTACAATCTGCGTTTTTCGGTATTTGGTAATTCTTAATTGATTCATATTTCGAAGTGTCTACTTTAATTCCCTATGCTGATACTTGATGTTCCAAAAAAAGTTACCTCGTTTTGAAATAATTTGCATTTCTCGGGATTAAGCTTGTGATTCCTATCCCCTAGCCTCTCGAATACACTTTTGAGGTTTTTCAAATGATGATTTAATGAATATCCAACGACTATTATGTCGTCGATAGAAAAAAAATGCAGCCTCCGGTGGTAAACCCGTAATTTTAATGGGCGTCATTCTTTGGAAGCTGTTTGGGCTTATGTTCAGTCCGAAAGGGAGTCTACAGTATTTATAATGACCCTTGTTCGTTGAAAAGGCTGTGAATTTCCTTGAAGATTTCTCTGTGGGTATCTGGTGAAATCCTGACATTAGATCCAAGGTTGAGAAAACTTTGGCGCGTCCCATTCGGTCCAGAATTTCTTCGATCCTAGGCAAGGGGAATTTATCTCCCATTGCCTTTTTATTCAGGCTTCTGAAGTCTACCACTAGCCGCCATTTCTGGTTCTTCCTTGGAACTAGTAGTATGGGCGAGTTATATTGTGATACCGCATTTCCGATGTTCCTGTCCTTTAGCATTTTCTGGAATTGTGTATCAATCTCCTCTTTTTGAGTTTCTGCTAGTCTGTAGTTTTTGATGCAGACTGGAACATTATCCGAGACTTCAATTGCTCATAAAGGTTATTAACCGTAAATTGGTCGTTGTCAAGAGCGAAAATATCTTGGTATTTGGTACATATATCTTCTTAATGTTCTCGTGTAACTTCTGGAGTGTTTGTGAAGTCGTGTTCGTAGATAAAACATTTACTTCTTACCTAACTTTCTGCTTTGTGTTTAAATATATTATATTCTCATAACGGAATTAGTTTTATCTTACTGCACATTCCCTCACAGGTTTACTGGTAGTATTTAGGATTCGTAGTAACGGGTTTGTTTTCGAAAAAATCGCTGCCGCTGTGTAAACACCTGTATTTATTTCTAAATTGTGCACTACCAAGTCATTTGCATCAGTACCTATAACATTAATTTTGCGTATGACTTCACATCTAGGTGGGATGAGTAATGAATTAGTCTCTAGCCCACTATCACTTGTTATTTATAGTGTTTCGTTTTGTGAATATAATTTCAGTATCCATGTGTCGTAATTTATAGGAGCTGTATATTTTGCTAGGAAGTTCATGCCCAGGATTGCATCAGCTTCGAAAGATAAATCGTCATTGACGATGTGAAAGGTATGCTTTAAGGTAACATCATTATTAAATTCCAGGGAAGTTTCTGTAGAACCGATTGAAGTTTGTATATGACTTGTAATTCCTTGTAGCGTACACTTATTGTTCGGAGAGTAAATCTAATTAAATGCCATTTGAAGAGTGATATATCGGCTCCAGTGTCCACTAAGAAGATGCACTTCTTACCGCGCATTTAAACATTAGCTACCATAAAATTTGTCAAATTTAGATTTATATTGACGATTCTCCTATTGGTATTTGTCCCCCCAACTGATTCGGGTTGGCATCTTGCTGGGAGGGTTGACAATTCCCCGAGCTACAGCTATATATTCTTCGTTCATTATTTCTGTTGTTTGACATGGTATGGTTGTTAGCCCGTCTCTCATTGTTCGGCCAATTGCTCGCTTATTGATAAAAATTACCTCGACCCTTTCGGAACTGAATTTTTTCATTCTCGCGGTTGAATTTTCTCATTCTCGCGGTCGCAGCTCCTTAGCTTCCATGACGACTTGTCCTCTGGTATAGACGGTTTACCCCCCGTCCTACTTAAAATATGTGCCAAATATCTTGCCGGACCGTTGTCCTAACTGTTCAATTTCTCTCTCAAAACAGGCATGTTTCCTGATGTCTTGAAGGTTGGACTCTGAACCCCATCCACAAAAAGGGCTCTGACATTGTCACATTGGTCCCTTTCTCATTATCTTTACCACAAACGATGCCTTCAGGGTAGCGCGTAACTCTTAAATTCGAAGCTATGCTGAATACACCAGACCCCATTAAAACATACGCTCTCTGTCTGATGCCCGGCTTCTGCAAAATGATCTAACACTGTTTGCTGAATGGTGCCACAAAAGCAATCTCATGCTCAACACTTCTAAGAGCGAGCATGTATGCTTCTCCAGAAAGCGTGACTCTGTGCCCGATTTGGTGATCCTGATTCCAGTTTCGAAGGGAGCTCTGCCTCTTGATGAATTCGTATTTTCGTTGGATGTTATACCACATCACTTTGCCTCTATATTTTGGTTTTATTGGAGCCTTTTTTTGTGGTCTCAATCAGCTTGGGCTCCTCTAAGCCTAGGTACGTCTGAGTCTAGGTACGTCTGCACTTCTCCATCGGCTATACCGTCTAAGAACTGTTCTAAGACAAGACGGTTGGTAATTGGATCAGGTCGATCAGGGTAGGCCAAACGCGTCAGCCTCACTATCCCTGCCATATGCGCCCAACGACTCCCCAGTGCGTTGACTCCTCCGACTTAACTCATTATGCGCCGTCTGTTTATTCTTTTGCGTGCCAAACCGATTCCTTTATAGGTACGTGAGTTGCTGATAATTATTCCAAGTGTTTGATCCTAAAGCGATGACTAATATGCTGGGCCTCGATGTCGTGGGGGTTAGTCGGTAGGTGGCTGCCGTCAAATGGGTCCTTGGTTGATGGTTCGTCCTTGTGGGCGGTATGCCAAAGAGGTCAGCGTTCGAATGTGTCGTTAGTGCCGGTGCATATTCATGGTGTCCAACATTGAAAACAGAGGCGGTGGCTCAATCATTGATGGGCGCCCTAGGTCCTCCAAGTCGTTTCGCAGGTTCTGCAAGGTTCGTCTGTAGGCCGGTCCGTGCGGTTGTCGACTGGTGTTCGTTCTGCACAAAGGTCGGCTGGGCTGGTAGTCTTGGGGTCGGTCCGGTTGGTCGTCGGTCCGTCACATCTTCCAGGTGTACTGCAGTGGATACCGCAGGTTGTCCTCCTTGTGCTGTTCGTTGCGTTGGTGGCACGTTCATTTCTGTTACGACTTCTGGTTGTGGAATGGTGCGGGATCCTCCTTCCTGGTCGGGGTTGGCAACAAAGCCAGTTCTTCTAATTGACGTCTAAATAATTCCTCGTCCCTTTGCTCCACGTTGGCCCCACATTGGCCCCACATTTAATGAAACCATTGATATCGCCTGTCATGTTGGTCAGTGCTATTGTTAAGTCCCTCATTGCCAGTCCCTTTTCGTGTAGTGTCTGATTCATCACGGTAGCGTCGTGATGTCGTCGTTTCTATTTCCGGAACTTGTATATGGCAATGCCGCGTTACAAGATGTTATTAAACGAAAAGCTTATACATATATATATAACGTTGGACGGAATATGTTGGACGAAAAACCGAATTTTTACGGAAAAACAATTTTATTTTAATATGTAAGTTACTTATAAATAGAAAACTATAAAATTAATAAATAAGTTTTAACACGAAAACCAACTTTTTCATTAAATAAATATAAAGAAGAGAAGTGGTTTAAATATTTATGACAATTGGGGTGCAGGTGACCTTCAACGGAACAGGAAAGAATTCCCTGCTCCTTTCTAGAGAAAAAGGACAAACGCAGGATAAAACACTCATTGTTTGATATCTGTTAATCAATAAATGAGCCACTATATGAGAAGACCTTATTTGGTTAAGTTTTGATAAAGAAAAGTTACTTGAATTTGAACCTTTGACTTGTTTTGAAGTGCATTCGAGGACTTTTGATTGGCCGCGTAATCCAACTGGTCCCATATCCCGTTCCAAACATTAACATTCAACTTTCGTTGTATAACCTTTCTTGTCTGTATGTTTATGACTTCATTGGATTCAGAATCATTGAGATTTCTGTTATAACAACTTTCCTTCTCGGGAATCTATATGTAAATTTGTGGAACATTTAAATAATTTTAAAATTTTATATTCTCACAGGTTTCGCAATGTTATAAGGCGATATGTTATCTAAACTTAAGCATGTTGTTTTGGTAGAATACTGCAAACAAAATTGATCATTGTTTGCACATGTATCCCCTAAGAGATGCAATTCATCAAATCCACTTTCCTTCTTCGAAGAAGCTAATCGCACGGTTTCTATGGATGACACGAACGAATTGAATTTTGAGTCTAAAGTTTCCTCAAATCCCTTGGTCGATTGTATTATCCCAAGTACAATGTTGTCCCAGCTATCTTCGCACTTTGATCTGAAATAGGTAAAAAAATGCTGGTAAGCTTAGAAAATTGAATTGGAGAAATCGGAACAGAAATCGATTTTCGCACTGTGAATAAGTGTAGCTCAGATATCAACCAAACGAAAATGATTTTTATTCAAGGAGATCTTTTTAATGTTGGGTATCGTGGTTCAGGCTTATAATATTTTGTCTCACAAACGCAACATTGCAAAATAAAAATAATAAAAAATCATGGGGACGAGCTATTCTTTGCGCGACAATTGAAATAATATACTTTATCAGCATTTTTTAAACTTCATACGGGGTGTTTTCGCCTGTAACTGAAGAGGTCAACCGTTTCCACATATCTATTTCTCTCTCCTTCTTTCGTACATTTAAGGCTCGTGAAAAAGCATTTGCTCAGAGTGTTGAAAATATAATCAAAACGAAAATTTTTGTATCACAAAAGGAACTGTTCAAATGCTGAAAGCTGCATTTAATTCAAAATTATTTAAAGAGGGAGACTTTTTTCAAATCGAAACTGAAATTCTTTTAAAGTTTGACAAATGAAAATAAACGATTAATAAGCAGTAATGCTTTTGAATGTGTATCTCGCGAATTTAGAACCCCTTTTTATCTTCGGATAAAAAAAACGCTTCTACACGTTTTTGTAAAACTTATATTTTTATTTTGATAATTAAAAATAAAACTGGCAAGTGCGAATCGGACCCGCACACGAAGGGTTCCGTACTACCTTATAGTGCTCGTGCACGTGCACTGTATTCTGAGTCATGAATGAAAATTCCAACGTCATTGAAAAATATAAAACGGCGATAAGGAATACTGTCGCATCGTAACAGCATTCCTTATCGCCGTCTTCGTTTTTGCATCGTAATGCGCATTAGATCGTAAAGCGTATGTTCCTCTTCGTTGTTGGTAGCGCTTTTCGTATCAGCGCGTGTATGGTTTTGTTCCAAATTTTTTTTTTTTTTTCTAATTTTTTTTTTTGATTTTTTTTAGACTTGTTTTTTTTTCAATTTTTTTTTATGATTTGTTGTTATAGCGGCCACAGTAATACACACTTTGTGAAAATTTAAAGTGTCTAGCTATTATAGCTCAGGAGATACAGCTCTGTGACGGACGGACGGACAAAGAAGTCATATTAATAGGGTTCCGTGTTCTACGTACGGAACCCTAAAAACGAAGTTCCTTGCAACCGCTTGTATATAATCAACTGTTAGGAGTGGTCTACTCATTCGTTGTGGTCTTAAGAATAACTTTTGGTTTACACTTGATGGTTTTAAATATGTTTATTGAATGGTTTGATCATCTAAATCTTCAATCTATAAATGTGTTACATATGTATATATCAATTTATAAATATATAAATATATTCGGTAACATGGGAGCGAGGAGTGTTGTTAATGAAATCACTCGTCCCCGTAGGATCAAAGAAAAGATTAATTAAAAAAAACTTCCAGTTCTCCTAATTCATATCCTCTTCTTTTGAGGACAATTTTAGTTGGTTCTCAAAAAAAATTTTCTTCACGTTCTCTTCGTTAAGGAATTCTACCTTTAAAAGCTCAATTTAATTATCTGCTTTTTCCAAAATTTTACTCACATAACTTTTCATTGTTTTTCGCCCTTAAGGAATTTTTACTTATAAAATTTAATTCACGTGACTTTTCTTTGTTTTTCGTTTTTAGGGAAACTAACTTATAAAATTTAACTATCTGTTTATTTAGAATATTATTCACACGCACGACTATTTGGCAGCACGACCTCCTGATCCTAGCTGACTGCGACTGCATTTTGTTTCTCAGGAGCATCATTATTTATCCCAAATTTTCATTTAATTTGGCTCCTTAAGGGGCCCCTAATCCCATGAAAAGGGTAAAACTCACGATAGATCAATTCTTTAATTTCATTTTCATTGTTTTTTCAGAATTGATTGTTCGTGAATTTGGGGGCGGATATACCTGGGAACAAAAGATGGTCGTCCGTTCCTAGGAAATGAATCACGTCGATATTACGGGAGCTCCAGCAATAAAGATTGTTCGATTAGAAAATTTTAAAGTCCTGTACTGCCACGCGCGGATGCCATGCGCTGGCATAGGGTGATTTCTAATTTTTCGCTTCTTTTTTTAATTTTGGATTATGAAAATTTATTTTCATAACAAATGTAAGTAGTAATCCAAAATAAGTCGTTGAACCGACAATTAATTAATTCTCATCAAAATCCAAGTTCAATAATCAATGGTGAAATACGATTATTATTGCGGGCTTTGATGACAGTGATCGATTTCTCGACCGTCGGATATATTAAGGTTCATTTTCCTAGGAAAGTTATTATAAGGTCTTAAATCTGTTTCATGGTCTTGTTGCTTATTGTTGTCCTTTGTGTGAAGACTACCTGTACATTATCTGAAACAAATTACCATAAACGTTCAGTACAGACACATTAGTGAATAGGCATCAATAATTAAAGCAAAATTAGTGAAAGCCAATTAAAAGAAAATTAGCGAAGACAAATTAAAGCAAAATTAGTAAGGACAAATTCGTACCGAATTCGAATTAAAACATGAGATAGTGAAGAAGAATAAAATTAGAACAAAAGATTATCGGGACTTTAAACCAAAGAGGTAAGAGCAGGCCCTGACGTTCATGCATGGGGAATTTTCGCGATCCGATTCAAGAAACTGATCTCAATTCCCTATTTAAACGTAGGTTTAGGTCCAGGAAATTGAAAAGCAATTTCTTGACATCATGTTCGATACTTATTTGAAAAGAATCAATGGTTATAAAATGAACATATAAAATTTATAATATATTAAATCCTATTATGATTTTCTACACATTGTTTTTGATCGAAAATGGTCTTTTTATTCCGAAATGACGTCTAAAATATTAACGTAGCAAACACCGAAACATCTTCACTTGAGGGTAGCAAAAATATGTGAATTAATGTTCTATTATTGCTATATTTGATAACATACATATATAATAGGGTAGGGATATTTGAGAAGTTTTCCACTTCATGGATCATAACATCTTAGCTTTATGTTAAATTTCATCGATATGTATTTTCAGACAAATAAATAAGTCCTTTCTCAAAGTCTCTTAAGAAATTGTAACTATCTGTTATTGTCAAAAAGTTCATCGATGCTCAAATTACCTATAGGCGAGGCTCATATTACCTTTATATAATTAAACTACTATTTCCGTCATATAGTGGATACAAAAATATTATGAACTAATTTATAAATCTTGTCAAGATCATTTTTGGGATATCGACCAGCATTTAACCTCATACCTCAGTCACAGACTTTGCTGCATCACTTTCGCTAGAAAAAGAGCTCTTTCTACTCTGCCTTTTATCAATATCCATTTTTTAATATACGAGAAGCATATAATGCTTTTGTTTGGAATCATGGGGTTATTTGTGCAACTATTGCTCAAATTGCCCAACCCAAATATTTGAAAGAAAAGTGAGGTTTTGAAAATACCGTCTGTAGGAAAACCGAATTCTTTTCAGAAAGAATTAATATATTTACTTTTTAAAAGTTAAGTGTCCACATGATCGAAAACGGATAACTTTTCTGGACTGTAGAACAAAAAATAGCTGAAATAATTTTTTTAGTTTTCCTTTCAAATAGGGGCAGGGCTTGCGTGTGTTAAACTCCATGGTTAAATTATCACTGGTGGTTGAGCAATGCCTTTTTAACACAAAACTGTTTCTTATCGTCATATGACATGGAAGCGTCCCGTTTTCAGTTTTCGAGATATTCCCACTGTTCCACTTATTCCTATGCTCAAATTTATAGTATATATTTATAGGAGCAGTGTTCCCATAAATTTTATGAATTAAGTGATTTATGACTTTTTCTTCAATTTTTACAGTTAACTAAGTATAATTATTCAGTCATCTCATAAAATTCCACCAGATTTGGTTCAAAAAACGTTTTGAATAATTTTTTTTGTATATTTTTTATAACAAAATATTTTTCATTATTATAAATACCATCTGTTTCAAAGCAAATTTGTCGTGCTCAAGAGTGTGACGTTGTAATGTAAGTAGAAACATTGTAATTTACTCGATAAGAAGGATATAGAAGGATTCTTTTGTTTTGTTTTTTTTTTTTTTTGTTACATTATGTCTTATTAGCACCACAGGGTTAATGAAATTTTCGATTAAATGATTTTTAGAGTTCTGTACCCAAAAGGTGATAACGGAACTCTATTAATATTGTTGTGGTTTGATTTCTCAGTTGTTAAACTTCACTTTAACAACAAGTTCTTGAAGGTTGACAACTCATTTGATAAATCAAAGTTCTTATTCTAGTTCCTTACATATACCAATTTATTACAAATTCTAGCATACTCCAAGTTATTTTAAACTATAGCTCCATAAACCTTTTTTCAAAATCTCTATACAATCCAAATTTACAAGATCTCTATATAAACCAAATTCGTGATAGCTCTTTAAACCTTATTTCAAAATCTCTATACAATCCAAATTTACAAGATCTCTATATAAACCAAATTCGTGATAGCTCCTTAAACCTTATTTCAAAATCTCTATACAATCCAAATTTACTAGATCTCTATATAAACCAAATTCGTGATAGCTCCTTAAACCTTATTTCAAAATCTCTATACAATCCAAGTTTACTAGATCTATATATAAACCAAATTCGTGATAGCTCCTTAAACCTGATTTCAAAATCTCTATACAATTGGGCGAATTCGAATTCGCATTCTCCAGGGTATCTCTATCTGTTCGTTCTTAATTATCTATCTCTTTTTTTTTCTAACTCTCTTCTTTTTTCTTATTATTGTTTTTCTTTTTTTTTTCTCTTTTCTATTTATTTTTTCTTTCCTTTATTTTTTTCACCTCTCTTTTCTTTCCTATACCTGAGCCGCTCGTTGTGCAGCTTCTGCAACTCCCGGCTGATTTGCAGACGTTACTCCTGACCTACGGCCAACAACAGGCGACGCCGGACCTCCTCTATAGCCCGGCGGAAGTTAGCTTCCTTCTCTGTACGGCGTTTCGGGACACGGACGTTGGGCAGGGGGGATGGCTGCGTGGTCTCCCGTGTGGCTGCGTTCCGGGCGCGGTACTCCTCCAGAGAAATGGGCCTAGGACCGGCCCCCGAGTCACGCAGAGCCTCCGTCAACGTCTTTTTGGGTGATGCTGGCACTACGAATGGACCAACTCATTAGTTTGGTTGATTTGGAATCTTGTTGATGGGTTTTATCAACCACTTTCAACTTGGGGATTCCCCAGAAACCGCTAGGTTCCAGGAACCGTGTTCGGTTGGTTGGTTTGGACGTTAAACGATGGGTTTATACAACCACTTTCGCCTAGGCGCCCCCAAA
Organism: Chrysops caecutiens; assembly: GCA_963971475.1. NCBI lineage: Eukaryota > Metazoa > Arthropoda > Insecta > Diptera > Tabanidae > Chrysops > Chrysops caecutiens. Next base: position 27,486,709 of record OZ020570.1, on the reverse strand, counting down.
AGACCGATAGGTTGCTGGAACCGTGTTCGGTAGAGAAATTTGAAATTGGGATGATGGGTTTTTCAACCTCTTTCAACCACAATTTCTGGTTACCGATGGGCTTACAAACCGCTTTCGGCGCTAGTTGCACTCACTTTTTCCTTCCTTGGATATTCTCCTCAGGTCGAGCTTTGACAACTGATGCTTTCCCTAGCTTTCACCGGCTTTTTATATTTTGAAACCGGGAATTTCGTCCGTTATGGCGTTGTTGTCATGTGTTGCTAAATTCCTCTTATTGTACGGTGGCTCCATCATGTAGTGACTAGTTGAGTTTTTTAGAACTCACTTTTCCTCATGTGGTTGGTTTTGACAAGTGACAGTCGGTTTTGGCGAGTGACAGTGTGCAGTTGTTTATGTTTGTTTTATGTACGTTTATGTGTTTCTATGTAGATTTATGTGGACGACGATGCTCAGGTAAGTTTTATGGGACCAGCTGATGTTTGATGTTTGATTTCTTCTAGGTATGTTTTGTTTTGAACCACTTCGGTGACTGTTTGATGGTGACCATGGTGACATGTGACATTATGCTTTGCTATGTTCATATGCTGAACTGTTGCGCATTAACATTGTCAGCGTGAACATAAACATCACTTCTCTTGGTGAATGAAGTGGTGATTATGATTATATGTGTTTTTTGTGTACTTTGTTTTTTAGGTTATCCGGTGTTATGGGTATGGTAGGTGCTTCATGTTTGCATTATTATGCTGTTTTAACCCCTTTTGTTTTTAGATGGTGCGGCGTCTCAAAACATTCCTCCCCCTTTTAGAAGTCCCCCCCGGGTGGGTGGCGTTTCCTGGGGTACACGAACTAGTACTAGTTTGTAGTGTGAAGTGTGGCGGTTTTTGTGGTAAGAGTGGTTCAACCTCATTAGTCTGCGTTTGTACTTCTGAATGTTAGGCGGTTAGAGGGTTCGCGCGATTCAAGTAAAAGTGTTATTTTTATACTTAGGGTAGTTTAATCTTAAATTCCTAGTTCTGTAACTCTTGTATTCATTGGTTTCTCTTTATTTCATTTTGCAATTTACATCTATTTTGTTTCGCCTTAACTTAGTGGTTTTTGTTTTTCCGCCTTGGGTTTCGTCTACGGGTGTTTTTCGTTCCCTCCTGGGGTTGACAGTATTTATCCCCGTACATGGCTGACTGATCTTCGGTTTCAGGCTCGCCTATGTTGCGAATAAAATTCACATGTCGACAAACATCTAGATTAAAATCTATGGTCTAGCAAAGGTACGGACCAACACCAAATGCAGCACCACCTATTGACCTAACCCACAACAAACTTTCCTATCCCTCACCCACGGTAATGTCCATGCTAAACGTCCCCAAATCTAAACCCACGATCGTAGTTCCAGACACACTCTAACCCCAGACCCAACTCACCGTCTAGCCTAGACACACTTTGACATTGTACCTGGGAACTAAACCAAGAACCAGTACTAGACCCTAGCCACTTACCCATCATCGATCAGTAGCTGAAATAGAAGTGAAGTACCTGGGAACTAAACCAAGAATTAGTACTAGACCCTAGCCACTTACCCATCATCGATCAGTAGCTGAAATAGAAAATTCAAGAAATGACTTACCCAGTGACCTAGTTTCATAAAGTGCAATAGCACTTTCGGTCAATTACTTTCCATGGAAACATCTCGGTCATTTACCTTTGAAATTCTCACCTCTTGTGGGAACATTAATGGCCACAGATTATGCTACTCGAGCAGGAACACGTTCATTAACCTCTGTGACAGCAAATACAGGGAATTATTGGTCAATGATGAAACCAATGATGGGAACTCCCGAATTGGCAAATCCAGAGTAATGAATGAGGTGGGATAAACTAGAACATCAGCAAGAAAATTACGGATAAATAGAGGAGAAATGGATCAGGCAGTCAGTCGAAGTCAAGCTCGAGAGGAATCCAGGTCTCAGCCGCTGCCGAATCGAAGCCCAATCCCAAGACGCTCTACGAAGTTCCTGAGGAAGACGAAGCCAAGACGAATCCAAGACGTTCTACGAAGTTCCCGTAGGAGACAACTCGCAGACGATCCCAAGACGTTCTACGAAGTTCCTGAAGAAGACAACTCGCAGACGAAGCCAAGACGTTCTACGGAGTTCCCGAAGAAGACAGCCCCAAGACGAGCCAAGAGGGTTCCCTGACGAAACTAACAACATAACACGGTAACCCGATCAAGTAACGGCTACCACTCAAGTCCTGAACCGTCCAAGTAGACGACAGGCAGTAATACCCATACATGAACCCCGCAACCAAAACCTCGTTGACAGAAGCTTTGCAGGATCCCACGGCGGGACCCCGACCAATCTCGTTGGAGGAATATCGCCGGCGTCAGGCTATCAAACAACCCGAGCTAAACCATATTTCACGACAGCACAAAGAGAAGAAACCGAGATCGGGAGTGGAAGAATATTTCAGACGCCGACTACAGAAAGCCCAGAGAGAATTGGTCCTGGCATCAACCAAGGAAGAAAGACGCCTTGCCAGTCAAAAAATCAACGGTTTGAAGATGGAACGCAGGAACTACAGGCAGACAAAGAAGAACAACAAGTCAGCACCAAAAAAGTAAGAGTTAGGTCAATAGGACTATTAATATGTACAAATGTATCGAGTATGAAATGAAATGAGGAATGTATGAATAAAGTAAGATAGATTAAATAAAAGGGTCCATTATAAAACCGTCGAAAAGCGTTCTCACTTGTACTTCTACCAAAAATCCCAACATAAAATTGCAGTTGCTGGAATATCTGGTCTGTTTCCTGCAGGGTGATATTAAGTTGGATTTGTTGGTATAGTCGGTCTGCTTCCCGTAGGATGTCGTCCCACTCGGCCTTGGTCAATCCTAGGTCATCGATTTCAACGGGTGTACTGTTCTGCTCCATTGTAAATCTGGTAATTAGGAATATTGTAGTTATTAATGATGTTCGGTCTATAGTATGTGTGAGTGGGTGTTCTGATCTTAATTAAATAATTTCAAACGGTTGTTATGTACGCGACGTTTCTTATTTCTTATTAAAATTGTTGTGTTGACGGGGTTATTTATTGCTGTGACTCGGTAGGGCCCTGTCCAATGTTGAATCAGTTTGTTTCGGCGGGCCGTATTTCTGAGAAGCACTTGATCTCCAACATGGATTTTAATTGGATTTGTCTTTTGATCGTAGTGTTCTTTGGACTGGATCTTACTCTCTTCCAAATTCCTTCGCGCGGTTTGATATGCTCGCTGGAGCTTGTTTCTTAGTTGTAGGAAATAGTTCTCGTGATCGTAAACTGGTTGGGGAGCTTTCTTCAAATTGTTGGGAAGGGGGGCGGAGAAGCCGTATAAGCAATCCATAGGCGTTAATTTTGTGGTTGTGTGCATACTATTGTTCCTGACGAACATTGCTGCTCGCAGATGCTCATCCCAGTTTGTTTGGTTGTCGTCTACAAAATTCCTTAGATATTCGATAAGAGGCCTATGTGATCTCTCCAATGCTCCGTTGGATTGAGGATGGTATGGTGTTGTTTCGATCTTCCGTATCTTAAATAACTTGCACACTTCTCTGAACATTTCGGAAGTGAAGTTGGCTCCTTGGTCGGTAATTAATTTTGTTGGTATTCTGTACGACTTATTATTTCCTCCACAAAAGCCTGAGCCACAGTTTTCGCCTCCATATTTTGGAGTGGTATTACGTCCATGAAGCGAGTCAAATCGTCTTCGAAACTTAGGATATACTTGTTCCCGCGTGGTGTTTCTGGAAGTGGACCCACAATGTCCATATTAACCTTGTCGAACGGTTGTTTGGCGGTGTCTGTAATGATCATCGGCTCTCTGTGTTCTCTACTTAACTTATTTATTTGACATTTTCTGCATTTTCGTATATATTTTATAATATCCCTCATCATCCCTTCCAGTAGAACTCTTTCTTTAAGCGGTGATATGTTTTAAGAACTCCTTGGTGTCCTCCTAGAGGGGCGTCATGACAGTCGCGTAGTATCGTCTCGATGTCCTGAGGGTCTGTCAGGATTCTTATTTGTGGTTTTTCTTGTACGGATGGTTCCTCCAAAGGATTTTGTTCCGTGGGCTCTTTTGCTGGGGCAATCTCTTCCCCGGTTTCTGAGGTTTGTTCTTGTTGCTCTCTTGCCTGTTTTCGTGTGGTCACCATCACCTCGTATGGAATTCTGCTCAGAGCGTCCACGTTGCCGTTTTTCCTGCCTTCCTTGTACTCGATTTCAAAGGTGTAGTCGGAAAGCTTGTGCCACAACCGAAGTATTCGGCTTGTCGGATCTTTAATCCTAATCGCTCCTTTCAGGGGTTTGTGATCGGTGAATACTTTGAATGGTCTGCCGTATAAGTAACATCTGAAGTTCTTCACTGCCCATACGATTGCTAAAAGTTCTCTTTCTATGGTCGAATAATTCTTCTCTGCGGCATTCAATGTGCGACTAGCGTAGGCTATGGGTTTCTCTTCCTTGTCCGGGCCTTGTGCTAGCACTGCCTCGAGAGCTCCTCCACTGGCGTCGGTGTAAAGTTTAAACGGCTCTTTGAAGTTTGGGTATCTTAGTACCGGTGGACTGATTAACTTATCTTTAATAGTGTTGAATGCTTTGGTGCAATTTTCGTCCCATTTAAATTTTACATCCTGCTTCAGGAGGTTATTTATTGGTGCTGCTATCTTAGAGAAATCTGATATAAACTTTCGATAATAATTTGCTAGTCCCAAGAAGGACTGCACCTGTCGGATTGTTTTGGGGGTAGGGAAGTTCCTCACGCTGTCCACCAAACTCGGATCTGGTTTCACTCCTTCCGTCGTGCATTTATGCCCAAGGTATATAATTTCCTTTTTGAGAAAATTGCATTTCTCTGCGTTTAACTTCAGGTTATGCGCTCTCAATCGTTGTAGTATCGCCCGTAGTTTTGCTTGATGATCAGTAAAATTCCTGCCGTATACAACTATATCATCCAGATATACGAAGCACTGCAGACCTTGTAACCCAGTTAATACGTGGTTCATGAGACGCTGGAACGTTGCTGGTGCTCCTTTTAGCCCAAAAGGCATACGCTTAAAGGCGTAGTGTCCGTAAGGGGTGCTGAACGCAGTTTTGTCCCAATCTTCTGGTTTCATTGCAATTTGGTGATATCCGCTGGCGAGGTCAAGTACTGAGAAGTACCGAGAATTTCCCAATTGGTCCAGGATATCTTCAATTCTGGGTAGTGGGTACGCGTCTCCTTCAGTGACATTGTTCAATTTTCTGTAATCGACTACGATTCGCCATCGTTTCTGCTCATCAGGCCCTGGTTTCTTTGGAACTACTAGTAGTGGTGCGTTCCATTCACTCCAGCTTGGTTCGACTATATCTTCGTCTAGTAATCTATCTATTTCCTCATTTATTACCGCTTTTTGTGTTTCCGGTAGCCGGTACATCTTACATTTTATCGGGTGTTGTCCTGGTTGTATTCTTATTTCATGCTGGGTAGTGGTTGTGTGGCCTAATTTTTCTCCCGGTAAGTGGAATACGTCGTGAAAGTCCTTAATAATTTTGTTCATTTCTCTCTTTTCCTCCGAATTTAATTCTGATTCTACACTTATCAGCTTCCTTACTTGTACCTCTCTTTTTGCTTGTTCCGTTTTTATTTTGTTACAATGTATGCTTTTCTTATTTATTGGTTCTGTATTCTCTACACCTGCCGTTTCTTCTTGGTATCTTGTCATTTGTATTGTTAGATTTCGGATATTTGCCTTATAGTTATTCACGTTTATTACACTGAGCGTTATTTTCCCGTTGTTAGGTTGCACCAGTGCGTTACTAAGATATACCCCTGGTGATATTTCCTTTCCTTCTGTGAGGTGGGGGCCCGTGGTATTGGTTTCCAGACTAACGAATGTTAAGGACCTAGCTGGTATTATAATATCTCTGGGTGTGGTGGTTTTGACTTCTTCGTTTGGGTGGGGTTCCTTAGCGTGATCCCGGTCAGATTTAGGTTCGCTCCTCCCGGTACACACTGTTTCCTGGTTTTTCGTGCATGTACCCTTTTCGAAGAGTTTTGTTAAACCTTCCGGTAGTTCTTCTGTCATCGTGTCCATCCACTCACTCTCCTGTGAGTGCTTATCATGGTGTCTACTGGCAGTGTTGTCATCCCCCATAGCATTTTCGCTAAGAGATTTTCGGATGACTGTCCCCGTTTCTGGCCTGTCTGGAACTATATCATCGCCAAAACGTTGACGACTTGGTAGGGTAGCTATTGTTTGTCTTTCGTAGTAGCTATCTGGATCCACGGTACTGTCATCCCCCATAGCAGTTTCGCTATGAATTTTTCGGGTGACTGCTCCCGTCTCTGGTCTATCTGTAGCTATGACGTCAACAAAACACTGTCGAGTTCCCCGCTGTTCCTGATCCTCCACAAAGTTTATCACTGTTTTATTTTTGCCATCCTCGGATGGGAATGTTAATCTTTTGGCAGGTCCTTCGATATTACAGTTTCTGGACAGGAAATCGTTGCCCAGTATACCCACTACGTTAGTGTGAGTCAAGGATTTTATCAGGTGAAATTTACACGGATAAACTTGGTCCAGTTTTACGTGCCCTGTAATGGTGCCTTTCGATGATACCTCCCTGGAAATCGTATTAAGCGTTATCACTTCTTCCTTATTTATGAGCTCCCGCTTATGATTATTAATTTCTTCTTCTTTTATTAGACTGATCTCTGCCCCCGTGTCAACTATAAATGTACTGATTTTGTTTTCTAGGATGTCCAGGGATAAGTTTACCATCGGTATGTTTGGTTTTTCTTCACACCTTTTTCTTTTATTTAGTGACGACTCGCGGTGTGATCGATTGTCACTTCGCAGTTTTCCGAAAATGAGGTCTTCGCTTGTTTTTCCAATTGCAGTCGTTCCCATCTTTCTTTTAGGAAGCACCTGTTTTCGGTGTGTCCATTTTCCATGCAAAAGTTACATACTTCTGTTGGGGGTGCTGCGGTGGTGTGGTTCACTTGTCGGTTCCTATGGTCATTAGTAGCTGCATACGTATGGTTACGCTGCCTCTGGTTGTTGCAATTTTGGGTTGAGTGTCCGTAGGTCTTACACATCGTGCAGAATGGTGTCATCTGCTTTGTACGACACTCGGCTATCACGTGTCCTGGTCTTTCGCAGAAATGACATCTTATCTGCCGTTTATCCTTTCTTTCTCGAGGTGTATTGGTGTTGTTTTCCACGGCATTTCTTAGCATCGAGTGGTAACTATTGTATCCATTGTAGTTTCTCGCCGATGGGTATTGTGGTTGTTGCTGGTTTTGTCCGAAGGCTCGGGGTTCCCTTGTTGTTTGATTTTGAAACCGACTTTCGGGCTGGCTCATCATGTGTAACCCTGGGATTGCTGGTTGCTGACTTGTCATCTGCTGATTTGCAGTGCCTTGCTGCATACATTGTTCAGTCTGTTCAAAACTTGCTATTTTTTTTCCCAACGCTTCCAAGTTGTTGTCGCAGTCTTGGAGCAGGTAAAATTTATAGTTAGCGTTTGTTATCCCTAGCTTGAAGCAATGCAGACCTACTTCCTCGATTTCGATTTTTAGTCCTTCCCCACCGTTGGCTTACTGTTGTTCTGCTGCGTTCTTGCAAGCATTTATTAATGTTTTAACCCCATTGAAATAGCCCATCAATGTTTCCATGGGTAATTGCTGCACGTTTCTTAATTGCGTGTTCAGTGTTATGTAGGAGGTGTTCTGTATTAAGTTTGATTTAAGGGTGTTGAATATATCCTCAAGTGTTTCATTAACTCTAGCTTGTACAGCTTCTAGGGCTTTTCCTCTTAACCGTGTTGGCAATAGTTTTATAAAGAGCGCCTTATCTTGTACTTCGGACAGTGTCTCGTATCCCAGGCGAGCGCAGCTAATGAATTCATATACCTCGTTTTGTTTTCGGGGGCTGCCCTCTTCCATTAATATCGGTACGTTGTTGTGTAACACGTTGTTTACTCACGTTATGTTTGCCATTTTCTTGCTTTCTATTTCTTTTGTTTCCCCAATTTCTTTTTTCTCGATTTCTGTTCGTGTGTTTGCTGTTGGCCCCTGTTTGTTGCTGGCGTGGTCGTCTTTTCCTTGGTCCGAGTTCGTCTTACAATACCTTCTCCCGTGTCTCAGCTGCACTATGTCTGTTTCTGGCTCTTCTGGTGTTTGTTGTATATCTTCTGTTTCTATATTTCCTTCTATCTGATTTTCTATTCCCGGTTCTGTTATCTGATAAGTTCCCTGGTTGCTTGACATCAATACGTAAGTTTTGTTATTTGTTCCTTCCTCGTTGTCCTTCTTTTCGTTAGATTCTTCACCTGTGTGGGTTTCCTCAGTGCTTGTAGAGAATTCCGGTTCCGGATTATCAATTGAGAAGTATTCTAGAAACCTCGAAAATCTAGTTATAGATGATTTCAGAGACGATTTCGGGGTTGACTGGGCCATATACTGTGTTTTTCGTTTGTTTTATCATTTTGTTATGACTAATTTTTACTAGATAAATATTTTTTCCTTGAATAATTTTAATTTCTTTTCCTATTTATATTTCTTTTTTCTGATATATATATATGTATATATATATTTTTTTTTATGTATCTGTTTTTTTTTTTTTTTTGTTTTATGTTTTTATGTATTTTTGGGTTTAGTATTATTCTTTTATTGTATCCTTTTTTAATTTCGTATATCTTTGTTTTTTGTTTTTTCTTTTTTCAGCTTGTAACAATTTTAATACAAATATTCCTTAATAAATAACTTATCCAAACAATCCTATTTTATGTCTTGTATTCTACACCGTACCTTCAACAGTTACCTTATTTAAATTTAATTTGATTAATTTTGATCAATATTATTTTCTGTGCGTTTAGGTCCTTAATGCGGCTGCGCCAGTTGTTGTGGTTTGATTTCTCAGTTGTTAAACTTCACTTTAACAACAAGTTCTTGAACTCACTACAGTTAAATGTTGAAAGTTGACAACTCATTTGATAAATCAAAGTCCTTATTCTAGTTCCTTACATATACCAATTTATTACAAATTCTAGCATACTCCAAGTTATTTTAAACTATAGCTCCATAAACCTTTTTTCAAAATCTCTATACAATCCAAATTTACAAGATCTCTATATAAACCAAATTCGTGATAGCTCTTTAAACCTTATTTCAAAATCTCTATACAATCCAAATTTACAAGATCTCTATATAAACCAAATTCGTGATAGCTCCTTAAACCTTATTTCAAAATCTCTATACAATTCAAATTTACTAGATCTCTATATAAACCAAATTCGTGATAGCTCCTTAAACCTTATTTCAAAATCTCTATACAATCCAAGTTTACTAGATCTCTATATAAACCAAATTCGTGATAGCTCCTTAAACCTGATTTCAAAATCTCTATACAATTGGGCAAATTCGAATTCGCATTCTCCAGGGTATCTCTATCTGTTCGTTCTTAATTATCTATCTCTTTTTTTTCTAACTCTCTTCTTTTTTCTTATTATTGTTATTCTTTTTTTTTTTCTCTTTTCTATTTATTTTTTCTTTGCTTTATTTTTTTCACCTCTCTTTTCTTTCCTATACCTGAGCCGCTCGTTGTGCAGCTTCTGCAACTCCCGGCTGATTTGCAGACGTTACTCCTGACCTACGGCCAACAACAGGCGACGCCGGACCTCCTCTATAGCCCGGCGGAAGTTAGCTTCCTTCTCTGTACGGCGTTTCGGGACACGGACGTTGGGCAGGGGGGATGGCTGGGTGGTCTCCCGTGTGGCTGCGTTCCGGGCGCGGTACTCCTCCAGAGAAATGGACCTAGGACCGGCCCCCGAGTCACACAGAGCCTCCGTCAACGTCTTTTTGGGTGATGCTGGCACTACGAATGGACCAACTCATTAGTTTGGTTGATTTGGAATCTTGTTGATGGGTTTTATCAACCACTTTCAACTTGGGGATTCCCCAGAAACCGCTAGGTTCCAGGAACCGTGTTCGGTTGGTTGGTTTGGACGTTAAACGATGGGTTTATACAACCACTTTCGCCTAGGCGCCCCCAAAAGACCGATAGGTTGCTGGAACCGTGTTCGGTAGAGAAATTTGAAATTGGGATGATGGGTTTTTCAACCTCTTTCAACCACAATTTCTGGTTACCGATGGACTTACAAACCGCTTTCGGCGCTAGTTGCACTCACTTTTTCCTTCCTTGGATATTCTCCTCAGGTCGAGCTTTGACAACTGATGCTTTCCCCAGCTTTCACCGGCTTTTTATATTTTGAAACCGGGAACTTCGTCCGTTATTGCGATGTTGTCATGTGTTGCTAAATTCCTCTTATTGTACGGTGGCTCCATCATGTAGTGACTAGTTGAGTTTTTTAGAACTCACTTTTCCTCATGTGGTTGGTTTTGACAAGTGACAGTCGGTTTTGGCGAGTGACAGTGTGCACTTGTTTATGTTTGTTTTATGTACGTTTATGTGTTTCTATGTAGATTTATGTGGACGACGATGCTCAGGTGAGTTTTATGGGACTAGCTGATGTTTGATGTTTGATTTCTTCTAGATATGTTTTGTTTTGAACCACTTCGGTGACTGTTTGATGGTGACCATGGTGACATGTGACATTATGCTTTGCTATGTTCATATGCTGAACTGTTGCGCATTAACATTGTCAGCGTGAACATAAACATCACTTCTCTTGGTGAATGAAATGGTGATTATGATTATATGTGTTTTTTGTGTACTTTGTTTTTTAGGTTATCCGGTGTTATGGGTATGGTAGGTGCTTCATGTTTGCATTATTATGCTGTTTTAGCTCCTTTTCTTTTTAGATGGTGCGGCGTCTCACAACAATATGACTTCGCGGTCCGTCCGTCTGGCACAAGGATGTACCTCTTGAACTGTAACATATAGGCACTTCAAGTTTTCACAAATTGTTTACCAATGATTATCACTTTCTATTAAACCAAGCACCAAGAATGCTGCTCAATATGTGTGTTGTACAATACCGTTAACTATTTTCAGACTTTCGAAAGAAGTAGGATCCTTAATACTATGTTACAACATCCGTAGATAATAGCATTCTTCATTATTGTATTGTATAAACTCTACCTAGAATATGCTCACGATATATACCGGGTAGATCTTCAATACCTTTCCTTCGCCGTTGAAATGTCCCATTTGGTTTATTTAATGAATAATAAGCTGGTACTTCTACATACAATAAAGTTAGTACAAACATCACTCTGACATAAATTGAATAATTATTTAAATGAAAAATATTTTTAATATACAACGTTTTTAAAATGGACTAAAGAGCATTAAATAATTTCTCCTAGCCGCTACAGATTTATAACACCATACAGATCCCGTACCCCATAGAGATTGTCCTGAAAATGTGTGATTGTGAATTTATAATAACTGTGAATTTTAAAAACGTTGTATATTAAAAATATTTTTTTATTTAAATAATTCTTGTTTGCATTTCAGTCTGGCACGTGAGAAGTTTTGGAATCGACTTTAAGAATTTTTTTTAAATTTTTTTTTTTTTGTATTTCACAAGAATAAAAAAATTGTTTTATGCAGTATTGCATTGTCTTCCAGTTCTGACCTATGTTTAAATTTTCAAGTCTCTAGCTCATCAGAAAGTTAGTTACAAATCGATTGCAAGATTCCACCCGAACAGGCAGACAAACGGACAAGAAAGCGACCTAATAAAAACGTTATTATCTATACTAATATTATAAAGAGACAGAGTTTGTTTGTTTGTTGGAACGCGATGATCTCAGGAATTACCAATCCGATTTGATTTTTTTTTTTTTTATTAGATAGTCTATTATTTTAGGAAGGCTATAGGCCATATATAATAGTGGTGCTCCCCAAAGTAGCGAAGTAGTAAAGATATAAGTGCAAAAATCGAAGATTCTTAAATTATTGCAAAACTGATGTGCAACTCAGACGTGAGTCGGCTTTTTATCTGCAGTCATGCGTCAACGCATCATTTTTGTTTCCTCTCAGAGCTAAGGCAATTCGTTCATATAATTGCCGATTACTCTCTGTCTTCAGCACGATTGTGAGCGACGCTACAATTCGTTATCAACCCACACTGATGCGTAGAACGTATGTTTGATGCGTTCAAACTTGAGAGACAGAGAGTAATTGGGAATATGTACGAATTACCTCAGTTTACATTAGAAATAAACATGTTGCGCTGTCGCATGACGGCAGCAACAATAATGTTGCGCTGACGCATGACTGCAGCAACAAAATGTTGCGCTGACACACATCAGCGTTGCAATGATTCAACAAAGTGTCTGGATACATGTTCGATATGATTCGTTACTTTTATTCAATTATGTATTTCTGTATGAAAATTTTTTGCGTATTAGGGAACGGTTACTTTTCTATTTTGCAAATCGGAACAAAAGCTCTCTCAAGAATTCTCTATGATTTGACACTCTGTATTTCCGTAGAGCCGGTTTTAATTGTAACGGTTATTTGCCCGTAGCGGCTAAACGAAACGTCCAACGGGATCCATATGTATGACCAACCCCCACTGTTTTGACATTTCCTACCTTCCTTTCATACATAATTTTTCTCTAAATTGAGGTTTTAAAGGTGTGCATTCAAAAGATCTGAAAATTGATAAAATTCAGATTTTGAATTTTTAACGATTTTGTGTTCCTAGCGGCTAAACGAAGCGTCCTACGGAGTTCATACGTATGACCGACCCCCATTTCTTTTAAATTTCCTAACTTTGAATCCCAAGTTGACCAATTTTCTTCCGGTTTGAAATGTTCTTTTCCGGGAAAAATTTGAATTTTATACGGTTTTTTGCCCGTAGCGGCTAAAGGAAGCGTCCTACGGGATCCATATGTATGACCAGCCCCCACTGTTTTGACATTTCCTACCTTCCTTTCAAACATCATTTTTCTCTAAATTGAGGTTTTAAAGGTGTGCATTCAAAAGATCGGAAAATTGATAATATCAAAAATCTCGCGTTTTTCGGAAAAATTTTGTAATTTTTTATATATTGGAAACTCAATTTGTATATTTTTTCTTCAAATAAATAGAAAATACTCTTACACAGAAAACAGAAATTTTTGAGTAAATTTTACTCTCCAAGTATACACATTTTTGTTTGTGTTTGTTTTGTGCAAATTTCTGAACATCAAAATTGTGTGCATTGTGTGTCATGTACATTGTTTTCCATCTGCGAAATTTTGTTTCAGCCCCCTTTCCTATTATTGTGATCACTCATTTCCTATTTGACTATCAAACATCAACATCAATTCGAGCACTGTCTGTTCTTTAAACGTTAAGAACGGTCAAAGGCGCATACGGCCCATGGATCTTTTGTCTGCTGTTACGTGTGTGAAGTTGGAAAAAAATGGGTAGAGAGTCGCATGGGATCGCGACATCTGGTAAATTATTTTGTCTGTGATTAAACCTTAACTTTTTTTGTAAGTAGAAGAAAGCAATATTTTTCAACAAATTCGCCGAAAAAAAAATTTACATGTGGCCGATCGGATCGGATTAACCTCTCAAATATTACTGTGCCATAAAAAATTTACATTCGGTACTAATCGAAGTTTAAGTAAAAAGTTAACCAGTTGTGTTTGAGTTTCAACCGGCAATTTATAAATCCTTATTTGTTTCATTGTTGTCACCGAAAATAGGATAAATTTCGATTTCTTATAACTACTATATTTCAATGGTTTTGTAACTTTAAAATTAATAGGTGCTGTAAGGTTTAGTAATAATTCCAAAATTGGCTCCTTTTGAAGCACTCTTTCAATAGTTGTTTTAAGTTCATTTCTCATTTTCTTATTAAGCATTATTCATACTTTCAATTTATTATCCATTTTACAGCGAAAATTTGCAGCCAAACGTTAATAAAAACATTGTTGAAAAAGTCAAAGATTTTTTGGAAGTTTTTGAACTTATGTTACTGCTAAGAATCAAAAATCTATAACTAAAGAAAAACAAAACATGTATAGTATCAACATATACAGTATACAAGAAATATGCAGTATTACGTAGTGCCCAGCAAAGCGAGCGGGTACAGCTAGTAAATCATAATAGGGTAAACCGATCAAGCAATCGGATAGCTGAAAAGAACTGAACAGTCCTAGTTGACAGCAGCCATTAAACCTACGTTAATGCAGGAAGCTGAGAAAAGCCAGGTACAGGAAGCACTGAAAGACTTAGCAGCTGGACCCAGACCCAACAAACCTGCACCAAGAGAGAAAAGCTAGTTGTTAGGCAAAATGTATACTGAATAGTGAATAAAGGCGATAAATCCTAAATATATAACATAAATAACGAATAAATTTTAAAGAAATAGAAATTCTACATTTCAATGAGTGAAATTGAAATGTAGAATTTGTCAACACGTGGTTCATATGTCAGTGGAACGTGACAGGGTCGTCTTTTAATCCGAAGGGCATTCTCTTGAAGGCATAGTCTCCGTAGGGCGTGCTTAATACCGTTTTGTCTCTATCTTCAGCTTCCATTGCTATCTGGTGGTAGCCGCTGGCGAGGTCTGTCACAGAAAAATAACGTGAATTTCCTAACTGATCCAGGATTTCTTCTATCCTGGGCAGGGGATAAGCTTTTCCGTTTGTTACTTTGTTCAGGTTTCTGCAATCGATTCTATTCGTCATCGTCTCTAGCCATCAGGTCCCGGTTTCTTTAAGACTTCTAACAATGGTGCATTCCATTAGCTCCAATTCACTCTTAATTCATTTATTATTATTTCGTAGTCATTTGCGTTCAATGTACTCAGTTTAATCTTTCACCTTATTGGTACCACTATGTTGTTTGTTCTTCCTCTATTATTTGTTCCCCTTCGATATGCGATGACATTTCCACAATTTTCACTCACCTGGTTGGGATATATATTGTCCTTTATTCTGATATTGTGACATATTGCTGATTAGTTTTTTTGGAGAGTGGCCCTCTTCTTCATTATTTCAATTTTCCTCTGAGGTCAATCCATCCTGTTTGACGTGCGAATCAGTGGTTCCAAGCTGGTCGTATTTTCGAGTATAGCGTTTGCAAGTTGGTCCATTTTTGTTGGTATGGATAATAACAATTTCTTCTTCCTCATGTTGTCCTGGAGAGGTGTAGCAGACCGTGTAGTATTTTTTCATTGTCTGTTGACGTTAATGAGACTGCATTGTGTCCCTTGTGGCATTCCAATTTCGAAGGTATGATACACATCGAAACGTGCGAGCCTCGATTGTTTATGTGGCCTTCGAGGATATCACTGTGGCTCTCAATTTTATCTATTTCAATGGTATAAGGAATAGCTGGCATCTTGTCGCAGCTATCCATGCTATCCCTTCCTTATTGACGACTCGCGGCGCGATCTATGGAGTTTACGTCTCTTCAGTTGAGCCCTATTTTCTTGGCTATTTCCGAAATTTTGTTGATTTCTTGATCTTTGTTGGTTACAATTTTGGGTTGTTTGACCATAGGATCTCCATGAGGAACGAAGAGGGTCATTTGTGTCGTTCTGCATTCTGCCATTATGTGACCCATTCTATTGCAGGAGTGACACCTTATTTAACTTTTGTCTCGTGCTGAGTTGTGGTTTGCTGGATTTCTGCGCGGTTGATAGTTATTATTGTTGAGTGGACGCTGTCGTGTATATTGATTCTGATTTCTATTCCTTTAAAATTGTGTGCGCCATATATTTCGGGGATTTGAATATTGGCTGGTTTGTTGATCATTATCTCGTTATACACTTAGTGCTTGGCCTATGATCGTTGTTTGATTATATGAGCTGTAAGGTATGGCCAAAATAGAAAAGCAAATCGGTATTAAATTGAAAATTTAAAAAAAAATTGAAGAAATCGTCGCATATGAGTCGTAAATATGCGCCGAATTGAATAAAACGCCAATCAGAGAAAGCTTGCATCAAAACGAATTTAATGAAGCTCTTAAATGTCCAATACCGAGTAAATGTCAGAACTATGACAGCATCAAAAAAGAAATGGAAAAAGGCGCAAAAAGTAAACTTGTGATTTATCTTTTCTGTCACTAAACCACTCTATATAGACATTGATTATATCAATAACCATTCTACAATTGACATTGATTTAAATACATACTAATAAGAAACACTTATTATAATTTTATTCTCAAGTTTTGACGGAAAATCCACGCCGCGGACCTTGACTAGGCCTTTCGGTTTTTTGATATTTTGTTGTGACTCGGCCACACAAATAAAATACCCTAGGGAACAAAAGTTTTCCGTTTGTTCGCAGGTGTACAAAATTCCTAAATATTTGTCGCCACGCGTGACTCTTTTTTTACGTGTCAACTAATAACTTAGAGAAAAGAAGTCCGCGAAAGACAGACAATTTTGAATTTGTAAAGGAAGCTCTTAGTGAAAAACCTAAAGACAAATAAGTTTAAATTTTAAAGGAAACTCTTAGTGAAAAGTCTAAGGACAAATAATTTTAAATTTGTAAGGGAAGCTCTTAGTGAACAGTCTAAGGACTAATAATTTTAAACTTTTAAAGGAAGCTCTTAGTGAAAAGTCTAAAGACAAATAAGTTTAAATTTTAATGGAAACTCTTAGTGAAAAGTCTAAAGACAAATAAGTTTCAATTTTAAAGGAAACTCTTAATGAAAAGTCTGACGACAAATAACTTGAAATTTGTGAAGGAAGCTCTTAGTAAAAAGTCTAAAGACAAATAAGTTTAAAGATTAAAGAAAACTCTTAGTGAAAAGTCTAAAGACAAATAATTTTAAAGTTCTAAAGGAAGCTCTTAGTGAAAAGTCTAAAAACTAACAGTTCTAAGGAGAATCAACCTGCCACTTCAAGAGCCATTAGCGCCAACGAAGGTTTCGACCAAGAACGAGTACAAACCTTAACGAGGGAGATCAGAAGCCATGTCTGCTCGAAAAATTCAATCATTATTTAGTTCTATAATATAGAAGATGATACAACATAAAAATTGGTAACAGAACTGTAATTGGGATTATCCTCCCTTATTCCTTATTTGGAATTTACCCTACGCTGTGCTAGATTTGACACATAAAAAACCCTTCAAAACAAAAATGCAAAAAGAAAATAAAAAATTTTTCAGAAATAAAACAGATTTTAAATTAGCATTCATATTCATGTGAGGGAATTACAAATTCGAAACAATTTTGTAAAAGAGTTTGCCAATTTTTTCACAAGTTCAAGAAAAATATATATATACAGTCGAAGTCCTCTAACTTGAAATTACTTTAACTTGAAATTTCCTATACCTTGAAATTTTTCTCAAGAAACTGGTGCTCCCTTCAAATTTTCATACATACATTAGCTTTTTCTTTAACTCGAAATTCCTCTAACTCGCATTTTCAGTGGCAACAGAGATTTCAAGTTCGAGGACTTTGACTGCCTATATAAATACACTAATGAAAGAAATTGTATGGTAAAAAGTATTTGAAGAGGATACAATTTTGTGAAAGAGTTCTCCAATGTTTTCAAAAGTTCAAGAAAAATATATATATACAGTCGAAGTCCTCTAACTTGAAATTACTTTAACTTGAAATTTCCTCTAGCTTGAAATTTTTCTAATGAAACTGGTACTCCCTTCAAATTTTCATACATACATTAGCTTTTTCTTTAACTCGAAATTCATCTAACTCGCATTTTCAGTAGCAACTGAGATTTCAAGTTCGAGGACTTTGACTGCCTATATAAATATACTAATGAAAGAAATTATATGGTAAAAAGTATTTGAAGAGGATAACTTGAAGCGAGTCTTTAAGGGCAACCAGGTTTATATACGCAAGATATTTGGGAAGCAGAGTTATCATCAGAAATGTTGGTTTTATAAAAATGTTTTCATTTTCTAATCAGTAAATCAAATTTCATCAGTAATGTAAAAACATTTATCCAAATATTTTAAGTCGGACCGGAATTTTTGACGTGATAACGTCTTATAAAGCGATGGCCGGCTGCACAAACGAAAAATCGTGACTCATTGTTACGTTCCGCCTGAGGTGAGCGGACGAATGAGAGATTCATACATTAGTTTGGACTCATGAGAGATTCTTGAATCCCATGAGATTGGATTCATGAGAGAGTCGTTCATACGCGCATTAGTGTGGATTCAAGAATCTCTCATGAATCCAAACTAATACGCGTATGAGATTGGATTCATGAGAGATTCGTTCATACGCATAATAGTGTGGATTCAAGAATCTCTCATGAATCCAAACAAATACGCGTATGAGATTGGATTCATGAGAGAGTTGTTCATACGCGCATTAGTGTGGATTCAAGAATCTCTTATGAATCCAAACTAATACTCGTATGAGATTGGATTCATGAGAGGTTCGTTCATACGCATATTAGTGTGGATTCAAGAATCTCTCTTGAATCCAAACTAATACGCGTATGCACGAATAAATAAATTGTTAATACATAGCATATTGTTACTTATAATTAATCTGCATAATTTAAGTAAAAAAATTTATTGAAAAAATTTACATTTTCAATTAGCTCCTTCTTTGTATTATACAAAATCTATATATAAATAGGCAACACGTTTTTTTGTTATCCCTTTTACAGCAAACCAGGTGGAACTACCAGCATAAAAATTATACCATTCGGAAGATTAGTTTTTCCTCTATGTGCATCACCTAATTGTTTTTCTTAAATTTAATTATAAATTAGTTTAATTTTAAATTGAAATGAAAAAATTCAATGGGATAGTATGTGTGAATTGAGCACATTTATAGCGTAGATGATGCTTTTGGGAAGAATGTGTGAGTGTGAATGTTTTACTTTTTGCCTGGAAATATGCAACCATATGTGAATTTTTGGTTTGTGTCCCCGATACATAACAAGTACTAAAATAGTCGAAAATCAAACCAAATGGATCAATCTTCTACTGGTGACACAAACCAAAAGAATTAAAATATAATTGCATTCCTCTACGAAAAAATTAAAATATAGAACATACTTATTTAACATTATCATTTGCATAGATCATACGTTCGACTGAATAAACAACCATTTATGCCAAATACGTGCATTCTTTTCACTCAAACCTAATATCTATGCCAATGGTAATGTGAGGGGCAAATGCAGCCATATCACAGACAATATTCACATGTTCATTCTTTTGTTTTTTGCCTGGAAGAAGGCAATCTTTAGCTAATAAAATTGCATTCTTCCAGACAAAAGCCAAAACAATGATCATATGGCCACAGACAATAATATGGATGCATTACCACAGACAAATTTAAAGCCATCGTTTACTTATACCATTGTTTTTTGCTAATTTGATAAAAATATAATGCAAATTTTATTTTAAAAAATATGGAAAATCAGAATTTTACAGTTATTTCTAGAAAACGCGAGGTTAACTTTCACGAATATTTATGGAAAGCGAGCGAAAGTTTGAATTTTATCATGTTTCCCAACTTTTGTATGGACCCACATTTAAAACATAATTTAGAGAAATATGATATATGGCCAAAAGTTGGGAAATGAAAAAATAATAGGGGTTGATCATACCCCCTAGAATGCTTTATTTGGCCGCTACGAGCAAAAAACTGTTTAAAAGTGAAAATCTTAAATTATATCATATTTCCAAACTATTGTCTGCTCACCTTTAAAACCTCAATTTAGAGAAAAAAGAAACGGTTGGAAATGAAAGTTGGTTCGTTTGTACGGAAATTCCAGATATATTTTATTTAAAATATATATGTATTTCCAACAACTTCATAATATAGTTAAAAACCATATGATCCACGATCCATGTGATTTGTTGAATCGTATCCCCGTCTGTATGAGAGATGGTAAATGAAGCAAAAGCTTTTCTAAGGACTTTTACAATACAACTCTAGCCAATGTTAGATGCGTCGTGTTAATGGTATTACAGTTGACTTTCGTGGCCACTCTGTTGACAACCGTTATGCTGTTCCTTAAAATCCATATCTGATAGCGAAATTTGATTGCTACTTAAATGTGGAAGTCCTTGGTACAGTTAAGAGCCTAAAATGTATGCACAAATATGTTAATAAGGGATACGACTGTGCCTCATTACAGTTTGTAAGAGTTTGTGGTGGAGTTGAGGGCAAAGTTGATATAGATGAAATCAATAGCTTTTTGTCCGGTCACTATGTTGGATCTACGGAAGATAGTTGGCGCATAAATGAGTATCCAATGCATTACCAGTCACGTAATATATATTATAGTTCGACTTGAATGTCACTTGCCTCATCGGCCAAATGCAGTCTTAAGGAAGGAAATGTTCAGCAAGCTCTTAAAAATCACAGAAGAACAAAATTGACTGCATTCTATGAAATCAATCGAAATAGTTCGTCCGAGTTTCTATATACAGAGACGCCGATGCATTATATTTAGGTAGATAAAGAAAAGAAATCGAAAAACCTCGAAGAGGAAGTAGTAGAGATTTTGCTCGATTATTTTATGTTTTATGTTGAGTTGTTCCATTTGAGACTATTTTAGCTTCATCTTCGAGGTCCCATCAGGATTTGGGTACTGTTGGGAACATTATTTACTGCACATTTTCAGCACATGCACGAAGTATCGCATGAAATGATGGAGAGTGGCGTGAATATTTATTAGAAGTAAAAGAGTGTGAGTCCTCTCAGCAGTTAAGAGAGTTATTTGCCATATCCTATTTGTGGTATGAACTTTCCTACAAATGCTTCAGATTTCTGCAATGAATTCAAAATTTTCATGTGTGAAGAATTTTTAAGAAACTCTTCAGAAAATGATTCATAGAACCGTGCTATATTAGCTATTGAGGCAATTTTGTTCAGTAAACGATTCCTTCGGTACTTCAACTAAACTTTTCGGAGGTAAGACTTTTTTACTCTGTGGAGATTTTTGACGAATATTGCCAGCTATATCTCACGGTACATGTGTACCACTTATTGAGAATTGCCTTAGTTCATGGTCCGAATTTTCAAAATCCACAAAATAACTTTTACCCAAAATATGAGAGCTTCACCTCATGAGATTGAATTCGTTGAATTTCTTAAATCTCTTTGTAATGGAACTTTACCCACATTTCCAGATTACAGCCAAGATGTTATTGAAATTCCTTCCTATTTAGTTAGCTGCAACTTCGTGATTCCAGATACTTATGGCAATGTATCTGAAACCATAAAGCCTAACGATATTTTCAATTCGGTTATATTAGCACCCAAATATGAAGCCTGTACTTTCATTGATGCAGAAATCTTTAACAGCCTGGCCGGAGAGAAACGAATATATTTGAGTTCCGATAAAATCTTGAGTGATGATTATAGAGAGCAAAATAATTTTCCAGTAGAATTTTTAAACTCAGTTGATGTAACTTGGCTCCCGAACCCACAAATTTATTTTAAAAACCAAATTGCATACTTTTACTTATTCGTAATTTGTGTACAGGACATGACTTGCTTGGTCAATGGTACACCTATTCGTTTAGTTCAAATGCAAAAGAAAATTTTTTGGATTGTGAGATTTTAGCAGGAGTTTTCCGAAACACACTTATTTCGACACGTGTGACGTATTTTTGCCTTTTTCTTTTCAAGAAACTCAACTTCCTGTCATTCTGGCTTTTGCGATGACAATTAATAAATCCCAGGGGCAAACGTTTCAAAAATCAGGAATCTTACTCAAACAACCTATATTTTCTCACTGTTAATTGTATGTTGTAGCCAGTAGAGTTAGATCGTTTAACCGATTGCGTGTTTATATGTACTTCTGAAACACAAAGCCAAGGTCATTTGGCAGAAGATGAAAGAATTTTTACAAAAAGTATTTTGTATGAGAAAATTTTAAGATCTTTTGACATCCGCAACCGCACCCGCAAGGTTTTCGATAATTATAGATGGGGTCTCATTCAATATAGATGTACTTTGACGTGCAAAATTAGCTGAAATGATTGCTACGACAGTCTGAACTAAATAACCTTTTTACTTACAATGCTACTGTATATATAGCTCCATGCGCGAGCTATTAGAATGAGCGGAGCGAACGGCGGGGGTTGGCGAGCGTAGCGAGCAGGGGGCGCCCCTAGTAATGATAATTCAGTGAAAATAATTCAATTCAATTCATAAAAGTAGGCAATGTTTCATCAATGCTTTCTTATGACGTTATCACGTAAAATTATCGTCCGTAAACCGACTTTACAGACAACCAGTGTTTTTTTTTATTCCAAAATATATCCGTGCAACTTCTATAAAACTCTGTTTATTATTTCATACGTTTATAGCAGATTTTTAGAGTTTATAAAATAGGTTTTTTAGACACGCAGAGAAATGAAGAATGCGTTTTTCTCTTCAATTAACAATTTTGTACCTAAACCTAAAGCTTGCGTTTTAGAATTTCGATTCATAATTTGTGGAAGGATATATTTTACTGTGTATTTTGTGTGTCTGCTACATATAAAAAAAGGGGACTCGAAATATTTGAAAAATTAGTCGTATTATGCATCGCATCTAATAAAGCAATCATTAACAATCGGATAAAATATATCAATACTTTTCGAAATGAATAACAGAACTGATAAATGAGAACCGCGATACGTTTAATATTCTTATTCAATGTTACTGACATCATTGATTTTGGAGACTTTTTCTCATTTTTGAAATCTAGGGATAATGAATGAGGTCTCGATTTTTTTTTCTCTCGCTCTCAATTATTGGTACCAATTTGTAGGATAGTATTAGTATACATATCCTTTCAATTGCATTTGTTTACATATAAAAAGTGACTATAATCAATATATGTCAAACTCGATAAGAACCCGTACTAAATAATTAGCACCAAACATTGTCCGGGACGTTTGGTGTTGAAATAAAGTGTTAAAATTCATTTCCCGTGCTTTCTCCCTTCCTTATAGTCCCACTCAATTATATCTTACGTTCCGAGTATATAAGGATGGAGCCGTTGATCCTATTTTGCATAAACTCTAAACATTTCGAATTGCCGTTTTCTTTCTGCAGTTGAGTACTATCGATACATACATATATCGTGTACAAAGTTTTTTTTCTAAATTTGCGGACAACCAATCGTATCCTTAAGAGATTCCATTTTATATATTTTCTTGTGGAGATCGTTGAAAAGACACCCCTTTACCTTACTCTTTTTTTGACGCTCCTATCATTTATATACATATATAATTAAAACTGTTATCCGTGTCGAGTTCAGAGACTTTTACGAGCCTATGAAGTAGTCCGAAAAACTTGTAGAATGACCGAAAAGGAATATGCCTCTTAATTTTTGTTGTACAATATTATTTCAAATATCTATTACCCAAGTAAGGGACGTAGATACGATTCCGTTAATGTTAAAACTCAAGTTTCTTTTATTCTATTTCACAGTATTTATTTCACATTTCCCATTACAAAGTTACTTAGCTTTTAAACCATGAATTCCACAGTTCTATTCACTACGACTCCAAATATAGTTTATCATCTAATTACGATATATCCTACACTAGCATACACGTGTTGAACGATTAACGTCTAATAAGAGACTGCCTTAAAACCCCCTGGTCCACTTCTTGGCTTTTCGCTAAATCCACCTTTTTGGGTCAATATGGTTCCACTTATCGTGTCTTACGCTTATTTATGGGTCTAATCCATAAATCAGGCTTGGCCACTTAGTTCCCAGAAAGTGTGCATCTAGCGAGTGGGCATTTACAAATACTCACGTTACATGTTTAGATAATAAATTCGTCACCCTGAGTGACCAGAAAAATGAGTTACTTATTAATTTAATATTTTCTAATTATATGCCACAAGTGGCGTCAGCTAACCTATGGTTGTTGTATGTTACAAACATATGTTGTTATATGCATACATTAGTAGTTATAAACATAAGTTAAGTTGTTACATGTTTATTTTCTCCTTGTTACAATATGTTCTCGTTCATTTGAGTCAGTTAAATGTTGAAGGTTTACAATATAAACAATATAAATTGACTTAATAACTCTAGTATAAACAATTTTTGTACATTCCAATCTTAAAACTCTATTGCGTATAAACTTTATATAAACCAACTTTAGTAATTCTAGTAAGAACAATTTTGGTACCTTCCAATTCCAATAACTCAAATGCGTAGATATTTTATATAAACCAACTCTCTAACTCTAGTCCAAACAATTTTTGTACATTCCAATCTTAAAACTCTATTGCGTATAAACTTTATATAAACCAACTCTATAACTCTGGTATAAACAATTTTTGTACATTCCAATCCTAAAACTCTATTGCGTATAAACTTTATATAAACCAACTTTAGTAATTCTAGTAAGACCTATCGTTATGCAAGCTGAACTAATTAACTCTAATGGTTACGATATCTCCATCCCAGATTACACTACTGTCGCGCTACGATAATGCAGGTATACAGGCGGTTTCATAGACCGCGGTGCGGCATGGATTGCCGACTGTGAGGCTGAAGTAAAAATCCGTGCAGTTTGTTAATTTCAATATTTATTTTCCTTTCTTCTTCTTCTCTCTTTATTTATTCGCTAACTTAATTCTATTTATTTTTTAATATTTTTATTAGTTTGGCGCTTCTCTCGGCGATATTTGAGCCGCTCGTTGTGGAGCCTTTGCAGCTCCCTGCTGATCTCCAGCCTCTGTTTCTGACCAACGGCTAACAGCAGGCGACGCCGGACCTCCTCAATTTTCCTTCGGAAGTTAGCCTCAACTCCTGTGCGTCGTTTGATGGTTACGTTGGACGGAGGGGTTGGACGGTTGGCCTCTAGTTTGGCAGAGTTCCTGGCGCGGTACTCTTCAATCGTGATTGGCCTAGGACCTGCCCCCGAGTCACGCAGCGCCTCTGTCAACGTCTTCTTGCTGGCTTCTGACACTGGGGATAGACCAGAAGGTTATTACGGTGAAAAAGGGGCCTAGTTGATGGGCTTAGACAACCACTTTCAACTCGGGAATTCCCCAAAAAACCGATAGGTTCCAGGAACCGTGTTCGGGTGGGACGTTAAACGATGGGTTTACTAACCACTTTCGTTTGGGACGTCCCCAAAATGCCGATAAGTTTCTGGAACCTTGTTCGGCTCAAAAATTAGAAATTTTTGGTGATGGGTTATGTAACCACTTTCACCCTGATTTCTGGGTTTCACCGATGGGCTTTACTAACCGCTTTCGGTTCCAGTCGTACTCACTTTTCCTGTTGGTTAGGTGTAGCTTTCCAAACTGAATGCTGTCCTTAGCATTTCGTTGGCATTTTATATTTGACAACCGGGACTTTCGTCCGTTAACGCGCGGTTGCCATATTGCACGAAATATCTTCCACTGTACGGTGGCTCCATCGGGTGGTGAGCATTTAAGTTTTTTAGAACTTACGTTCCCACTTGTGTTTGGCTTTGTGACGTGTTAGTCAAGTGACAGTCGATAAGCGTGCGCGTTTGTTTACATTTCGTTTAGGTGTTCTTATGTGTTTTTATGTGGATTTATGTGGATTTATGTGGATTTATGTGGTTCTATGTGGACGGCGATGTTGTGGTAAGTATTACAGAACCAGTTTACTATATATGGATTTTTTCCAGCGTTGTTTTGTGTTGAACGCTTCGGGCTGGTGTTGTTAGTTGGTGACACGTGCCTTTTGTTTTCTCCGGTGCCGTATGCTTTTATGCTGGTTGTTGGGGAGCGCATAATACTCTTGGTGAGTACCTACTGACTATGTTGTTATGTTTTTTGTGAATTTGTTTTGTAGGTTCCGGTACCCTAGGTATGGTGAGTGTCTTATGTTGACTTTATTTTGTTGTGTTAATCTATTTTATTTTTTAGTGGTCTGACGTCTCACAACATTCCTCCCCCTTTTAGAAGTTCCCCCCGAGGGTGAATGGTATTTCCCGGGGTAACAAGGACGAGTACCATTTTTGTATTGTGGAGTGTGACGGTTTCTGTGGTAAGAGTGGTTTATGCTTAGTATTAGTTCGTAGTTCTAAGTAATAGGCGTCTAGGGGGTTCGCGCGATTTAAGTTTAAGTATAGTGTTATTGTTATAATTAGGGTAATTTTAATCTTAGGTGGCTAGTTTCATAGCTTTTGTATCCGGTAGTTTCCTTTTATTTTGTTTTGTAATTTACATGTGCGTTTCGTCTTAAATTAGTTGCTTCGGGTTTTCCGCCTTGGGTTTCGTCCGCGAATGTTTTTCGCTCCCTCCTGGGGCTGGCAGTATTTCGGGTCCTCGGTTTCAGGCTCGTCCAGTTGTAGTTGTTGAGACATCTGGTCCGTCTCTCGCAGGGTGATGTTAGCTTGAATTTGCTGATACAACTGGTCCGCTTCCTGTAGGATGTTGTCCCACTCGGCCTTGGTCAGTCCTAGGTTTTGGTCCATTTTGAAACTAGTAATTATTAACGATAAAGTATAATTATTAACGATGGTCGGTCTATAGTGGTTGTGAGGAGGCGTTCTAATGTTAGTTATACAGTTTTAAACGGTTGTTATGTACGCGACGTTTCTTATTTTTTATTAGAATAGTGGTGTTGACCGGGGTATTTACTGCCGTGACTCGGTAGGGCCCTGTCCAATGTTGAATCAGTTTGTTTCGTCGGGCCGTATTTCTTAGAAGCACTTGATCTCCAACATGGATTTTGATTGGATTTGTCTTCAAATCATAATATTCTTTAGACTGGATCTTACTCTCTTCCAAATTCCTTCGCGCGGTTTGATATGCTCTCTGGAGTTTATTTCTTAGTTGCAGGAAATAATTCTCGTGATCGTACACTGGTTGGGGAGCTTTCTTTAGATTGTTGGGAAGGGGGGCTGAGAAGCCGTATAAGCAATCCATAGGCGTTAATTTTGTAGTTGTGTGCATACTATTGTTCCTGACGAACATTGCTGCTCGCAGATGCTCATCCCAGTTAGTTTGGTTGTCGTCTACAAAATTTCTTAGATACTCAATTAGAGGCCTATGTGATCTCTCTAATGCTCCGTTGGATTGAGGATGGTATGGTGTTGTTTCGATCTTCCGTATCTTAAAAAACTTACACACTTCCCTGAACATTTCGGAAGTGAAGTTGGCTCCTTGGTCGGTGATTAGTTTTGCTGGTATTCTGTATCGACTAATTATTTCTTCTACAAAAGCCTGTGCCACAGTTTTCGCCTCCATATTTTGGAGTGGTATCACGTCCATGAAGCGCGTCAAATCGTCTTCGAAACTTAAGATATATTTGTTTCCGCGTGGTGTTTCGGGGAGCGGACCCACTATGTCCATGTAGACCTTGTCGAAGGGTTTTTTGGCGGTGTCTGTAATGACCATCGGTTCTCTGTGCTCTCTACTTAATTTATTTATTTGACATTTCCTACATTTTCGTATATATTTTTTAATATCCTTCATCATTCCCTTCCAGTAGAACTCTCTCTTTAAGCGGTGATATGTCTTAAGAACTCCTTGGTGTCCTCCCAGAGGGGCGTCATGACAGTCGCGTAGTATGGTCTCGATGTCCTGAGGGTCTTTCAGGATTCTTACTTGTGGTTTTTCTTGTACGGATGGGTCGTCCAGTGAATTCTGTTCCGTGGACTCTTTTCCTGGAGCAATCTCCTCCCCGTTTTCTGAGGTTTGTTCTTGTTGTTCTCGTGCCTGTTTCCGTGTGGTGACCATCACCTCGTATGGAATTCTGCTAAGGGCGTCTGCGTTACTGTTTTTCTTGCCTTCCTTGTACTCGATTTCGAAGGTGTAGTCGGACAGCTTGTGCCACAACCGAAGTATTCGGCTTGTCGGGTCTTTGATCCTAATCGCTCCTTTTAGGGGTTTGTGGTCGGTGAATACTTTGAACGGTCTGCCGTATAAGTAACACCTGAAATTCTTAACTGCCCATACTATGGCCAAGAGTTCCCGCTCTATTGTAGAATAATTTCTTTCTGCTGCGTTTAATGTCCTACTAGCATAAGCTATGGGTTTCTCTTCTTTATCCGGGCCTTGTGCTAGAACTGCGCCAAGTGCTCCTCCGCTCGCATCCGTGTACAGCTTGAATGGTTCTTTAAAGTTTGGGTATCTAAGTACTGGTGGGCTTATTAATTTCTGTTTGAGAGTGTTGAAGGCGTTCACACAACTTTCATCCCATTTGAATTTCACATCTTTCTTCAAGAGATTATTTATTGGTGCTGCTATCTTGGAGAAGTCCGATATAAATTTCCTGTAGTAATTGGCTAGTCCTAAGAAGGACTGTACTTGACGGATTGTTCTAGGTGTCGGGAAATTTCTTACGCTATCTACCAAGCTCGGATCCGGTTCTACTCCTGCTGTCGTGCACTTGTGTCCAAGGTATATAACTTCTCTTTTGAGGAAATTGCATTTCTCCGCGTTCAACTTCAGGTTGTGTGCTCTCAGTCGTTGTAATATGGTTCGTAGCTTCGTTTGATGATCCATTAGGTTTCTACCGTATATTACTATGTCATCCAGGTATACGAAGCATTGTAGACCCTGTAATCCGGTCAGCACGTGATTCATGAGACGCTGGAACGTCGCCGGTGCTCCCTTTAGGCCGAAAGGCATACGCTTAAAGGCGTAATGTCCATACGGGGTACTAAACGCCGTTTTGTCGCGATCCTCCGGTTTCATAGCTATTTGGTGATATCCACTGGCGAGGTCGAGTACCGAGAAGTACCGAGAATTTCCTAGTTGGTCCAGGATATCCTCAATCCTGGGTAGTGGATAAGCGTCCCCTTCGGTGACTTCATTTAGTTTCCTATAATCGACCACTATTCGCCATCGCTTCTGTCCATCGGGGCCGGGTTTCTTGGGGACAACTAGTAGTGGTGCGTTCCATTGACTCCAACTCGGCTCGACTATGTCTTCGGCCAGCAATCTCTCTATTTCTTCCGTGATTATCTCTCTTTGCGTCTCCGGCAGCCGGTACATCTTGCACTTGATAGGTTGTTTCCCTTGTTGTATCTGTATCTCATGCTGCACTGTAGCTGTGTGTCCCAGTTTCTCTCCCGGTAAATGAAAAACGTCTTGGAATTCTTCGATTACTTTATGCATTTCCCTCCTCTCTTCAGTGTTCAAGTTAGTTTCTAGATTTATTAGTTTTCTAATCTGGATTTCTCTTTTTCCTGGTTCCCATTCCTTGGTGCCAATACAGTTGACTAATTTTTCTTCAGATTTATTGGTTGCGTTTTCGTTTGGTACTGTCGTTTCCTCGTATTTGCTTAATCTCACTGTCATATTGTTTGCTTCTACTTTATGATTGTTGATATTTAACACACTCAGTTTGATTTTGCCCTTTGTTGACTGCACGAGCGCATTACTAATATATACGCCTGGTTTTATCTCCTCTCCTTCGGTTACATACTGTCCTTCTTGATCCATGATCATTTCCACCCATTTCACTGTCCTTGCCGGTATTATGACGTTCCTGGGCTCTGTGGTTATAAATTCCTCCGTTGGGCAACCTTTTGCGCAGCTTTCTTTGTTTTCTCCATACGTGCGAGTATGACTTGGAAAACATTGCAGATTACTTCCCCCGGTACGCATCCCACTCGCGTAGCTTTCATGCGTTATACCTGTCTCGAAGAGTTTTCCCAGATCTTTCAACACTTCCGCCGTAGGCATTATTCCCCCTGTGTAATCACATGTTTTCGGACTTTGCCTGACTTTGGTGATGTTCCCTGGTTTCTCCGCTTGTCGGGATTCCTTTGGCTGCTCTGCGTAATCTTTTTCCAGTATTGCAGGTTTTGCATCACCCCCATAGTAGTTTTACTTTGGAATTCTCGGGTGTTTTCCTCCCTGGCATGACTACGCTCATGATTTGCTTTTTCGGCTGCTATGACGTCCACAAAATAAACATCATTCGTACTTCGATTTTGGTTGTCCTCGAATTTGATAACCGTTCTTTGTCCATTACCTGTGGGCAAGAACACGAGCTTCTTCGCGGGGCCCTCGATGTTGCAATGTCTGGACAAGAAGTCATTGCCCAGCAGGCCCGTTATGCTCCTTTCGTTGACAGTTTCGATGATATGGAATTTACATGGATATAACTTCTCTAAACTTATGTGTCCTGTGATGGTCCCTTTAGTGGAAATCTCCCCTGAAATGGTGTTTAATCTGATTATCTCCTCCCTATTTATGTCCTTTTTTATTGATTCCTTAATTTCTTCTTCCTTTATTAGACTTATTTCGGCGCCTGTGTCCACTATGAATTTATTCCTGCTACTTCTTGCAATGTTTAGGGGTAGATTTACTATAGGAATGTCTGGACATGTTTCACACCGCTTCCCATTTCTTATTAGCGACGACTCGCGGTGTGCCCGGTCGTCTCCTCGTAGTTTTCCGGCTGTATGTGTGCTGCTTGTTTTTCTCGTTGTATTCGTTCCCACCTTTCCCTTAAAAAGCACCGGTCTTCTGTATGTCCTCCTTCCAAACAGAAGTTACATTTCTCGTTTGCTATGTTTGCGGTGGTGTGATTCACCTGACGCCCTCTATATCCATTTGAAGGTAGGTTTTGTTGGTTTCTGCCGTGCGCGTTACAGTTCTGAGTCGTGTGTCCATACGTCTTACAGTTCGTGCAGAATGGTGTCATTTGCCTTGTACGACACTCGGCTATTACATGTCCTGGTCTTCCACAAAAATGACATTTTATCTGCCGTTTATCCTGTTTCTCCCGGGGTGTATTGGTATTGTAGTTTCTTGGCGTCTCTTGGTACCCATTATAGTTTCTCGCCGACTGGTATTGTGGTTGTTGTTGATTTTGCGCAAACGTTCGAGGTTCTCTTTTCACTTGATTGTGAATCTGGTTCCTAGCCGCGTCCATCGTGGGTAATCCTGGGATTACGGGTTGCTGACTAGCTAGGTGTTGATTCATACATTGCTCGGTCTGCTCAAGCCTTGCTATTTTCCTCCCCAAGGATTCTAAGTTGTTATCGCAATCTTGGAGAAGGTAGAACTTGTAGTGAGAGTTTGTTATTCCTAACTTGAAGCAATGTAAGCCCACTTCCTCGATTTCTATTTTTAGCCCCTCACCACCGTTGGCGTATTGTTGTTCTGCTGCGTTCTTGCAAGCATTTATTAACGATTTAACTCTATTGAAATAACCCATCAGTGTTTCCATAGGTAATTGCTGCACGTTTCTTAATTGGGTGTTCAGTGTTATGTACGAGGTGGTCTGGATTAGGTTTGATTGGAGGGTGTTGAATATGTCTTCGAGTGTGTTGTTGATTCCAGCTTGTGCAACTTCTAGGGCTCTTCCTCTTAGTCGTGTCGGTAACAATCTTATAAAAAGCGCCTTATCTTGTGCTTCAGTGAGCGTCTCGTATCCTAGGCGTGCGCAGCTAATGAACTCATTCACTGTTCGTGTGTTTGCTGTTGGCCCCTGTTGGTTGCTGGCGTGGTCGTCTTTTCCTTGGTCCGAGTTTGTCTTACAATACCTTCTCCCGTGTCTCAGCTGCACTATGTCTGTTTCTGGCTCTTCTGGTGTTTGTTGTATATCTTCTGTTTCTATATTTCCTTCTATCTGATTTTCTATTCCCGGTTCTGTTATCTGATCAGTTTCCTGGTTGCTTGACATGAATACGTAAGTTTTGTTATTTGTTCCTTCCTCGTTGTCCTTCTTTTCGTTAGATTCTTCACCTGTGTGGGTTTCCTCAGTGCTTGTAGAGAATTCCGGTTCCGGATTATCAATTGAGAAGTATTCTAGAAACCTCGAAAATCTAGTTATAGATGATTTCAGAGACGATTTCGGGGTTGACTGGGCCATACATTGTTTCTTAACATTATCTTATGCCTATCTTATTATTATTGTTCTTATTGATATTGTTTTTATTATTATTATGCTACATATATGATTTTTTTTTTTTTTTTTTTTTTCCTTTTTATTTAATCTGTTTTTCTTTCCTAAAATTCTTTTTTCTTCTTTTCTTGTATCTTTATATTTTTTCTATATTTTATTCTTTTATTGTGTCTTTTTTAATTTCGAGTTTTTTTTTTTTTTTTTTTTTTTTTCAAGTTGTTCAATTTGTATTACAAATATTTCTTAATAAATAAATTATACAAACAATCCTTGTTTTATTTTCGACCCTTCAACATTCACCTTATTTAAATTAAATTGGATTTTGAGCACTTTGGTTCTTAAATGCGGCTGCGCCAGTTGTTGTATGTTACAAACATATGTTGTTATATGCATACATTAGTAGTTATAAACATAAGTTAAGTTGTTACATGTTTATTTTCTCCTTGTTACAATATGTTCTCGTTCATTCGAGTCAGTTAAATGTTGAAGGTTTACAATATAAACAATATAAATTGACTTAATAACTCTAGTATAAACAATTTTTGTACATTCCAATCTTAAAACTCTATTGCGTATAAACTTTATATAAACCAACTTTAGTAATTCTAGTAAGAACAATTTTGGTACCTTCCAATTCCAATAACTCAAATGCGTAGATATTTTATATAAACCAACTCTCTAACTCTAGTCCAAACAATTTTTGTACATTCCAATCTTAAAACTCTATTGCGTATAAACTTTATATAAACCAACTCTATAACTCTGGTATAAACAATTTTTGTACATTCCAATCTTAAAACTCTATTGCGTATAAACTTTATATAAACCAACTTTAGTAATTCTAGTAAGACCTATCGTTATGCAAGCTGAACTAATTAACTCTAATGGTTACGATATCTCCATCCCAGATTACACTACTGTCGCGCTACGATAATGCAGGTATACAGGCGGTTTCATAGACCGCGGTGCGGCATGGATTGCCGACTGTGAGGCTGAAGTAAAAATCCGTGCAGTTTGTTAATTTCAATATTTATTTTCCTTTCTTCTTCTTCTCTCTTTATTTATTCGCTAACTTAATTCTATTTATTTTTTAATATTTTTATTAGTTTGGCGCTTCTCTCGGCGATATTTGAGCCGCTCGTTGTGGAGCCTTTGCAGCTCCCTGCTGATCTCCAGCCTCTGTTTCTGACCAACGGCTAACAGCAGGCGACGCCGGACCTCCTCAATTTTCCTTCGGAAGTTAGCCTCAACTCCTGTGCGTCGTTTGATGGTTACGTTGGACGGAGGGGTTGGACGGTTGGCCTCTAGTTTGGCAGAGTTCCTGGCGCGGTACTCTTCAATCGTGATTGGCCTAGG
Source organism: Chrysops caecutiens (assembly GCA_963971475.1). Lineage (NCBI taxonomy): Eukaryota > Metazoa > Arthropoda > Insecta > Diptera > Tabanidae > Chrysops > Chrysops caecutiens. The sequence goes on along the minus strand of OZ020570.1, from coordinate 27,453,610 downwards.
ACCTGCCCCCGAGTCACGCAGCGCCTCTGTCAACGTCTTCTTGCTGGCTTCTGACACTGGGGATAGACCAGAAGGTTATTACGGTGAAAAAGGGGCCTAGTTGATGGGCTTAGACAACCACTTTCAACTCGGGAATTCCCCAAAAAACCGATAGGTTCCAGGAACCGTGTTCGGGTGGGACGTTAAACGATGGGTTTACTAACCACTTTCGTTTGGGACGTCCCCAAAATGCCGATAAGTTTCTGGAACCTTGTTCGGCTCAAAAATTAGAAATTTTTGGTGATGGGTTATGTAACCACTTTCACCCTGATTTCTGGGTTTCACCGATGGGCTTTACTAACCGCTTTCGGTTCCAGTCGTACTCACTTTTCCTGTTGGTTAGGTGTAGCTTTCCAAACTGAATGCTGTCCTTAGCATTTCGTTGGCATTTTATATTTGACAACCGGGACTTTCGTCCGTTAACGCGCGGTTGCCATATTGCACGAAATATCTTCCGCTGTACGGTGGCTCCATCGGGTGGTGAGCATTTAAGTTTTTTAGAACTTACGTTCCCACTTGTGTTTGGCTTTGTGACGTGTTAGTCAAGTGACAGTCGATAAGCGTGCGCGTTTGTTTACATTTCGTTTAGGTGTTCTTATGTGTTTTTATGTGGATTTATGTGAATTTATGTGGTTCTATGTGGACGGCGATGTTGTGGTAAGTATTACAGAACCAGTTTACTATATATGGATTTTTTCCAGCGTTGTTTTGTGTTGAACGCTTCGGGCTGGTGTTGTTAGTTGGTGACACGTGCCTTTTGTTTTCTCCGGTGCCGTATGCTTTTATGCTGGTTGTTGGGGAGCGCATAATACTCTTGGTGAGTACCTACTGGTTATGTTGTTATGTTTTTTGTGAATTTGTTTTGTAGGTTCCGGTACCCTAGGTATGGTGAGTGTCTTATGTTGACTTTATTTTGTTGTGTTAATCTATTTTATTTTTTAGTGGTCTGACGTCTCACAACATGGTCAAGTGCCTGGAACATGACAAGGAAAAAAAAAAGGGACCAGACACTCATAAAAAATACGTGCAGGCATATCACCACATTGGTCTCAGATTCCTGTTGGAATGGCAACCACATGTGATGTCCCGAACATACTCCCCCCTTTGAGAGGTCACGATCAAAATCTAACCTACTTCTTACATTGTGTGATTTTTTTTTTTTTTTTCATAAAGTTACATGTGAATCGGTATGAATACAAACTGATAATCATTATCTGTAATGGGTAAAATGGCTAATTTCGAAACAGTTCTCTTAATTATCCCTGTAGCTGTCTTAACGGATACAATTCTTATAATATTATCACTACCTGGATAAACCTCTATTATCCGCCCTAAAGGCCATTTCAATGGGGGTAAAGACTCATTTTTAACTATCACCAACATATTTGTTTTGATTTGTTGCGGCTTACCTGTTAATTTGCGACGCTCGATTAAATTCGACAGATATTCATGGGACCAACGCGTCCAAAATTCTTGTTTAATTTTTGTAAGCTCTTCCCATATGGAGAGTCTATTATTGTGAACATTAAGTAAATTTTTCTCGGGCAAACGCTTCATAGGATCACCTATTAGGAAATGCCCTGGTGTAAGTGGCGTAAGATCATTCGGATCGTGCGATAGTGGTGTTAAAGGCCTTGAATTGAGAATGGCTTCTATTTCCACGGAAACAGTTTCTAATTCATCATACGATAGTAGCTTGTTCGATAGTGTTCGCTTGTAATGATGTTTGAAGCTCTTGACTGCAGCTTCCCATAGCCCCCGATATTGGGGGCATATGGCGGAATGAAATGCCATTCAATCCCTTGGTCGTGTACTGTTTTTGAAACGATAGTGATGAACTCCCCTGAGTTTAACAAATGATACAATTCGCTTAATTCATTTTTCGCTCCTCTGAAGTTAGACCCATTGTCAGAATATATTTTTGAAGGTAAACCTCGACGCGCGATAAAACGTTTTAACGCCGCCATAAACGCGTCGGTAGATAAATCTCGCACTACCTCTATGTGTACGGCCTTGACCACCATACAAATGAAAATTGCGACGTAAACTTTTACTTTCTTTCGATTAAAATTTAACTTTTCCTTGATATAAAAGGGGCCACAATAATCGATACCTACATTAGCAAAGACTCGAGCTTTTGTGACCCGAATTGTAGGTAGGTTACCTTGCTTGTAGGTGATCAATTGAGGTTTTGCTCTGAAACACGGTATACAATTCCGAATGACTTATCGGACCTGATTTTTGCCATCGATTGGCCAATATTTTTGCCGCAATATATTTAGAGTGGCTTGAATGCCGGAATGATAGTTGGCTTTGTGACAATCACTGATTATACAATACGAAATGTGATTATTTCTCAGAAAATTATAGGATGTTTTACTACGAAGGGTATCATGGCCTTACAGATTCTACCACCAACCCGTAGTATATGATCCTCGTCTAAGAATGGATCCAATGATAAAAGCTTATTGTTTTCTTTTGTGCTTCGTCTGTTTTTTAAAGAACCAATTTCATATTGGAAAACTGACCGTTGAGTGTTTCTTATAATTAGTTTCTCTGCGTTTTCCAATTCCTCAACCTGTAGCTGTGGTGAACCATCACCCAATTTGCGGTATTTCTTCACTAATCTTAAACACCATGCCAGAATTCTTTTCAATTTCACCAACGATGAGTAATTTAAGAATATGTCTGCTTTGGGATAGATTATCAAACATGTCCCTTCGCGTGTCTCTGGCAGCTCATCTACCAATTGTATAGCACTTTTAGGCCACTCTTTCTCTGATTGCTTCAACCACTTTGGGCCCTTAAACCATATATCGTGTTGCCGAAAATCCCACCGGAAATTGCCCTCGAGACAATACGTCTGCTGGGTTGTCTTTGGAACTAATATGCCTCCAGCAATCTACGTCTGTAAATGTTTGAATTTCCGCGACCGATTTGCTACGAACACCTTGAGAGAGTTGGGTTGAGCCCTCAACCAATGGAGCACTATGCTCGAGTTACACCATAAGACCACTCTGCTAAATTTTATGTCCAAAGACTCTAAGACAGAGCCATTTAGTTGGCTGTGCAGTAAAGCTCCGTTTAATTCTAAACGAGGGAGTGAAATGGTTTTCAACGGTGCCACCCTTGACTTTGAACACAACAGCGAACATTCCCACTGATCATTCCTGTTCTTCGCTCTAATATAGAGGCAACCTCCATATCCTTTCGTACTGGCATCACTGAAACCGTGTAGTTGGACCTCGGATGCATCTTGGATGGATGCCAAACGGTCGAAACAAACATTGTCGACAGAATTTAATTGAGTGCAGAAATTGAACCATTCGTCCCGAATATAACATGGAATCGACTCATCCCAATCGACTTTCGCAGTCCATAAATCCTGCATTATCTTCTTGGCTCTAAAAACTATTGGCCCAAGGAGACCGAGGGGATCGAAAATTTTCGCAATTTCGGATAAAATTGATCTTTTCGTGACGTTTTCGTGCGTAAGTATACGTTTTATCTGGTAGGTTAATTGATCCTTGGATGGGTTCCAAAAAATACCAAGGGTCTTAAGAGATTGTTCCCTGTCTAAACTGAGAATTTTATCGAGGTCGTCATGCGCGATATCTTTGAGAATACGAGGGTGATTTGACGCCCATTGCCGTAAATGAATATTGGCTGTTTTTAATATATCTCTTAATTGTTGGCATACAACTTGTCCCTCACTCACGGAGTTTACACCGGTTAATACGTTGTCAACATAGAGGTGATTTTTCAATATGGAAGCCGCTAATGGAAATCGCTCACCTTCATCTTTTGCCAATTGATGTAGACATCTTATCGCGAGGAAAGCCGAAGGAGCGAAACCGAACGTCACCGTATTTAAGCAATATTCTTTGACTTCGTTGTCCACCCTCCATAGGAGTTTTTGATATTTTCTATCTGCTGGTCGGATCAGAAATTGACGATACATTTTTTCAATATCAGCCACAATTACATTATTGAAAAGTCGAAATCGAACTAAGTGACTGAACAAGTCATCTTGTATCGTGGGGCCTGTCATTAGTGTGTCATTGATTAATGTTCCATTAGATGTTTTCGCTGAAGCATGGAATACGACTCTCAACTTCGTGGTACTACTTGATTCTTTAAAAACTGTTAAGTGAGGTAAATAATAACCATCTTCAGTTGAAGAACCTAACGCTGACATATGTTCTAATGAAATGTATTCATTAATGACCTCGCTATATTGTTGCTCTAGATGTTTGTTGCCCTTGAATCTTCTTATTAAACTGTTTAGGAATTTTAGAGCCAAGGATCTTGATTCGCCTAACTTAGGGTGATGATTTTTGAAAGGAAGTGCTACCATGTATCTACCATCTTGATTTCGTGTAACGTTATCACAAAAGTGTTTCTCGCAGCTATTTTCTTCGACCGAGAATATACGTTTCCTATTATTACGCTCCTCTATTTCCCAAAACCTTTCTAAATCGAATTGTACATCCGTCACCATACAGGAGTGTTTTCTAGGTGAAACTATAGCACTACATTCCCCTCCGATAACCAAGCCTAATAATGTCTTCTGTAGGAGCAGATCATTGTCTTCAGAGAGTTTGATTTGGCCGACATTGAAAAGGGATAGCGTAGGTCCGGCCCCAATGAGCACATCAATGGGAGCCGGTTTGAAAAACTCTGGATCAGCCAATTTGATGTTTGATGGAATATTGACTATACCCTTTGGTATAACTTCAATGGGAACTAAATCTGTGATTTTTGGGATTGTATAGAAAATGAGCGATTTTTTAAAAGCACTATGCATCGACCTTATAATGACTTCCAAACTATACTTGGTAGACGTACTCATATCGTTCAGGGCGCTAATGGGTAACTGACATTTGTTTTTACTTAATTTGAGTTTTTTAGCGAAACTATCAGTGATAAAATTAACAGTAGCGCATGTGTCTAATAAAATTCTACCTTTATGAGGTCTGCCCGTATTATCTAAGGCCTCGGCTAAGGCACTCGTCATCAAATCGAAGGTTCGCAGTTTATCACCGGACACTAAACATTTAAGGCCTGTGCTAAAACTGTCTAGTCATTGGGAGTTATTTTCCTTGGAGTTTATGTCATTTGCGCTTGGGGTTTTTGTACCGACTTTGTGCAATAATGAATTATGTTTTTGATGACAGATCTTGCAACTCCCATAATGGCAAGAGTTCGAAAAATCATGCTGTCGTTGTTATGTAAATTCTTCATATCAACTCTTGAAATGTAGAATTTCATCTGAAATAATTTTTATTTGGTGTTGGTTTGCCTGTGCGGTTCTTTCGAACCATGTTCAGGACGCTGGAGGGATAGATGATAGATGATTTTCTTCCCTGTTAGGCCTCGACGCACTACTTTTCCCTACTTCTTATTTTCCTAGAACTTATTCTGGTGAAATGCATTTTCCGTTGATTGGGTCATTGATCGGGAATTATTGAAACCGATCAATGTTCCAATCGATGTTGACCTAATTTCATTTTCATAAATTTTCTTGAGTCAGCATTTCTGCTGACTTTGGCGAAAATTCCACACGCTTAAATTTTTCCGGAGTCAGCGGAAATGCCGACTCGGAAAAATATTTTTCAAAACTGCATTTTTACCTGAGTCAGCAGAAATGCTGACTCAGATGTAAATATTTTTAAAATATTTGATGACCTTCCCAAGGGTTAATGCCCTTATGGAAGGTCATGGTTCCCTTCAAAGGAACCCAAATTTTGGTTCCTAACATCGTAGACAATTAAAACACAACTTTTGGGACCTAGCTATCCTGTACCTCTGGGATATATCCATTTCAAGAAACTTTTGACACTTGTATAAGAGGTGTATTCCCATCCTACATAATGTACATTTCTTCTCGGTTGTGACGAAAACTTGTCGCTGTTTAATCGCATCTATCTTTACCCTTTTGGCACCTATACCGTTATCGTCCCGTTTGTTGACTTTTCTCTCGCGAATAGAGATGCGAGCTGCTGATCGATAAAGAAATTTAGTTATTTCTTCCAAGGGCTCGAAATCGTCCGGAGATGAGTGTTCTTCCCACAACTTTAACGTCTCGGGATCTAACTTATTTTCTATTATGCATACAATAAAATCGGAGGGAATCGAAATTTCAAGGGATTGTAACGCCTCGACACATTGGTTAGCCACATCAGCCAAGTGGCTTAAAAGTTTGTAATCTTCCTTATGCAATTTCGGGAGATTTAATATTTTATTAAAGTGCGTGGATTTTGTGATCTTTTTATTTTCATAAGCCATTTTCAAAGTATCCCAAGCCCGTTCATAATTCTCTTCTGAGACATCAAGGAACGCGATCTTACGACGAGCATCGTCCCTTACAACAGACTGTGAAAGAGATAATTTGTCCGTTTTGGAATAATTACGAGCACCAATCATCGATATAAATTTGTTTTTGAATGACAACCATTCTTCGTATTTTCCAGAAAACTTAGGAAGAGGAGCGTGTTCGATTTTGAATTTCTCGGAAATTCTTTCAATATTATTGCCATTTTGAAAAGCGATAGTTCTAGAGGACTGCCCACCAACCAAGCTAGCGGTGTCCGACAAACTTTGTGCTTTAGCCACAACTCTATAGTATCTGTCATGCAGATCCTGACGATCCTGATCGTCAATTGCATCCTGTTTTAAGGATATCAAATAATCCTCGATATCATCGAGATTGGAAAATGAGTCCATCATTTTCGTCAAGCGTAATTTCAATTCGATAGTGCGTTCTGAACGACCATCGAAACCTTCGATAAATCGTTCAAAACCCTCAATGTTCTTTTCGATGGTAGAACGTTTTACTTTTAAACGTTTGATACTTTCCTGTGTATCCATGTTAATATATGTCGAATGAACGATAGTGTGAAATCAATAGAACCCAGGTAAAACCACTACACGCGCTAAATCTAACTAACAATTCGATAGCATGATATAATATGATATATAAATGAATTAATGGGGTAACAAACTATAGTAAATGAATAGTATATCGATAGTAGATCCCGTCTGGTGTACAATTGCTACCCACTTACTTGCTACCTATAATATCTTAATACTATTGGTTTGATTTTATTCTTGTTTGCCGGGAACGATTGTTCTTCGTATGCTGGTGCGGCTTCCGTTCTCCTGCCCGTATCGAATCCTTACTGAAAACGTCACTTTCTGCTGCTGATTATATTCACTTCTAAGCAATGACTACGTTAATTCGTTTTTTATATGTGATCTTGTAAATTTGTGTTATTTTGTTTTAATTGGTTTATGCCTTTTTTTCACAATATCTTCCTACACTTTTTCTCGCTTTGCGCTTAAATTTGCTAGTTTTTCCACTGCGTTTTTGTTTTGAATTTTGAACCTCATAGATTTTCCACTTTTCTCCTTCAAGTTATTTTTTATTATTTATTTTATTATTTCTCAGTTCAGAAGCCTGTCTTTTTCGCGAAGTCGTTTACCACATATATTATCTTGTGAGCGTTACAAAGTTTATGTTTAACACTATATCATTTTAGAGTTTTCCAACACGTCTTGTCAATCTTTCAAGCTTTTCGATACAATTTATAGTTCGTTACTTGCACAATTTTATACTCTCGCAATTTTAATACTTTCTTAATCCCGACAAAACTCAATTCACGATGTCACCAATGTAAAGCTTCTACCTTAAAGTTCACAATTTAACGTAACTGCCGTTTAATCCGGCTCGAAGGACCATATTTTTTATGTACAATATTATTTCAAATATCTATTACCCAAGTAAGGGACGTAGATACGATTCCGTTTATGTTAAAACTCAAGTTTCTTTTACTCTATTTCACAGTATTTATTTCACATTTCCCATTACAAAGTTACTTAGCTTTTAAACCATGAATTCCACAGTTCTATTCACTACGACTTGAAAATATAGTTTATCATCTAATTACGATATATCCTACACTAGCATACACGTGTTGAACGGTTAACGTCTAATAAGAGACTGCCTTAAAACCCCCTGGTCCACTTCTTGGCTTTTCGCTAAATCCACCTTTTTGGGCCAATATGGTTCCACTTTCGTGTCTTACGCCAAGGATCTTATCCATAAATCTGGCTTGGCCACTTAGCTCCCAGAAAGTGTGCATCTAGCGAGCGGGCATTTACAAATACTCACGTTACATGTTTAGATATTAAATTCGTCACCCTGAGTGACCAGAAAAATGAGTTACATATTAATTTAATATTTTCTAATTATATGCCACAAGTGGCGTCAGCTAACCTATGGTCAAGTGCCTGGAACCTGACAAGGAAAAAAAAAAGGGACCAGACACTCATAAAAAATTAAAGACACTCATAAACTCATAAAAAAGGGACCAGACATTGGTCTCAGATTCCTGTTGGAATGGCAACCACATGTGATGTCCCGAACATTTGTTGATCGAAGAAATTAGGAAAATCCACGACGCCGTAAGGTATAAAAAATCTACTCGAAATCTGAGTAGTCAATTAAAAATCTTTTCAGCTTTATGGGAAAATTTTTGTGATGCAGACGGGAAAATCGAAAGTCGTTCAAAAGTCGATACCTCCCTCGACTATTTTAAACTAATTAACTACTACCAAGGAATGAGTTGATGCAACCCAGGAGTCCATTCAATAAAAATTGCAGCAGTGGGAGCAATTAGATTGAAGTTCTCCCTGTCCGGAAAGGGCGACAAATTCGAACAAGTCGCCGTCACAGTCCTCAAAATACCATTATCATTACTACAAACTTCTGATTGTCAAAGCATCAAGACCCCTGAAATCAACATGGGAACAAAGAAAGCTCCCTCTGTTTCTCGTGAACAGTCTGATGATACCAACACTTCAACCTTAACGACTCACGAGCAGTTAGTTAACGTCCAAAAAGAAAGGATCAAGTTGCTGATCAGTCTGGCTGAGGAAGTAGAGCAGCAGAATTTAACTGGTGTGTGGAAATCGTTCTTTAATTGTCTTTAGTTGGAAACTAACCTGGATCAATATTGGGAACCATTCAGAGAAACCCATTTCGAAATTATTAAAGCCTATAGTTCGGATAGTGGAGATTCCGAATATTTCACCTCTCAACTTTATAAACGTACAGAAACCAGATATGATGCCAACATAGATCTTCTGATGGAGCATATACAGTAAAGTATCTGTGAAGGATCACAATTTTAAAGAGTGTAAATTCGTGAAAATAAAATAGATTCAAATTCTCTTCGTTATCTCTCTCTTCAATGCCCATAACTTGATTCCTGAGTCCCATGGAAATTCTAAGGAGTTGCATAAATGTCTGTCTTACGCTAAACATATCTTCGATAACGTTCGCAACGAGGACGAACACAAATTATTCTTAGGAATCATCAAGAGCAAATTATCGGGCACTGCCTATGACTTCCTTTAATATAGTCCGATTCGCTCCTGGTCCGACATAAGAACTGCCCTTCGTAACAAATTTGAACCAAAACTTTCGCGTTCCAATCTTCCAACTCAGCTCAGCTCAACTCAGTAAAAGACTTTGCGCAGAGAATCATCTCTAACATTTCTTTTTTGAACCCGGCAACCAGTGCATATACTAAGGAAGAAACACTTTTGCGCTCTCTTCTCGGTGACAACAAAACTCAAGCAATAAGAGCATTTCAGGAGGTGTTATGCAAAAATCAACTTCAAATGTTGGCCAAGGTCTATCAAGACAAAAGACTCAGCGCCATCACTAACTACGTATTAGAACATGCCACCAGGATATAGGTGAGAGCACCTTCGAACACACCCTACAGGTACGAGTTCCCGAGAACCTCTGCTCCCCTTAGTAGGCCTGTAGTGATGAGAGAACAACCGACCTGCTATAAATGCGGCACGCTAGATCCCTTGCCACCCCAATGTCCTCAGAAAACTCAAGTTCGTCAAACTCACCTCGTCCACCTCAATCCACTCACATCTCCAACCCTGGTCAAGTAGCTTTTTCTGAACTTAATCCTAACCCGCAAAACCGGATGACAAATGGCAATCCTTCGAACATCCGATATACCGTAAAATTTCAAGAACGGATGCAAACAGTCGGCAACCCCTTCGCAGGCGATCTCTCGGGCCGACACAAATCCAAAATAGAAATTTCACTACCCCAAATACGGGAAGTGACTCTACCCCTCAATGTTACGCCAGGGACACTTACGGTTTTCATAACCATAAACTTGTGTAAAGACACCAATATCGAATTTATAAATAAACTTGATTAAGTAAAACTGGCGCTGAAATAAGTTTGATTAAGTAAAACTCTCTAAGATCTGACTGTAAGGTCATTAACCATATTATTTACAACGTTTTCTCAAAATCCACCCCCACTCAAGGCTCTATTACAGGGGTACTGAAATTAACCGAAACGGAGTTGGTAGATCACCGTTTTGAAAAAAAAAATCGATCAATGCTCCCTGAACTACGACGGCCTACTAGGATACGACTTTCTACTAAAAACCAACGCCATCATAAATCACAGCGCAAATGGGTCATGTAACTACCTCTTAGAAAAAACCCACGATTGCACCCCGAAAAACGTATTAATTCCCTATATTCAGAAAGGAACTTCTAATACACAACTGTTATGTTGTAATTTGTACCGTCGTATGGGAAAACTTTACAACAATTCCTCAGGTACACGTTTAATCTTAAAAGAAGAATTCAGGCGATACATTATTTATTTAACCAGTTACAATTTTATTCTCGCTACAATAGTTACAAATTTCTCTCTTACAACTACGTCCACTAGTGGCTATTGGATACCGGGTACATTTATTTATTAAACATTTATTTATACAGTTACAATTTAATTCTCGCTACAATAGTTGCAAATTTCTCGCTTACAACTACGTAAACTAGTGTCTATTGGATACCAACTGTGTGCTGTCTGATTCTTGTGGCTTCTGGACCCCTAAACGCTTCTCCTTCCTATAGCGTATGCGTTCATTGTGGAGTCTCTGCAACTCTCTACTTAAAGATGCTCTTTGTTGGCTTCCCACAGCCAACATGAGATCCCGTCTGGCCGATCGATCGATCGCCTGAACCTGGCTTCTACACCAGGTGTTTCCTTTTTGGTAGGTACCTCAGTTCCTCTCTGGAGTTCCCCTTTGCCCTTTTCTAGATGACCTGTCTGTCTGGTCCGGTACTCTTCTATAGTTATAGGTCGTGCACCTGCGTGCATATTCCGTCGTAACGCCTCTTGCAGTTGGCGGTCTCCCATTCTCTAACGTATCTATTCAATTAAGTTTAATGCCCATTGGGTTCTTTCGAACCGTGTTTGGGACCTCATTTTGTTTTGTTTGCCACGTTGCCGGTTTGCGTTTCCGTTCTGTTGGCGCCATCTAGTGGTTGCTGGTGGCCGCGAGTAACGTGGGCTTACACGATCGTTTCTGCAGTATCGACGCCATAATTAACGCTGCAGTACCACTGCCATAAAAGAGTCGCCACGTTGCGTTTTGACAGATATCAACAGCTAGGGAGATCGACCTGTCGTAAGTATTTTTGACTGCTGTTAAATAATGTTTTTCCCTTTTTAAGATTCCTACGGAAAGGATCATCACATTTGGCGCAGCCGGTTCCTTCCTCCCTCTTTCGAAGCCTTTTCACCGAAAAGGAGTGGCGGCGTTACTTTTGTCTAATTGTTATCAATTCGTTTGCCATCCAAATGATAGTGTACATTTTCCTTTGTTTTTCGGGTTTTTTAACCTGGTTACCGCTGCATCTTTCTCTTAAGTTGTTACGGTATTTCAGGTTTTCAGTGTACATTTACATTTTACATTTACGTTACTTGTTACATTTAATGTTAACATGATTTATCTTATACGTCGACGAAATGTGAAACCTTTGTAACCAAACTCCTCCTAGACCGTTTGATCAATCGATCTGAAATCTTATGCCGGCTGTACACACTCGCCGAGAGTCTCTCGTCGAAAGTCAAGCCGAGAAGGCTCTCGACGAGAGCATACATGTACACACTCGTTGTTTTTTGTTTGTTGTTGTTGTTTTCCTCTCGAGTTCCTTTGACTCGGGCGCAAAATACCGACAGGGAGTCGAGACCACCGAGACGAAAGTCGAGAGCGCAGGACGAGACGAGAACACCATGTACACACTCGCTCTCGGCCTGTCTCGGGGTGTCTCGGCGAGTGTGTACAGCCGGCATAACATACTAATACTATTTTCGACGGTGAGTGCTAACATCTATTTTTTATTACTAAATTCGCAAAAAAAAATCACTAGTGGTAGGCTTCTTAGTTAACAATTTTTCGGATGAACGAACCAAAATTAGGACAAAGGTTTGTGTCATGGAAACCTAAATTTAGATATTATGTATTTAGAACGATCATTGCGTTTTTTTCCAAGAATTCCAAAATTTACGGCAAACAAAAAACAATCTTGACAAAAAATCGCTGTCTTTGTAACAATAAACGTTAGTTTTCTTGTATAAATGAAGCTTTAGTTTTGATCTTAGGTAATTAGTTTTCGCGTATTTGAACCAGCATTAACTTTTACATAAAGGTCTTAGCACAGGCACCTGATTGTTTCCGGGGCTTTCGCTAATTCGCTGTGGGGAATCGGAAACTTGGAAGAGAAAATTTATTTTGGTTTACTCAAACCGTAGCAAGTGGGTTTTTACAGGTTCTTGAAAAATAGTATTTTAATTTATGAATTTTGAATCATGGGACAAGAATGATGCCGGGAATCAGAAATTGGACAATTTTCTTCAGGTCTTTAGGGTACTTTTCCGGTAAAATTTTGAATTTTCAATGGTTTTTTGCCCGTAGTGGCTAAATGCGGCGTCCTAATGTGTTCGTATGTAAGACCGACCCCAACTATTTTGCCATTTTAAACCTTTTTTTCATACATGTTTTTTCTCTAAATTCAGTTTTTAAAGATATACATACAAAAGATCGGAAAACTGATAAAACTCAAAATTTAAATTTTTAACAGTTTTTTGCCCTAAGCGGCTAAATTATGCACTTGAGAGGTTTCATATGTATTAACGACCCCCATTATTTCTCAATTTTCTACCTTTTTGTCATACATGATTTTTTTCTAAGTTGAGTTTTTAAACGTGTACATACAAAAGATGGGAAAATTGATAAAATTCAGATTTTGGACATTTAATGGTTTTTTGCTCGTAGCGGCTAAACGAAGCATCCTAGGGAGCTCGTATTTGTAGCCGACCCCCCTTATTTTCATATTTTCTACCTCTTTTTCATACATCATTTTTCTCTAAAGTGGGTTTAAAGATGTGCATACGAAAGATGGGGAAAGTGATAAAATTCAAATTTTGAATTTTTAACAGTTTTTTGCCCGTATCGGCCAAACGGAGTGTCCCATGGTGTTTATATGTATGACAAACCCCCATTATTTTGACATTTCCTGCATTTTTCTTAATACATTAATTTCCTCTACTGTGAGTATTTATAAATGTGTCCATATCCAAAATTACGATTCAAGCTAAGAATTTTGTAAATCATTGAAATCTGATAGTAAAGATGAATGAATTATTGAAGAAATCTGATAGTAAAGATTATTGAATGAATTAATGAAAATTGTTTCATATCTTCAATATAACACTGGTAATCATAATAAATATACAAATAGATTCATAAATAATATAAAACACAAAATACTAGAAATCCCATCATAACAAAGAGTCATGATTAATAAGATTATAAAGTATTGAGTTAAAGAAATCTTTGTTGGTAGCTTAAAACATCGAATATCTACATAATTAACGGTAAGACTTTTATTGTTCAAACCAAAAATTGTTTACTGTTTTTATATAGTTCTACTACCTTTAATTTTTTCAGATTTTTCTGGCCCGTTTTTAGAGAGGGGGGACACACTTTTGACGTTTTAAAAACGTATATTTCACGGACGATTAGCTTAAAGGAAAAAAACTTCTTACAACATCATTGTAATTTTTGAAGACCTATCCAAAAATACCCCATACGGGTATGTGCAATGAAAAAAAAATCTTGTCCTTCAGACACATGTGTGGAGTGCCACCCTTAATAAAACTTTTTTCTTTACTTACACTACTGCATTTTGTAGTGGTTGTTGTATATATATTTGAATGTTCTTATATATATACTGATATTTTATTCTTGTTAAATAATTTAATTTTTATGCTAGCAGTCAGTGGGTACGTTTACCTTTAGCTTCATTGTTAACTTTATGTTGAAGGCAGGCTTTAAATACAAGTTTTGGTTGAATGAATCATCTATTTATTGCTCAACAATTTAGTTAATGCTCTAAATATTTTCCAATATGATTTCCTTGTTGCTACCTTTAGTCTATATAATCCAAAGTGTTATGTGTATTTTCCAATATAATTTCCATTTTGATATCTTACTCTATATAATCCAAAGTGTTACGTGTATTTTCCAGTATAATTTCCATTTTGATATCTTTACTCTATATAATCCAAAGTTACATTTATTTTCCACTGCAATTTCCATATTGCTACCTTTACTCTATATAATCCAAAGTGTTACCACTATTTTCTAATGTAAATTCTTTCTACGTGAGGCTACCAAATTTTGCCTAACCTCGGGCTATTCGTAAATTCCAACATTTGCCTTTAAATACTTACAACCGAAAAGTACGTTCATTTAAACTAAACATAGGGGGCGCCCCCTGCTCGCTACGCTCGCCAACCCCCGCCGTTCGCTCCGCTCACTCTAATAGCTCGCGCATGGAGCTATATATACAGTAGCATTGTAAGTAAAAAGGTTATTTAGTTCAGACTGTAGTAGCAATCATTTGAGCTCATTTTGCACGTCAAAGTACATCTATATTGAATGAGGCCCTATCTTTAATTATCAAAAACCTTGCGGGTGCGGTTGCGGATCTTAAAAGATCTTAAAATTTTCTCATACAAAATACTTTTTGTAAAAATTCTTTCATCTTCTGCCAAATGACCTTGGCTCTGCGTTTCAGAAATACATATAAACACGCAATCGGTTAAACGATCTAACTCTACTGGCTACAACATACAATTCCTGATTTTTGAAACGTTTGCCCCTGGGTTTTATTAATTATCATCGCAAAAGCCAGAATGACGGGAAGTTGAGTTTCTTGAAAGGAAAAAGGCAAAAATACGTCACACGTGTCAAAATACGTGTGTTTCGGGAAATTCCTGCTAAAATCTCACAATCCAAAAAATTTTCTTTTGCATTTGAACTAAACGAATAGGTGTACCATTGACCAAGCAAGTCATGTCCTGTACACAAATTACGAATAAGTAAAAGTATGTAATTTGGTTTTTAAAATAAATTTGTGGGATCGGGAGCCAACTTACATCAACTGAGTTTAAAAATTCTACTGGAAAATTATTTTGCTCTCTATAATCATCACTCAAGATTTTATCGGAACTGAAATATATTCGTTTTTCTCCGGCCAGGCTGTTAAATATTTCTGCATCAATGAAAGTACAGCCTTCATATTTGGGTGCTAATATAACCGAATTGAGAATATCGTTAGACTTTATGGTTTCAGATACATTGCCATAAGTATCTGGAATCACGAAGTTGCAGCTAACTAAATGGTTAGGAATTTCAATAACATCTTGGCTGTAATCTGGAAATGTGGGTAAGGTTCCATTACCAAGAGATTTAAGAAATTCAACGAATTCAATCTCATGAGGTAAGGCTCTCATGTTTTGAGTAAAAGTTATTTTGTGGAATTTTGAAAATTTGGACCATGAAGTAAGGCAATAAGTGGTATCTCAATAAGTGGTACACGTGTACCGTGAGATGTAGGTGGCAATATTCGTCAAAAATCTCCACAGAGTAAAATAGTCTTATATCCGAAAAGTTTAGTTGGAGTACCGAATGAATCGTTTACTGAAAAAAATTTCCTAAATAGCTAATAAAGCACGGTTATATGAATCATTTTCTGAAGAATTTCTTAAGACGTCTTCACACATGAATATTTTGAATTCATTCCACAAATCTAATGCATTTGTAGGAACGTTCATACCACAAATAGGATATGGCAAATAACTCTCTTAACTGCTGAGAGGACCAACACTCTTTTACTTCTAATAAATATTCACGCCACTCTCCATAATTTCATGCGATACGTCTTGCATGTGCTGAAAATGTGCAGTAAATAATGTTCCCAACAGTACCCAAATCCTGATGGGACCTCGAACATGAAGCTAAATAGTCTCAAATGGAACATCTCAACATAAAACATAAAATAATGTAGCAATAGCTCTACTACTTCCTCTTTGAGGTTTTTGGATTTATTTTCTTTATCTACCTAAACATAATGTATCGGCGTCTCTGGATATAGAAACTCGGAAGAACTAATACGATTGATTTCATAGAATGCAGTCAATTTTGTTCTTCTGTGATTTGTAAGAGCTTGCTGAACATTTCCTTCCCTAAAGACTACATTTTGCCGGTGAGGCAAGTAACATTCAAGTCGAACTATAATATATTACGTGACTGGTAATGCATTGGATACTCATTCATGCGCCAATTAGCTTCCGTAGATCCAACATAGTGACCGGACAAAAAGCTATTGATTTCATCTATATAAACTTTGCCCTCAACTCCACCTCAAACTCTTCCAAACTGTAATGAGGCACAGTCGTATCCCTTGTTAACATATTTGTGCATATATTTGAGGCTCTTAACTATGCCAAGAACTTCCACATTTAAGTAGCAATCAAATTTCGCTAAAAGATATGGATTTTAAGGAACAGCATAACGGTTGTCAACAGAGTGGCCACGAAAGTCAACTGTTATACCATTAACACGGCGCATCTAACATTGCCCTGAGTTGTATTGTAAAAGTCCTTAGAACAGCTTTTGCTGCATTTACCATCTCTGATACAGACGGGGATACGATTCAATAAACCACATGAACCGTGGATCATGTGGTTTTTAACTAAATTATGAAGTCGTGGGAAATACATTGTATATTGTAAATAAAATATATCTGGAATTTTCGTACAAACGTACCAACCTTCATTTCCTACCTTTTCTTTTTTCTGTCAATTGATGTTTTAAGGGCGAGCAGACAAAAGTTTGGAAATATGATAAAATTTCAGATTTTCAATTTTAAACAGTTTTTTGCTCGTAGCGGCTAAATAAAGCATTCTAGAGGGTATGACCAACCCCTATTATTTTTTCATTTCCCAACTTTTGGTCATATATCATATTTCTCTAAATTATGTTTTAAATGTGGGTCCATACAAAAGTTGGGAAACATGATAAAATTCAGACTTTCGTTCGCTCTCCATAAATATTCGTGAAAGATAACTTCGCGTTTTCTAGAAATAACTGTAAAATTGTGATTTTCCATATTTTTTGAAACAAAATTTGCTTATATTTTTATCAAATTAGCAAAAAACAATGGTATAAGTAAACGATGGCTTTAAATTTGTCTGTGGTAATGCATCCATATTATTGTCTGTGGCCATATGTTCATTGTTTTGGCTTTTGTCTGGAAGAATGCAATTTTATTAGCCAACGGTTGCCTTCTTCCATGCAAAAAACAAAAGAATGAACATGTGAATATTGTCTGTAACATGGCTGCATTTGCCCCTCACATTATCATTGGCATAGATATTAGGTTTGAGTGAAAAGAATGCACGTTTTTGGCATAAATGGTTGTTTATTCAGTCGAACGTATGATCTATGCAAATGAAAATGTTAAATAAGTATGTTCTATATTTTAATTTTTTCGTAGAGGAATGCAATTATATGTTAATTCTTTTGGTTTGTGTCACCAGTAGAAGATTGATCCATTTGGTTTGATTTTTGACTAATTTAGTACTTGTTATGTATCGGGGACACAAACCCAAAATTCACATATGGTTGCATATTTCCAGGCAAAAAGTGAAACATTCACACGCACACATTCCTCCCAAAAGCATCATCTACGCTATACGTGTGCTCAATTCACACATACTATCCCATTGAATTTTTTAATTTCAATTTAAAATTAAACGTCTTTATAAATAAATTTAAGAAAAAAAAAAATTGCTGCAGGTAGAGGAAGATAGAAACTTTCGACTGATATAATTTTTATCCTGGTAAGTCGATTTGGTTTCTCATAAAAGGGATAACAAAAAAACATTTCGCCTATTTATATATAGATTCTATTTATTTGTGTGTTTCACTTATGACTATACATTTTTATTTCTGACTCTTCCCTCTCGTATTGGTCCTCGGACGCTTCCGTCCCTGCCTCTTCTCTTGGCGGTATCGCAGCCGTTCGCTATGGAGCCTCTGGAGCTCATGGCTGATCCGCATGCGCTCTTCCTACCCAACCGCAATCAGCAGGCGACGGCGAACCTCCTCGATTGCTCGCCGGAACTTAGCTTCCGCGCCAGTGCGATACTTCGGGGGACGAGGGGGCTCCGGTGCTGGTGTGTTGTCTTCTGTCCTACCTCGTCTCCTGGCCCGGTACTCTTCCAAGGAGATTGGTCTTGGGCCGGCCGCTGAGTCCCGTAGTGCCTCCGCTAGCGTAGCTCGTGCTGTCCCCGACACTCCGAAATAGCCCTGATTAATGCCTGGTCAGGAACTCAGTTGTAGGGCTCTGTAGCCGCTTTCAACTGGGAATTCCGCTCCAATACCGATAAGTTACGAGAACCGTGTTCGGTAGTGTGGCTGGAGCCCGAGTTGGTGGGTTACAAGAACCACTTTCAACCCTTTGGGTTTCCTAAAGCCGATAGGTTGCTAGAACCGTTTTCGGTAGGGATCTACTTACTATTTCCTTTTAGTGCCGACTGTTCCAGGTTAGGTCCAAGGAGAGATCCAATCAGCGACTGATAATTTCCTGAAATTTTCCTCGCATTATATTTCCTGAAACCGGGACTTTGCTTCATTTTGCGTTGTTGCCATATTTCACGAAATCCACCTTGTGTGCCGTGGCGCCATATCTCAGTGACCAGCCTAGTTTTTTAGAACTGACCGCGTGAGTTGTTTACATTTTCGTTTTTACATTTCAGAGTAGGTTATGACAGAGAGATGTTGTGTATTTTATGTTTCTACGGAATATCAAAAGTTTTCAGTGTTATGGTTATGCTTGTTGACGAGGATAGTGATCTTCTTTCGATTGCTTATGCCTTTTGATGTTGTTATGGGTAGCGTGAGTTATGTGAATTAGTTATTCCTAATTATGTTTATTTTAATCTTGACATCATTCACAACATGGTTTACAGGAGACACCTTACTTCTAAATTTCATTTATATAGTTTCAATAGGTTCCGAATAAAATGGCTATCACATATGGACAGACGGACATGACGAAACTATAAGGGTTCCGTTTTTTCTACGGAATCCTAAAAATGATAGTTAGAGTAAAAGGAATCAAGTAATTTCAAGTTTAGCATTTTTCAGAACAATGAATAACATACATTACATCTTTTCTAAATTATTTAACATAAATTCGAGAAGATGGGAGGAAACAATTCGAATAGTGTAGAGGAAATAATAATTTATAAACTTTAATTAAATAGGGCTCACAAAAGGATTAGCACTAAGATAGAAAATACTGGAAGAGGCATCTATCATTTTGAATACGATCTACCGTATATTTGGAGTTTTATAGGGATACTGACTTTCATGAGCTAACAGAAAATGAGTCTTATGTTTGACATTTACAAAATGGGACGTTTTACGCTTGAACAAAGTTGGGAAATATTGAAAACTTACTTCAACACTGGTAAGTTTTCTACGGAAACCAAAAGAAATTTACGGAAAAAATTTGCCTTCTAATCAGTTGATCAATCGGTGAAGCGAGCTCGTGAAACCGGTTCGTTATTGGACAAAACAACCCGTTCCTGTTTTCGTCCAGTGCGCACACCCGAAAACATTGCTGCGGTTGCGCACAGTGTGCATGAACATCCATCAACATCAATTCGTCATCGTTCTCAGGAACTGAACATTTCTCGCACTTGTTTGAGGAGAATTTTGGCTACAAACAAGAGCCCAAGAACTGAAGCCTCATGACTATCCGATGCGTTTTCGGTTCGCCTATCGCATCGGATGGGCTGAAGATCGTTTGGTCAAAGATGAATATTTTTACCGAAAAAATATCTCTTCCGATGAAGCTCATTTCCACCGTGGAGGCTATTTCATTAAGCGAAATTGCCGCCTTCAGGGTCAATGATGAGCGTTACAGAGCCATATTAAATGGATTTGAGTTTCCACAAATTGAAGAGTGTTACATGGACGGAATTTGGTTCCAACAGGACGGGGCTGCGACACAGCCAACAATACAATCGATCTTTTGCGCACTGCTTTTGAACATCGAATAATAAAGCGAAATTCTGAGACGAATTGGGCGCCTCAGAGCTGTGCTTTGAACCCATTAGACTATTTTTTGTGGGGATCTATTAAGGATATATGTTACGCTTATCATCCAGAGACGATTGAGTCCTTGAAACACGAAATTTAAGTTGCCATTCATGAGATTGAAGCCCAAACAATAAAATGTACTGAAAAATTGGATTGATGCTTGGCAGTCATTTGAATGATGTTGTGTTTCACTCGTAAATGGAAATGTTCAATCTTTCTAACAAAGTTATAGTTTTGAACAAATATTCATTAGTTTTTTTATATCCGATCCAAATTTAAAATCGTATATGGCCCACCCTTTATCTCTTGAGTTTCTCTCACTGAAGGTAATGAAGAGATAGAATAACAAACAAGAAATGACCAATAAATCAGTGTTTAGGGCTAGAATTGTAATACACATATTTTTTACATTAAAACCAAGTCAACACACATGGCATCGACTTGAACCAATTGCTACCAATTATTACATTATCACAGATGTCTATGAAGCAGAGTGTCTGTATATTATATTTCATTCCAACTTAATACAAGTTAAATATACAAGATACAAATTAAATACAAGTCAAAAACACATAGGCAAAAAAGAAAAAAAAAATTAAACAGACAGTAGATAAGAAATATAAAAAAGAAAAAATAGTTGAAAAAACAGACGCACGCGATAAGCAATCATAATTTTACTAAATTAAATCAACAATAGGTAAAGTAATAGAATTACGATACGATAGATAAAAGAAATAGATAGAAAAAATAAAAGAAAAAAAATGCATAAACTGAATGAAATGTACTGAATTCGTTCGTATCAGTTAGTGCGCGAACTAACCATTCAGTTGCAGTAGGAGCGCACTAGAGCACTTCCTAAAGGCCTTACGAGCTTCACAAGTGCCCTCCGCGTCCTGCTGGAAAGGAATAGCATGATTATAAGAACGAATCATGCGTGTGATAGGCTCCATTCTGCCAAACTCCGTGTGGTGGAACCTAACATCAAATGGGACACGCGACCTAAGATGGAAGGCATTGTGACGGGGAACTAACTGGTCACGTATGTACGGAGAAAAGATGTGACCTTGAATAATGACGTGCATAAAAGAAAGGTCCGCCATAACACGCCGTTCTGCCAGAGATTGCAGATTAAGGAGATGGAGACGATCAACATATGGGGGAAGATGAAAAGGATCAGACCAGGAGCGGTGAGAAAGTGCTGAGCGGAGGAACCTTTTCTGGACCGCTTCAAGGCGTTCAATGTGCACAAGATGAAACGGTGACCATACCTGAGAGGCATATTCCAGGATCGGGCGCACCAGGGAGGTGAAAAGTGTCAAAAAAGTGTGAGGGTCTGCAAGTTCTCTAGACCACCTAGAGATGAAGCCAAGCATGACTCTCGCTTTAGTGACAACATGGTTCAGGTGATCACGGAAGGAAAGTTTCGTATCAAGAAGGACGCCCAGATCCATAGTGGAGCTTACCGACCTCACCGCAGTTCCATTAATATAGAATACGTGTGGCACCATGTTACGCTTCCGATGGAAGGAAATGTGCTCACACTTGGAGATATTCAAATTCAAATTGCTCTTTGAACACCATGTTGTGAGACGGTTGAGGTCCTGCTGTAGTTCTAGGTAATCATGAGGAGTACATATATTCTTAAAAAGTTTGGTTTCATCGGCATACGAGAGAACCACGGAATTGTGAATAACTTTGCTGAGGTCATTCGTAGCAAACACATACAGAATCGGACCAAGATGACTACCTTGAGGAACTCCACTTGATGCCGTGATGGATGAGGAGAGGGTGGATCTAAAGTTAACGCGATAAATACGGTTGGAAAGGTATGAATCAATCCAACTAAGAAAAGAGTCTGGGCAACCGGCTAATTTGAGCTTAAGTAGGATTAAAGGATGGGGGATGCTATCGAAAGCTTTACTCATGTCAGTGAAGATAGTTTCGACAGCTTCGCCCCGCTCAAGAGCGTTAATGGAGAAAGACGTGAAGTGGACAAGGTTGGTGACCGTGGATCTACCTTTTAGGAACCCATGCTGGTGAGGACCAATGAGGGAGGAGAGGAAAGGGTAAAGTTTATTAACAAGTATTTTTTCAAAAATTTTAGGGATGGACGACAACTTGGCAATGGGCCTGTGGTTAGAAACATGCGACTTCAATCCCTTTTTATGGATAGGGATCAAGAAACTCGTCTTCCAGACATCGGGAAAAATACCCGATTGGAGGGACAGATTAAAGAGGCAAGATAATGGATAGGCTAGGAGCGTTGCACATTTCTTGAGTAATACAGGTGGGATACCGTCTGGGCCAGGAGAGAAATCATCTTTTAGACGTTGGAGCTCAATAAGAACCTCGTCTTCGGAGATGTGAAGGATAGGGAATTCGGAGGAGAGGGTAGGATTGAGATCAGTAAAGTATTCGACATCAGGGGCAAATTGACCTTTATAGAATGTGGATGAGAAAAAGGAAGCAAAGGAATTTGCAATCGATAGGGGATCCTTGAGTTCTACACCAAGATAGGAAAGAGATTGCGGAAAGTTATCACCTTTGCGTTTTCTTTTGGAGTTGACAAAGGAGAAAAGCGAGCGAGGATTCGAGCTAAGGTTAGACTTTATAGAGGAAAGAAAATTGTGGTAGTTCCAGTTGACTAAATGGGAAAAATTTTGACTCAACAATCTGAATTGAGTGAAATCATCTAAAGAGCCGGAGCGAAGATATCTTGACCAATATGAGTTTCTTTTGTTCCTGAGTGTCTTAACTTCTCTAGAGTACCATATGGGCGATGAGTCGATTGGGGGAGGCTTGGATGTAGGCGTGGTGGAGGAGATAGAGCTACGCAGGAGGTCGTAGAACTGGGAGAAAGGGTCAGTAACGGGGGCCACACATTCAATTTTATGGAGGAGGTCACAAAGTGTCGACGAGAGAAGATGTAAGTCAGTCTTACGAAAATTAAAAATAGGTTGCAAATGAGAAGAATCGGAGAATGTTGGAGAGGAGTGGGAAATACTAATTGAAAGAGGAGGATGATGTGGATCAATGCTACAGAGGGTATTAGAGGAGGGGGAAACATACACATTGTTCGGGTTGTTCGAAAAAACTAGGTCCAGTAGACGGGAGTTCTGGTTTCGGACGGAATTCATTTGGAAAAAATAGAGGGAGGAAGTGGAGTCAACAAGAGCCGTCTCAGCAGGAGTTGAGGGAATAGTGAAAGAAGAATTATTTGATTCGGAGCTCACACACCAATCTAGGTGAGGGAGATTAAAATCACCCAAGAGAAGGACATGATCTAGACCATCTGAGGAACCTACCAGTGAATCAAGTACAGTTGATAAGTGGGTGAAGACGCTTTCGGCAGATCGAGAAGGGATATAGCAGGAGACAATGAATAAGTTGAATGTTGGGTAGCGAATTTTGACAGCAATAAGTTCGAGTGGTTCACACGACGAGTTGGGAAGTAATGTTACATTTAAAGACGAACGGACGGCGATTAGGACACCACCACCCCGATGGTTTGGGTCACCGAGGAGACGGTCCTTACGAAACAGAGTAAAGTCAGAGTCTAGGATTTCATAATCAAAGATGTTCGAGGAGAGCCATGTTTCAGTAAGGCAGATAATATCGCGGGGAAGGGAGTGGGAAGAAAGGAAGGTTGAGTGTGTCTTAGTTCTAAGACCTCTCACGTTTTGGTAGTAGATAGAGACAGTATCGAGTTTTTTTGTGAGGCTAATGAAGTGGGAGGAGCTTGTACATCATGACCAGAGAGGGATGTTGGGGGGGGCCCTAGGAACGAACTCTTTGATAAACACACCGGGAGGCCAATTTGGCTTGCAAAGGATATGATCAAAGAGAGAGGGATGGACCATAATCTTGAAGGATGAGCACCTACGCTCGGAGAGTTTTACAACCTTTATCTTACTGTCGGTGACATTCCGCCCGATCACGTTAGAGATGTGAGCGAGAATGTCCTCAGTTGAGGTAGTAGGGATAAGTTCAGTCACAAAAACGGACCTCGACTAAGGAACAGTCCGCAACGTGCTAAGGGACAAGCGTGAGGTATCTAACTGGGAGTTGAGTGGCTTGGGGGAAGTGCCGTTAGCAGGACAGGGGACTGTAATGACAGGAGCAATACTAGTCGAGAGTGAAGGGGAATCAGAAGAGATGAGTGAGGACTGTGGGGCAACGTTGAGAAGGGGGGTATTGGTGTGGGGTGGAGGGGAAGGGACATATACATTATTTTGGGATATGGTGGGTAGGGAGATGTTGGGAGAGATGTGGTGATCAGTTGGTAAGGAGGTCAAATCAGTGGACTGGATAGGTTGATTTAGAGAATTAGGAGGATTATTTGGAAGAGTAGTGGGATTAGGAGGAGGAGGAATATTGTGATTTTCATGGGATGAGGATGAGGGGGAGAAGGATATCAGGGAAGGACCCGGTGGTAAGGAATTACTGGATTTGTTGGATCTGGTTATCCTGGTTGATACAATAGGGATGGATAGTGAGATAGGTGGTACAATAAGAGGGTCACGCCGTGCGGCGGCCTGGGGGGGTTCAAAACTCCTCAGGGTATCAATCTCTGACAAGAGAGAAGAGTGAATTGTGGAAAGTTGACTAAGGGTTGAGCCAAGAGAACGCAGATCCGAGTCTATTTTCAAAAGACGGGTGAAAAGGGCACTCAAAGTAAATTTGCGACATCTTGTGCAACACCAGTAGACACCGGTGTTAGCTGCGACGATCTTGTCGGCTATAGCACCCGTAAGACCCACACATTTTGGGTGGAAGCATCCACCACAAAGACCCTGGCAAGAGAGGAACCTATCAGAGTTCCTGTCTTTGCAGGTCGCGGCGGCGCAATCCAAAGTCATTATAAATGTGGCAGTTTCCTGATCCGGTAACGAAAACAGTGTACAAGTAACGTAAGCTGTAAGAATAGGAGTGCTTAGATACTTCTGTTGGAATAAATATTAATTATTAAAATTATCAATTTTATTGCTTAGAAACTGATTTTCAAGCCTGGCAAGTCCGGTGATTGTCCACGGTATTTGTCCACGGTTGTTGTTGCAAACAAGGTCCAGCCGTTACAGCAGCAGCAGTTATTCTTTCTCGAAAACTTTCGAAGCGTTCAGACGAACTGCACTTGCACCATACTCAGCCAAAGGTTGGAACACAACTGATGATTAATTTATGACGATTAATTGATATATGTTAGTTTTGATGTGTTTATATGTTAAGTTCAGTTATACAAAACAGAATCACTCTATAAATTAACGAACGCTGGAAGTTAATTATCGTTATCGAGTTACACCAAGTTTAGGAAGAAAATAATATCCAACTGGCAGCACTTTAGAAAATGACTGAGTTTTGTTAATATTGAGAGTTTAACTTAATATGTCCAACTGGCCGCACTTTTCAACGGGAACGCTTTGAAATTTAGAAACCGTTTCTACCGTAAGTTTTTGTTTCGGCAAAGGATTTCATGCACGAATTTCATTTCTGTTTAATAATTTAATAATTTAGAATCTTCACAAAATTTACAGATGCAACTATCTTTAATTACTAGCACCACTACTAGAATTAATATCTGATGCTGATATCTGATAAATATTACAAGTTTAGCGCCATACGGCAGAGAAAGAAGTAATTTCAAAAGAATAAGTAGCGTGTTCACTCGTCAGTGACTAGAACAGGACTGTATCGACCGCTCAGCTCAATTTTGTGTGCGAGTTCGCGAACGCCAACTAGTAGTTTTTTAAATATTTACTTAGATCAATTTCTCTTGGTGTTGAGGATACCGTGTTTCCCCGTGGATGATGTATTATTGATGTCATACGTGGTGCCGAGGTTGATCCTTGGTTCTAAATCGACTCGGGTCCTCCTCTTTGAGTTTTCGAGAGACTTATAGGTTCGCCTACCAAGTAAGTTTGTTTCTCTGCGGTCTGGTACGGTGAGTGGTTCGCCAGTTAAAGTTGCTTTTTCAAATTTTTTCCTCACTTTAGCGATTTCATGAGTTAATTTCTGGCGTTGTTCGATCTGACGGTACCGCTGGTCGGCCTCTTCCAGTGCTGCTTCACAGCTGGCTTAGGTCAATCCCATGTCATCGACGGTCTCACTTGTGTTTCCGCGGGCGTTTGACCTTGGGGCGCCTAAATTGCTTTTGTTATTCGTTGTTTTTAGATCAGGATAAATTAGTTTGTTTTTAGGTTTGCATTGGATATGAATGTCCACATCGTCCAGAACGCCTTTAATGGTGATGGCTATCTGTGTACTATTTCCGGACATCGCGTTGAATTCTGGTGATAAGTAATAAGGAAGGTTTAGAATTCTGGTAATTAGTAATGAGGAAGGTTTAGAATATTTAGTTTAAGATTTTTTTTTTTCTTCTTTTTAGGGTTTCTCTTTTTATTTCTATTTTTCTCCTTTTTTTCTTACTCCTTTGTTTACTTTTTTTTATTACTATATTATTAATTTTATTGTTTATTTATATTATTATTTTTATACATATTCCTTTTTACCCGACTGCGCGAAGCAAAAGAGGGTT
Source organism: Chrysops caecutiens (assembly GCA_963971475.1). Lineage (NCBI taxonomy): Eukaryota > Metazoa > Arthropoda > Insecta > Diptera > Tabanidae > Chrysops > Chrysops caecutiens. The sequence goes on along the minus strand of OZ020570.1, from coordinate 27,426,682 downwards.
ATGTGTTTATCAGTCTATGTATGTGAGTTTGTTCCTTTCTGGCTCTCTAGAGACCAAACGCGTGGGCCGATTTCGATGGTTTTTACGTCTATTGATTTGTCTTCATCTTGCGAGTGTCACTGAAGATATTATATCGATCAAAATTCAATATGGCGACTACTAGTCAGCCTATGTATGTGAGTTTGTTCCTTTGTGGCGCTCTAGAGACCAAACGCGTGGGCCGATTTCGATGGTTTTTACGTCTATTGATTTGTCTTCATCTTGCGAGTGTCACTGAAGATATTATATCGATCAAAATTCAATATGGCGACTACTAGTCATTCTATGTATGTGAGTTTGTTCCTTTGTGGCGCTCTATAGACCAAACGCGTGGGCCGATTTCGATGGTTTTTACGTCTATTGATTTGTTCGAATAATGAATAATCATTTTGACCTAAAAAGGAAAAAAATAAAAAATCCGACTACGCAAAAAATTTATTTTAAATATAAACTAAAAAGAAAATTACGTCTTATCGTCCAACTAAAAAGTGTAAAATAAAAAAATTAATTTAAAAAATTAAAAAACCCGACTACGCAAAAAATGTATTTCAAATATAATCTAAAAAGAAAAAAACAAGTACATTAATCTAGAATTCTATTAAGAAATATTACAAAATTACACCATTTAAATAATTTCATGGTGAATATATACATAAAACAAATAATAATTTCTAATGCAGAAGTTAGCGACTTCTTTTAAATACATCGATGTCTGGGGGAGTCAATTTTGCTGGTTGATGCATCGCTATAGTATGCGCATCTGCTATTTGATAGGGGAGAGTGTATTCTGCCAGGTGTTAGATACATTTCTTTTCCAGTTCCAAGCAGGCGCGGATTCAAGGGGGGGGTCACGGGGGTCATGACCCCCCCCCCCCCCAAAACAGCCTGCATTTCAAAAAATAGAGCTGAACCAATATTTTGAAAACCGAAAAACAAAAAAAACCAAACGAACAAAACCTAGTTTTTGCAAAATTATAAACCGGAAAGTAACCAAACGACCAGAATTAACTTTCTTTTTTGCAGTCTGAAAAAATTGAAATCAAAAAATGACTGAATCAACAAAATTGACTAATTTTCTTACACAATATTGACTTTTTTATTACTTTTCCTATATTTGGATTGTAGCTATACTTCGTCTGTTTACAAGTTCCAATTAAAAGCATTATTTATAAGATAAAATCAAATCTTCTATTTTGTTTCGCAAACCTGTTAATGATCGCATCGACGGCCAATTCGATGTCGCGATGGATGTGTAGCAGTGCAAGCCCGGTGAGTCTGTCTTCTGCCATAGTTGATGTCGTTTCAGAAGAAAATTTAAAATAAAAACATTCATTGGCTAAGAAATTTTTTAGTTTTAAGAGATCATTTTTCATATAAACAGTTTATAATTTTATATAAACAATAAATTTATATATGAATGTAATGAATTTTATGGTAAATCAAATTGGACGAGTTTATGCATAAGGATATTCTGACGTTCTTTTGTATTCATTGAAAAAATTCAGTTTGCTTTGTTTATTTGGTTATTCTTGTTATTTTTGTTATTTTTCATTATTTTTATCCTGTGACCCCCTCCGGAAAAAAATCCTAGATCCGCGCCTGGTTCCAAGATGCCTAGTCCCAGCACCTGAGTGGTTCTTTCATGGATGTCGCACTGGCTTATTAATTGGGTCTGTTGTTGTACCCAATACAGCCAAGTGTTTGCGCGGTGCATCGGCGTCACAATTGGGTTTACCGTGGTTAACAATCGGACTTTGCAGTTGCTTGGGACCTCCTCCGTTGACTTAAATAGCGCTGATATACATTCCGTGTGCGTAGGTGTTGTCAGCACTGGGGAGTTATGCTCGCAAATACTGTAGGTTTCATTTACGGTGGTGCACTTGATTTGGTAGTGCAACTCAGTTAAGCCGAAGTTTTGTTGTGAGCGGCTTGTATTTAGGAAATAGGTATATCCAATGTCGTAGACATAGTACGTATTGTGTCCGGTATCAATCGGAGTGGTGTATATTCGGTTTAAGGTGTACTGTTGAGACTCGACTAAAGGAATCTTTATCTGTATGAGCACTCCGTTCTGGCTTCCTTCATAGTCTACTTAAGCTACCCGTTGTAGTGTGATGGGGTCCATGGTGGTGGTTCTACCCTGATATCTCTCGAATGCGTTTATGTATATGTTTAGAATTTCATGTGTTGGTATCAATAATGGGCTCAACTCTCGTCTATTTAGCGTTTCTAGCGCGATGAAGAGGTCCGTGAATTCCCAACATATTTGTTGGAGTTCCGCCATTATGTACATGGTTAACTCGTTTACATCCAATCGCAGTTGTGTTATGCGAAGTTGATCTGTGTGTCGCTAATTCTTCCATCTTTCTATTAAGGTTCTCCATCTTTTGCGCTAGCTTGGTATGTCTTTCGTGCATATCCGTGTTTGTTTCGCTCATAGCTTTCAATGTCGTTTTCATGATGGTCACTTGTTTTTTAGCCAAATCTCAGTTGGCTTGAGTGTCCTTTTCTAACTCATTTAGCTTTTGATGTATGTTCTTGGAGTCATCACTGTTCATAGTCTCAAATAGCGTTTTCATGTCTTTTCCCCCTAAATTCAGTAATCCCCTTCTCACCTGCTTGTTTATAAAGTCTCTTATTTGCGCTACCTGTTTCTTAATTTCAGTTTCCCCATGCTTACAGTTTGCAGATGCTAAACCGTTTGTATTGTTGCATAATCGGTGTATTGCGCTATCGCAGTTTTCCAGATAGCTAAGGTGTAGGCTCCATATTGACTTTGGTAGTTGGGTGCTGATAGTCCAGTGGTCGTGGTATGTCTGCACTTTCTTCAGTGGTTCGAACACTATGCCCTGGTGTCGTAGTGTACATCCACTGTGGTTTGTCGGGTTACCGTTATTCCCAGGCTTATTATCAGTATCAGTTGCATCATTCTGAAAAAACAGAGACAGGCTGTTTAGTTGTACTGCTTTAGCCGATTATTGTGCACACGGCGCTTGCGTTTCCCTATTAATATAGTGGTATTAACCGGACTATTTATGTCTACGACCTTATAAGGACCTAGCCAGTATTGGACTAGCTCATTTTTCCGGGCGGCATTTCGCAGACGTACTTGATCACCTATATGTATCCTCACCGGATTTATCTTTCGATCGTAAAACTCCTTATAGTGGATTTTACTCTCTTCTAAGTTTCGTCGAGCTGTTTGGTAAGCTCTTTGTAGCTTGTTCCTTAGGTGCAAGTAATAGTTTTTATGGTCGTAAACAGGTTCGGGCTCCTTTTTCAAATTGTTAGGCAGAGGAGCAGAGAAACCGAAGAAGCAGTCATCAACAAAATTTCTTAAATATTCCATCAACGGCATGCGGGATCGTTCTAGTGGCCCGTTGGACTGGGGATGGTACGGCGTCGTTTCTAATTTCCCGATTTTGAATAGTTTACATACTTCTCGGAACATATCCGAAGTAAAATTAGACCCTTGGTCTGTGATTAATTTTTTCGGAATTCGATACCGACTTACTCGTATAATTTCTTCCACGAAAGCTTGCTCCACAGTTTTTACTTCCATGTTCTGTAACGGCACTACATCCATAAATCGAGTTAAGTCATCCTCGAAACTCAGGATGTATTTATTCCCATGTCTGGTTCCGGGAAGGGGGCCTACTATATCCATATACACCTTTTGGAACGGTAGTTTTGCAGTATCAGTTATGATCATTGGTTCTCTGTGTTCCCGGCTTAATTTATTTAGTTGACATTTTTTGCAACTTTTTATGTATTTAGCGATGTCTCTCATCATACCCTTCCAATAGAACTCCCGTTTCAATCGTTGGTAGGTCTTTTGTATTCCTTGATGTCCTCCGAACGGTGCGTCGTGACAATCAGCTAATATAGTTGTTATGTCTTGGGGATCCGTTAAGACTCTTATTTCCTTCCTTGGTGTTGGTTCTTCTTCATCTCCCTGTTCGTTGTTCTCTGTGGTACGTTCTTCTCCTGCCAGGGTGTCATTCGTGCTAGTCGTGTCTGCTGCCTGTTCTTTGGCTTGTCGGCGAGTCATAACTAATACTTCATATGGGTGGATCATATCAGATCATATGGATTCTGCTGAGAGCGTCCGCATTGTTGTTTTTTTTCCCTCCTTATACTTTATTTCAAATGTGTAATCTGACAACTTGTGCCAGAGTCTCAGTATTCTACTCGTTGGGTCTTTTATTCGAATGGCTCCTCGTAAAGGCTTATGATTCATGTATACGGTGAATGGTCGTCCGTACAGATAGCTTCGGTCATTTTTTACGGCCCAAACTAAAGCCAGTAACTCTCGCTCGATTGTAGAATAGTTTTTTTCTGTGGTGTTTAATGTTCGACTGGCGTAAGCGACGGGTTTTTCTTCATTTTCGGGCGCTTGCGCAAGCACGGCTCCAAGGGCCTCTCCACTTGCATCCGTATACAACTTAAAAGGCTCTTTGAAATTAGGGTACCGAAGGACAGGGGGTGCTGTTAGTTCCTCTTTAAGTGTCCTGAACGCTTTCTCACATTAGTCATCTCACTTAAATTTGACATCTTTTCGTAATAGTTTGTCTATGGGTGCCGCTATTTTCGAGAACCCTTCTATAAACTTTCTGTAGTAATTTGCTAGGCCCAGAAAGGATTGTAATTGTCTTATGGTTTTTGGTGTGGGGTAATCTTTTACCTTTTGTGTTAGACTGGAAGCTGGTGCTACCCCATTGTTACCGCACTTTTGTCCGAGATAGACGATTTCCCGCTTGAGAAAGTTGCACTTCTCTGGGTTTAATTTCAAATTGTGTTCCCTCAATCTTTCTAAAATAGATCGCAGTTTTGCATGATGGTCCAAAAACAATAGGTATAGAAAACAACGTAACCCCTGGAGCCCCGTTAGTACATGATTCATCAGCCTTTGAAATGTAGCTGGTGTCTCTTTCAGTCCGAAGGGCATTCTTTTGAAATCGTAATGACCATAGGGCGTACTAAACGCTGTCTTATCCCGATCTTCAGCTTCCATTGCTATCTGATGGTAGCCGCTTTTACTTCGGGAGAGTCCTTAGTGGATAGCTCAATAAAACACGTGTTGTATTTTTCTAAATTAATTGTTAAGTCGTTTATTTCGACCTCGTGATCGTTTACATTTAGTATGCTCATTTTAATTTTGCCATTGGTTGACTTGACCAGTGCGTTACAGAGGTAAATTCCTTGTGTAATTTCTACTTCTAAAACGACATATTCTCCTGGAGTTGGTACTGGTATCTCGAGGAACTTCACCGTTCTTTGGGCTATCTGTATTTTTCTGTGTTCTCTTATGGTGACTTGCTCTGTATTTTCGAGATGATAAGTCTTTCCACCCTTGTGGGTTTTTGGCGTTGTGACATCTTCACCTTCCGGGGCGTGCGAGCCTCGATGGATTAGGTGATCGTAGTCTGGGGTTGTGTACCCCTCAGCTCGAGGGTTTTCTCTGCCCAGGAGGGGAGCTGCCCAGGAGGGTTTTCTCGTTCCTTTTTCTCTGGTTCCCAGTCGAATAGGTATGATAAGTCCTGTGTTGCTTCATTGTCTTCCGTTGATGGTAGCGAAGCTTTCTGTCCGTAATTTATTTCCCCGTTCGGAATGACTGAACACTCCGCATTTTGCGAGCTGCGGTCACGTATGTAGGTGCTTGGTTTCGATAGACGGGTTTTTCTGGCCAGTAGCTTCGTCTTTTGTTACTACATCAATGGATCGAGACTCGGTGTTGTACACGTCGCCTTGGTTCGCGAATAAAATGACGATTTCTTCTCCCGTTCTGGTCGTCGGGAAAACTAGTTTTTTAACTGGTTACGTTACAATATTTACTTACGAAGTCATTCCCTATAATTCCCGTGATATTTGTAGGACACAAACTTTTCACAATATGAAATTTGCAGGGATTGACTTGATTCGTCATTACTTGTCCCACAATCGTACCTTCAGATGTTATCTCTCCAGAGATAGTGTTGAGTGTGGCTCTTTCATTTTTTCTTACGTCTTTTAGTTTTACTTTGCTTATTTCGGAATGTTTAATCAAACATATCTCTGATCCAATATCAATTATGAATTTCGAATTTCTTTCCTTGGTAATGTCTAGTTATAAGTTTATTATTGGCAGTGCTGGCATGGTTGTCCTGTTGTCGCACCTATAATCGTGCTCCTTTATGGCCGACTCGCGGTGCGCTCGGTCGGCCCTGTAGAGTTTCCCACTTACCCTTAGTTGGGTTTGTAGCTGTAGTTTCTCCCACCGTTTTCGTAGGAAACATGCATCTTCCGTGTGATTTGGTTTCAAACAAAAATTACATTCCTGGCTCACCCTGCTCGCCGTTGTCTGATTAACTTTGTGGTGTTGATGTTTATTTCTTCCTGGTTGCGTGTTGTAGTTATTCCTCCCGAAATTTCGCTGTGTGTTCTTGTTGTAGGGCCTTTGTGTCCCACAGTTTTTGGTGTTATGACCATTCTGTCATAATATGTCCCATTTTGTGGCAAAAATTGCATTTTATCTGTCGTCTATCTGGTCTGTTCCGACATGTAATATGGTTGGGCGTATATCCATTTGGCTGAAAATTCCTTGGTTGTCCCTGATTGGGTTGACTTGTTGGATATCGGTTATAACCTGGATTTCTACCAGGTGTTGGTGGTGGGTTGTAAACTGGATTGTAGTTATGGTTGCTCATTGGAGCTTGGTTAGGGATGCCTAGTCCCATTAGTGGTGTTGGTTCCCCCTGGGAAGTTTGCTGCATACATTGTTCCGTCTGCTCTAATCGGGTTATTTACCTTTCCAGTGCGTTCACGTTATTTTCTACATCTTGGAGTAGGTAAAACTTGACGTTGGGGTTTATTATACCCATTTTAAAACAATGCAGGCCTACTTCCTCTATTTCGGCCTTCAACCCATCTCCGCCATCCGTATATTGAGCTACTGTGGCATTTTTACAGGCATTAATGAGAGCCTTTACTCTGTGGAAATACCCCAATAAGGTTTCCGTTGGCAGTTGATGAACGTTCCTCAATTGGGTATTAAGGGTTATATACAACGTGCCTTGTAATAGGTTTGTTTTTAATGCAATAAATATATCTTCCAGTGTGTCATTCGTCCCCGTTTGCACCACTTCCAATGCTCTGCCCCTCAGGCGTGTTGGTAATAGTCTCATGAACAGTATCTTATCCTGTATCTTGGTGAGCGTTTCATACCCCAGTCGTGCACAATTTATAAACTCGTTCACCTCATTAGACTTGCGTGGACTATCTTCCCCTACCAGAATCGGTACGTTGTTATAGAATATATTATTCACTAAACTCATGTCAGCCATTTTATTTTCTTTGTCTTCTTTGTCAGCCTGGTATATGTATGTATGTGGTATATGTATTTATATCTGGTAGCTTACTTTTCACAGTGTAAGTCCCCGGATAGGATTTTGTTCTCACGTAACACCTTCCACGTCGTAGTTTCACTATTTCTGATTGCAGAGTACCAACACCTTCTGTATTTCCTTGATCCTCAGCTCGCATGAGTGGCTTTTCGTTCACCACCACTGGATCTCCTGTTCTTTGGTCAGGTAATGGATGTTCTCTATCTTGCTTTGTTTGGTTTTCTTCTTCAGTGTTTACTTTTGGTGACCCTACTTGTCCTTGATCGGATAATTGTTGTTCTCCTTCGCGAGGTGGCTGATGTTCTTGTGTAGAGTTTATTTCTGGTGATTCTACTTGTCGTTGATTAGCTAATTGTTGTTCTCGTTCTTGATGTGAAGCGTTGTCTTGATTGGCCAATTGCCCGTTACCGTTATTGTTCTCAAGATCGGTTTCAAAATTATAAAACGAAAAAGTATCTATCCTTTGCATAAAGTTACTCAAACGTCTGTTTAGTGGTATCTTTGGCGTGGAGTGTGCCGCATATAATTTTTTTTTTTTATTTGTTTTTTCCTTATTTTTTCCCTTTTGTTTCTTTTTATTTGTTTTTTTTTCAATTTCTTATTGTATTGTGTACTTAATGTATTTATACAAGTGTTATTTCTTATTTCTAATACAAGTACCAATCATTACACTACAATACAAGTTTAATTTATATAACTACATTTTCGATCATACAATTTCCTTATACTCTTAATGGTCAATATTTTCTTCTTTCTTTTCTTTAATAGCAATTTCAATCAAACGATTTTTCTAATACACGTAATGGTCACTATTCTTCTTTTATTTATGTATCCATAGGTAAATTCCATAGTGTCCTAACTTTGAGAACTATTCTAATGACATTTGTTTCTATTTAAAACAATTACACTTCTTTTTCTCTCATACTTATTGTAGTCTTAACATTTAAAGTGTACCTGAATGTTCATTTCCTATATTTGTCATGTATTTTCCAAATTTAGACTTACTAAAAATTATGATTTTTGAAGTTACTTTTATCGAATTCCCGAACGTAGGTTTATAAATTGCGGCTGCGCCAAATGTTGTGTTGTAATTTTTACCGCCCTATGGTAAAACCTTACAACAATCCCTCAGGTACACGTTTAATCTTAAAAGAAGAATTCAGGTGATACATTATTTATTTAACCAGTTACAATTTTATCCTCGCTACAATAGTTACAAATTTCTCTCTTACAACTACGTCAACTAGTGGCTATTGGATACCGGGTACATTTATTTATTAAACATTTATTTATACAGTTACAATTTTACTCTCGCTACAATAGTTACAAATTTCTCGCTTACAACTATGTCAACTGGTGGCTATTGGATACCGACTGTGTGCTGTCTGGTTCTTGTGGCTTCTGGATCCCTTTAGCTAAACGTTTCTCCCTCCTATAGCGTATGCGTTCATTGTGGAGTCTCTGCAACTCTCTACTTAAAGATGCTCTTTGTTGGCTTCCCACAGCCAACATGAGATCCCGTCTGGCCTTCTCGATCGATCGCCTGAATCTGGCTTCTACACCAGGTGTTTCCGTTTTGGTAGGTACCTCAGTTCCTCTCTGGTGTTCCCCTTTGCCCTTTTCTAGATGACCCGCCTGTCTGGTCCGGTACTCTTCTATAGTTATAGGTCGTGGACCTGCGTGCGGATTCCGTCGTAACGCCTCTTGCAGTTGGCGGTCTCCCATTCTCTAACGTATCAATTCAATTAAGTTTAATGCACATTGGGTTCTTTCGAACCGTGTTTGGGACCTCAACGGCGAATGTTAGATTCATCCGCTTTTTCAGTTATTAGGTTTTTCTCACCTGATGTATATTCTGCAGAAGTCCAAGAGAGTTAACTGGTTCTCTGCCACTCGTTCCGGGGTCGTCTAATTCAGCCAAGCCTCCTAGTTAAAGTTGTGTTGCATCCTACCACGGTCACACCTATGGTAGTCGATTCCTCTGGCCTACTTTCTGTGGCCATTTTCTCGATATTTATCGGAAAATTTTCCGTTGAACGTGCAGAATTTTCCGATCAATGTTCAATCGTTGGTCATTGATCATTTTGTTTGCCGTGTTGCCGGTTTGCGTTTCCGCTCTGGCGGCGCCATCTAGTGGTTGCTGGTGGCCGCGAGTAACTTGCGCTTACATGATCGTTTCTGCATTATCTACGCCATAATTTACGCTGCAGTATCACTGCCATAATAGAGTCGCCACGTTGTGTTTTGACAGATATCAACAGCTAGGGAGATCTACCTGTCGTAAGTATTTTTGACTGCTGTTAAATAATGTTTTATCCCTTTTTAGGATTCCTACGGAAAGGATCATCACACAACAAATCGCTAAGAAACCTCACCATTCGACTCCTTCACCTTGCACTAAAAATTACATGAGTTAAGACAAGTTAGCACAGACACTTAAGTTTTGTACAAATGAGATAAATTCGTAGTTAGATAAGTTGAGAAAAATATTAGCTTGTAAATGCAAATAAGTAGAACAATAAAATAATAGAATAGTGAAGTCAAGGACATAGATTAACACTTACCTTTACCTCCAATTCTGAACTGTATTGAGGACGTGTGAAGAATCGATTGCACATATGTTCTAGTTAAATTTTGTGCAATCATTTCCAGTTCTCATTGAAATTTCATATAAGGTTAATAAATTTAAGTGCACTATGTTAAATTTTTTATAAATAACCATAATAATGGACGGATAAAGTCAGTCTAATTTCAACCTTTGAAAAAGGCATATTTTATTATCGATAATATTAATATTATGAATATTTATTATCGATATTATCGATAATTTCAGTGCTATCCATTATCTCTGTCCTCACAAATACTATTGGACGGTTCTTACTTCGAGAACTTCAATATGGTGAGGTTTTAATCCTATTTTCTTGATTGATCTTATATACAAACATTACACTCTGCGAGCCCTAGGCATGAAATTTGGAGAAATCTGAGTACTGCCCATCCCAGACATGCAGACTTAAACCGTTGAATAGTCTGAATACTTCAAGATTCAGACACTTCAACACTTTGGATACTTCAGAATCCAAACACTCTTTGAACTCTTCACGGTCCAACCCGGAATGAGGATTCTAGGTCCAATGTTAATTACTCAATCTTTTGCGTGCTAGTTAATTGTGCCAAAGCACTGAAGAACGTACCAATAATTAAGTAATTATTAGCAGCGTAATCCTTTTGTACACAACTTACACCTATTGGGTACCAATTAATCAATTATATAAAAGCAAGAAAAAACACCAATGGTAAATTACGCAAATTTGTTCAAGTCAAGTTAGAGATCCACAATTGAACTGGACAGCAGGTTGAACAGTATCTAAAAATCGTAGCTGTCCTTCTTGAAACGCCTTCTACGATACTTTTTTCCTTGGAGATGAAAGAACTATGCAGATAAACAAAGTATGTCATGTGTCTTGCCAAGCACTGCTGACGCGCAACATGCTAAGAATGGAATGAATGTGTACATTCCGCCAGCCTTCGGTCAAACCGAACAACTTCAAAGTATGTCTGCTTTTACAGGTAATGGACACAATTTTACCATAGGCCAGCTTAATCTAAATACAACTGTTCTCACTGTAACGACTCTCGTCAATCCATCAAGTCCTGGATGAAAATCAACTACTCTTGCTGATGGCCACTTTGATGAAGGATATCGATCATCCAAGCAATGCTTTCGTACCTTTTTCTATGTTGGATGTTTTCCGGCTCCATTTGTTCAATAATTTAGTATAAGCAATGAACTGCCGAAAAAGTGAGGAGGAATGAAAACACACAAAAATTTCACAATATCATTTGATACAGCTTTGACGTGAAAACGCCTTGCTTTTCGTTGAGTATGTACATTGGTTTTTTATTCTTCTTCTTTTTTATTTCTTCTTCGGTGCCGCCGGAGCTCTCACACTTGCTCGGCAAAAAAATTTTTGGTTTTTAATATTTGGTTTGATGCGGGTTTTCTCCGATTTGAGTTTTTTACAATTCGGTGCATATTTACGCCTCACGTGAGACGATATCTTCCATATTTTTTCGATTTTCAAATTCATACCTATTTTTGCTTACATTTCGGAAAATATTTCTATTGTTTCGTTTAAGATCCTGGTAGCTCTTTTCATGCTTTTAACAATGACACCCCAATCAACGTCCTAGCTTAACGCGTTCTCACGCTACACTCATAAATATTTTCACGCGTTGATCAGAACAACAATCACGCAAAGGCGCTTGCACTAGCCCCATGGCGTCACTGGCAAAACAAACGGCGGACAATAAATAATAATATCCACTGTGACATCAACCGTTGCTATCGCATTATTAGTCTTGTAGTTATTAGCGATTGAATAATGGCGTTGTTTTGTAACACAAAAATGTTAGACTGGCTACCAATGTACATACTCAACGATGTACATACTTATTTATTTATTTATTTATTTATTTATTCACTTTATACAAGTACCGTACAATAAAAAATGAAAGCCATTAACGGGAAAATAAAGAAAAGAAAAATAAAAAAAAGGAAACACAAAGAATTAACTAAAAGAAAGTACTACAAGAGAGTAACAAACAGCAAAAGGAATAATTAAATATAGCGACACTGCTGTGAGGGACGGATCAGGGAAAGCGGCGTTAGAAGGATTGTTCTCGGGAAATATTAACGGCACAAACACGAAGAATCTTTCGTGGATTGTTTGCGCCAGGCACATCCTGCAGGAAGGGAACAGCACGATTACAAAATCTAAGCATGCGCGTGACAGGCTCCATCCGGCCAAAGTCCGTGCAGTGGAAGCTAACATCATATGTGTCAGCCGATCTAAGATTCATGCAGTTCAGCCGACATTTGAACTGGTCTCGGATGAACGGGGCCAAGATATGCCCCTGAGTGACACCATGCATGAAGTTCAGATCGGCCAAGACTCGGCTTTCAGACAGAGATTGCAAGTTAATAAGCTGAAGACGATCAGCATATGGAGCGAGGCGTAGAGTGTCGGACCATGGGAGATGGTAAAGGGCAAGACGAAGGAAGCGTTTTTGGACGGACTCGATACGCTCTTTGGGGGTAGGGTAGGGGGACCATACCTGAGAGGCATACTCCAAAATGGGACGGACAAGGGAGGTGAAGAGGGTCTTTAAGACGAAAGGGCCAGATAGTTCCCTAGACCATCTGATAATGAAGCCTAACAAGACTCTCGCTCTCCTTGTCATGGTATCAATATGGTCATGAAAGGTGAGCATAGAGTCAAGGAGAACTCCTAAGTCCAGCACGGAGTTAGCCGACCTAACCGCAGATCTATTAATGTAGAAGGTGTGAGGGACATGACGTCGTTTCCGGTGAAAACAAATATGTTCACACTTCGAGATATTTAGATTGAGGTTGCTTTTTGCGCACCAAGTTGAGAGACGAAGAAGGTCCTCTTGCAGTTCAATATAGTCGGTAGGATGCACAATATTCTTAAAGAGCTTTATATCATCAGCATAGGAGAGAATAGAGGAATTCAGGATCACTCTATGGACGTCATTGGTGGCAAGAACGAATAGGAGGGGGCCAAGGTGGCTCCCTTGAGGAACCCCACAGGTAGCTGTAAAGCAGTTGGAAAGGGTAGATCTGAAACGAACACGATATGTACGATTTCGTAAGTAAGAGGAAGTCCAACTGAGAAAGGGGGCAGGACAACCAGCCAATTTAAGTTTGAGTAAGATTAGGGAGTGAGGGATGCTGTCAAAAGCTTTAGACATATCAGTGAAGATAGTTTCGACAACTTCACCATGGAGAAAGAGGTGAAATGGACAAGGTTGGTGACAGTAGATTTCCCTTTCAGGAATCCATGCCGGTGCGGGCCAATAAGAGAAGCAAGGAAGGGGTAAATCTTAGTGACAATGATTTTTTCGAAGATTTTGGGTAAGGAGGATAATTTGGCGATCGGCCTGTAGTTAGTAACAAGCGACTTAGAACCCTTTTTGCGAATGGGAGTTAAGAAACCAACCTTCCAGGCGTCCGGAAAAATCCCCGTCTGGATAGATTGGTTAAAGAGGGTTGTAAGAGGAGGGGCAAGAAGGAACGCACATCTCTTGAGAAGAATAGGCGGGAACCCATCGGGCCCTGGTGAAAAATCATCCTTCAGACCTTGGAGCTCGGCAAGTACTTCCTCCTCTGTGATGAGGAGGTTAGGAAACTCTGAGGAAACAGGGGGGGGCAACGGGTTGAGGTTGGTGAAGTAATCAACATCAGGAACAAATTGACCGTCAGGAAAGGAGGAGGAGAAAAAAGCTGCAAAGGAAGCTGTTATGGATTGCGGATCTCGATGATCAGAACCAAGATAGGAAATAGATTGAGGGAAGGGATCACCTGTGCCTTTCCTTTTGGAATTTACAAATGAGAAAAAGAGGTGAGGGTTAGACGAGAGGTTATCCTTTACTAGGGATAAGTAGTTATGATAGTGGAGGTTAAGGTACTTGGTAAATTCAGCACTGAGGTTACTAAACTGAACAAAGTCCCGGCGAGATCCAGTGCGAAGGTATTTGGTCCAAAGAGAATTCCGCTTGTTCCTCAAGGTCTTCACTTCTCTAGAGTACCACGGAGGGGAGCAGTCAGTTGGGGGAGGGGTGGAGATTGGAGTGGACAAGGAGATGGAGGAACGCACAGCGTCATAGAGATCGGTGATAGAGATTTGTGGAGGGTTACTGAAGTAATAAAGTTCTTGAAGGGTAGAGCACAGTGTCGAAAGCAGGATGTGGAAGTCTGTTTTATGGAAGTTAAGCCTAGGCGGGAGTTGGATGGGTTTGGATGACGATTGAGTGGAGCGGTATAGGCAGATAGTAAGAGGAGGGTGATGAGGGTCGATGTTGCATAGAACATTCGTAGAAGGGGAGACAGTCACAAAAGATGGGCTATTAGAGAAGACTAAGTCAAGGAGACGGTGGTTAATGTTTTTTACGGGATTCATTTGGAATAGGAAGAGGGAGGAAGTGGAGTCAATAAGTGTTAATTCAGAGGGAGAGGTGGGATTAGTAGCAGAGAGACTGTTCGCGTCGAGATCAGCGCGCCAATCCAGATAGGGGAGGTTGAAGTCACCGAAAAGGAGAAATTGATCTTGAGCAGCAAGAGAACTTAATATGGAGTCTAAGACAGTAGTTAAGTGAAGAAAGACACTAACATCCGAACGTGGTGGGATATAACAGGCAATAAGTATAAGGTTGGAACTCTGGAGGGGGACTTTCACAGATAGGAGTTCAAGGGGCTCGGAAGAGGTATTTGGTATAGAAGTCGGATTGAGAGAGGAACGTACTGCGATAAGAACTCCGCCACCACGACGGGTAGGATCGCCGAGGGAGCGGTCTCTACGAAACAAGGTATATGCGCTATCCAGGACCTCATGGTCGTTGATGTTTGAACAGAGCCACGTTTCAGTAAGAGCGATTATGTCATGAGGAAGGGCGTGGGAGGTGAGGAAGGTGGTGTGAGTCTTTGTTCTGAGACCTCTCACGTTCTGGTAGTAGATGGTGATTGCGTGGAGTTTTTTTGAGAGGAGGCTTTGGAGGGCGAGGGAGCACGGGCAGGAGAACTTACCGCTCGGGATGTACCTGACGAGGTCCCTCTAGGGACAAACTCTTTGATAAACACACCCTGGGGCCAGTAGGGCTTACAAAGGACACGATCAAAGAGAGAAGAATGGACGACGATCTTAAAAGATGAGCATCTACCCTCTGAGAGCTTGAAAACCTTAATTCTGTTGTTGGAAACATCAAGTCCTATGACATTAGATAAATGAGCAAGAATATCCTCCGTAGATGTAGAAGGGACTAAATCAGTAACAAAGACTGACCGCGTCTTAGGGACAGTCATTAGGTTACTAAGGGACAACAGAGGGGTAGTCAGTTTGTTGTTATTGGGAGATGGTATAATTTGCGTAGAGGGATCCGAGGTGATAAAGGGTGGGGAATTAGATTCCTTGGGAGCTTCGGGTGAGGGATGAAGGGACATATTTGAGATCAAGGTATGCGGGATAGGAAGGGTGTGGGTTGCATGGGAATTCCCTTGAGCAAGGTTGCATTTGGACGTGGGAGTGTTAAGAGAGGAGAGAATGGAAGACTTACGTAGGGCAGCAGATGGGGGAGCACAGGAGGTGCAAGTAGGTATAGGAGAAGAAGAGGTTCCAGATGGAGTAGATTCAGAACTTCCCTGAGGTACGAGGGAGGGTAGGGCTGAGGTAGGTAGAGATGAGGATTTGTTCGAACGAGTAATCCTATTGGAGGTTGTGTGAGACGAGGTGGTTGTGGAAGGGGTTAAAGGTGGGTTCGGACATGTACCCTGTGGGTGGTCAAGACCCTTAAGAGATTCAAGAGAGGACAAGAGGGAGGCTTGGATGGTGAACGATTGAGTTAGAGCGGTACCAAGTTTGCGTAGGTTCGCACCAATTTCGAGAAGACGGGAAGAGACAGCATTCAGTGTAAATTTGCGGCAGTGGGAGCAATACCAGTATATGCCTGAGTCTTTTGCTACAATTTTGTCAGCAATACTGCCAGAAATCCCCACACATTTTGGGTGAAAGGAACCACCACAAAAACCATGACAGGGAAGAAACCTATCAGAGTTCCTGTCCTTGCAGGTGCCTGCGGCACAAACCAAAGTCATATCGAGATATCTAAGATAAATCCGTGACCCGTACAATACAGAGTGTTAACAGGCGCAGCCGTAAGAGAAAACAGAGCAAAATTAGTAACTAAGTTTAAATCCAAAATAATCCAAAAAAAAATTAATAAAAAAATATGATGAAGGAAATTGATAATCTCAAGCCTGGCAAGTCCTGCGTAATCTCGATCGTTGTGTCAGCAGTCAACAGGTTAAACGAAGAATCAAGCCTGGCAGTGCTCCAATGTGATGACGAGGCGAATCTTTGTCCCAGGTCAGTAACCGTTAACCTTTACGAATCCTTTCCGTTACAGGTGTCAAAATCACTTGGAAACATTCACTTCAACTCCAATTTTCGACTTTTGAAAATGTTTTGGTTTATGAATTTACGAAATTCTAGTAAGAAAACCTTATTGAATCCCGGCGCAATGATGTGATCATAGTTCCGATCCACAAAATGTTTATGTCGTTTTCGTTGCTAAACCATTAACTCCGATAGAGCAAGATTATGACACTGATTGTTATCAACTGTTTTTGATTGAAGCATCACAATTCATACGTTACGTCATATAGATCAATTCACAGTAGCTTAAATCACTACAAGTAGCTCTACTTTTCAGGTTATATTTAAAAGCAACTAGGTTAAAAATACTGCACAAATGCAACAGCAAAAAAAAAAGAGAAAAGCGGTACGTCCGAGCTTGACGAATGCAAATCTGGGACTGAACGTGTTCACTCAAAAAAAATGATCTGCTGATGGGTTCCATGAAAGTCCAAGAACCTTCACTGAATTGTTCTTTTATTGAATATCGACCTCGATTGGCCTACTCTCTGCAGATATCACAGAATTACTTGCCCACTCGGCTTGAGGGAATCCTTCTGCTTCTGAGTTTTCTTGATCCGCTGTCGAAATAGCTTCAGCAAAACTTTTTCCTCTTCCATAGATATCATCCACATAATGGCCATTGATAAGCGGATTAATAGCGGGCGGGTAATTTTCCTTTTCAGCCTCTGCAAGTTGAAGGAACTCTCACTGCTAGATAAGGTGCACATCTTGTCCCATAAGTTACTGTAGTGAGTTGATAAGGAATCATTTTCCTGTTTCCGTCAACCCACCAAATCCTCTCGTCAGGATGAACTTTTATTTGACGGAACATCTTGGGGCTATCTGTTGCAAAGATAATTCGATGTCTTCTCACCCACCCTCATTCTCATGCTTCTGAAATATCCATTGAATCCTCGGACCACTATGTAACTTATAATTTACTGAAGAACCCGAAGTAGTATTATTGGAACTATTACGGACTACTCGTAATTTTGCTGTAGTACTCTGCTCACTAAGTACTCCATGATGCGGATGATAATAAATTGGTGTTTCAGAGTGTTCGACTGGTGCTCTCCTCGTATGACTTAGCTTTTTATATCTTAATATATCAAATCCTAATGGTCGTGAAGCAGAAAATCAATTTCATTCCCCGGAGCATGGGATTCACTCTCTGAAAGCGGGGAAAATTCATTTTATGTAGATCAAGCACAGAGTGAATTTCATTCACTGGAGAATGGGACTCACTCAAGCAGGAAAAATTCATTTTCTACATGACGTCATGAATATCTATCAATTTTTATTTTTTGCCCGGGCAATTACAGGCTTTTCTCTTAGTTCATTGATAAACACCGCATACAGTTTCCCATATGCATGACTACTATCTAGACGTCTCAAGATACTTGATTAGCATCTCTTGGCTTTAACGGAAGAATCACCAAGAATAGATGGCAAAGATTTTAGTGGTAATCTAATAATGTAACGACCAGATTTATCTCCTGAAGAAGTCTTCACAATGCTGATCTTCAGGATCAAGTTTTGATAGACTCGACTCTACTATTTCTTGTTCTGCCCAAAATTTACTCAGTATCGATTGCAACTCCTAATCTACTGAAGAGTAATGACAGTGAGATGAATAACTAATGCAATTTTGTAGAGCAAAACTGTAAATGATTCAACCAGAAATAGTGGATTGAGCTATAGGAGTACCATTTTCGCCCTTTATTGGTAAAGCTTCTAGTAGAATGTCAACAGGCTTTGACGTAGAATACTCCGGGTCAGCAAGCTCTCAGTTGTTAAGATGCGGCCAGTTTGGCGTCTCAATACTTTCAGCAGGGAATTGTGTTATCAGTTTGCTCAAAATATATGCCTGAAGGCAACTTCCTCTCGTATGTTCACTAGGTGAATTACCAATTCCTGGTATAGATATCGTAGATATTTCCTTTGTTATTTTCAAATGCCTAAGAAACTTTTCAAACGCCTCAGAAATGAATGACAACTCGGAACCAGGATCCAAAAGAACTCTAGCCTCAACAGGTTCACTTTTAGGAAATATAATTAAAACCTAGCCAGTAGCGAGCAGTACAATGGGTCTTATATGATCTAGTTTCTCAAGATTCCAGTCGTTTTTCTCAACTTTATTATGCAAGATTGTAGATGAAGTAGACAGACTCCGATTTCGCAAAACAAGATGCAGTCTCAGAGACTTCAGCAGAAAGCAAACGTAAATGGTTTATTTTTATGACAAGATTTGTCAAGCAATCATTTTTCTGGCTTTGATTTGCTCAGTTCAAGATTTGTAGAATTATTCCTAACTGATGCTCCAAATGGTTTTCTCTGATTTTCAAAACGTATTTCCGTATGATGCATAGCACGGTATTTGTGACAACGATTCTTATTTGTCCAATGTTGCACTCTGTGACTGCCCAAACAATTGAAGCAAAGTCTTAAACTCCTTACTGTGTCAACTAGGCCACCCCAACACATAGTGATTGCTATTACAGATGGTACATCGGTTCGGAGTATCAGTCTTTTCATTGGGAGTCTCTGATGATTTTGTCACCACAGTATAACTCACTGGTGGTTAAATGATGACCTCAATGATGATTGTCTTTTGGTTGCTTTACTCGAATATTTACTAAAAGAAGAATTGCCCGTAGTTAAAGATGGTACACGAATGTTTTTAAACCCTTCCCGAACAAGGGCATTAAGTTCAAGAATCTCCAGAAGCATGCCGTAGGTCGGGAATTCCTTTGTCACACCCAGTATTGTTTCCCATCTCGCAGCAGTATGAAAGTCTGCTAAGTATGAAATTTATTTAAGGTCGCAGTAATAAGTAGAACATCAGAGAATGTCGCTCCCGATCCCAGTGACTTCAGAGAATCTAAGGCTCTAGTATTAGTGGCGATAATTTCCTTTAATTTTGAACCTCCAGTAACACGTGAACCATAAAGAATACTTTCAGCATGACTTTAGAACAAGAATCAGGGATTTTCATACCGTCTCACAAGCAGATTCTATGCAGGTTAAAAAGACTAATTTGATGGGTAGAGACTCTCGATAAGAGATTTGGCTCACTAGCAAGTTGAGTTTTAAGATAATACACCTTACTTGCAGGCTGGAGGCTAAAATCCTTACCGATAACAGATAAGAATAAGTCTCGAAATGGGACCCACTGCATTGGATCCTCTGAAAATATTGGGAATTTTATTTCAGGCAGAGTATGATTTGAATTAATCCCAGCAGAAGCAGCTGTAGTAGTGTCAAGGAGATCTTTCCCGGTTGGAGTTTTATGTTCAAAAAACTTCTCTTTCATTTTCATTAAAGCAGCCGAAAAAATTTTGCTTGATCGTAGATATCTTGCAAATGATACTCAGTAGTAAGGATGTTATGTATTTCTTATTCGTTTTGTTATGGTTCCAATTTTCAATGTTAACCAGTTCAATGTTGATGGTAGGCTTGACACAAGTTTTAGATTGGCTTAATATTTATTATTGTGCATATACTAATTACAATTCTCATTTACATTTTCATTCATTTTCCTAAAACTTTATACAAATCAAATGTCCAAACGACCAATCTACTAATTATATCTTCCTAATATTTTATACAAATCAAACGCTAATGTTACCAATCTACTAGTTATCTTCCTAATACTTTATACAAATCAAACGTCCATGCGACCATTTCATTGCTTCTATAAACTAATCTACTAATTATTTTTTCATTCCACTACTCAGCCAGATTCAAATTTACTTTACTTTCTTGACTAACTTCATGTTTCTAAATTTCCAGTTTATGTTTTAATCCTAATTTTATTCAGTTTTTTTTTCATTCCTTAATCTAATTTACAATTCCTTTCTTATTTTTACTCTTACTCCTTTTGGTACGGCGGTACTTCAACCGGTCGTTATAGAGCCGCTGGATCTCCCTGCTGATCCGTAGACGCTCCTCTTTACCTACTGCCAGCAGCAGACGACGACGGACCTCCTCTATGGCCCGCCTGAAGTTGGCCTCCACCCCAGTTCGATACTTCACGGGACGCTCTTGTTCTACGGCCGGTGGTGCGGCGACCTGCTTCTTGTCCCGATTCCTGGCCCGGTATTCCTCCAGGGTAATCGGCCTCGGTCCGGCCCTGGAATCGCGCAACGCCTCCTCTAAAGTTGTTCGCGACGTCCCCGACACTGTGAAATAGCCACTTCAATGACGCCGTACTTGGAACTGGGTTGATGGGTTCTGGCGACCACTTTCAACACGAAGTTCCTTACTGCACCGAGAACCTTGTTCGGTTTTGCAGCTTCGAGCTCGAGTTTGATGGGTCACTGTGACCAATTTGAAGCTCGAGCTCCCAACGCAGAGAACCGATAGGTTTCTAGAACCTTGTTCGGTTTGGCAAATTCGAACTTGAGTTTGATGGGTTACTATGGGCACTTTCAAACTCAAGCTCCCAGAGACCCGATAGGCTTCTAGAACCTTGTTCGGTTTGGACCACTTACTTTTCCTTGTCTGTCTACTCCCTTGAATAGGTCTGCCTGACTTGTAAGGTATAAAGTTGATCCCAACTACTGGTGATATCCCCAATTTTTCTCCGCTTTTTATCCCAAGAAACCGGGATTTTTGACCGTTGGAGCGAGGTTGCCGTCAATTACGAAACGCACTCAACTTCTGCATGGCGCCATCTACCGGTGACGGGCGTAGGTTTTTAGAACAACCTAACGAAAGAAAAAAAAACCGAAAGGCCCAGTCAAGGTCCGAGCCGTAGAATTTCCGTGAAAACTTGGGGATAAAATTTAAAGAAGTGTTTTTTATTAGTATGTACTTAAATCAATGTCTTTTATAGAATGGTTATTGATATAATCAATGTCTATATAGAGTGGTACAGTGACAGAAAATATAAATCACAAGTTTACTTTTTGCGCCTTTTTTCATATCTTCTTTGATGCTTCCGTAGTTCTAGCATATACTCGACATTGGACATTTAAGATCTTTTTCAAATTCGGTCGGATGCAAACTTCCTCTGATTGGCGTTTTATTCAATTCAGCCCATATTTACGACTCATATGCGAAGATATCTTAAATTTTCAATTTAATACCCATTTGCCTTTATATTTTGGCAAATATTTTTTGTTTCACTTAGGGTCCTGGTAGTTCTTCTCAAACTTCTTACAACGACACGCAAACGAAAGTCGTACCTGATCGTGTTCTGACGCTACACTGAATTATAGTTTTACACAACGTTTATTAACAAAAATCATGCGTAGGTGCACTAGCCCGACGACGTCACGCGCAGAACCAATGCTGCACGATAAACACATACGGGCATACTCTATTCATTGTGGCCTCAACCGTTGTTATCGCATTATTAGCCTCGTCCCTATTAGCGATTGAAATCTGACGGTATATTGCAACACAAGAATGTTAGGCTGGCTGTCAGTGTACTTCACGAGCAAAAAGCCGTTTTAACGTCTAAAAATGTACAACAAACTTTTTGTACTAATTTGTACTTTAATTATCAAACTATTAATTACAAGGATTATGGAGAGTAGTACGGCAACAGGATAGATAAATTACAAGTTCATTGTTTTGCGCCGTTTTTTAGGGTTCCGTAGCCAAATGGCAAAAAACGGAACCCTTATGGATGCGTCATGTCTGTCTGTCTGGCCACTAAGAATGAATGAATAAGAACTATACTGTTGAAACTTGGTAAGTAGATGTATTCTGTGACCCGCATTAAGATTTTCGCACAAATGTAGAAAAAAAGAAATAAATTTTGGGGGTTCCCCATACTTAGAACTGAAACTAATAAATTGTTTTTCATCAAACCCAGACGTGTGCGGTATCTATGGATAGGTCTTCACGTCTTGATATGGAGGTTTTAATTATAATTATTTTCTCAACTGAATAGCTTTCGCGAGAGACACCTCCAAAGTGGTAAAATGTGTGCCCCCCCCCCCTGCAACTTCTAAAATAAGAGAATGATAAAACTAAAAAATATATATGATGTACATTACCATGCAAACTTCCACCGAAATTTGGTTTGAACGAGATCTAGTAAGTAGTTTTTTTTCATACATCATAAATCGTAAACTGCAATTTACCTTTCATTCAATCAACTCAAATATCAAAAAAACATTAAATTTCACAAACATAAACCTTATGCAAGAGCTTTGAACCATTATTTAAAAGAGAATTGTATTCTGTCATTCATACAGAACGCTGGATACAGGACGTTATTACCACCTTGTCCAACTACGCGAAGAGGCACACAAATTGATAATATTTTTGGAAATAGTTCTTGTCAAACTAAAACATATGTTAGCTTGTTTAGCTATCACAAGCCTATATGGACTCGCATATAGTTTAAGGTACCAAATTATAATGTTTACTTAACAGTAACATAGTTTAAAAAAATACACTATTTTTAAAACATCGATCAAAGTTACAACGAACTACAAGAAATTTTATATTATGTTACTTGCTGCTACGGAACCCTTCATGGGCGAGTCCGGCTCGCACTTGTTTTAATTTTTGATTCCTTCTTCGATGCCGCCGTAGCTCCAACACTTGCTCGGCAGTGAACGTTTTTGGTTTTTAATATTCGGTTTGATGCGGGTTTTCTCCGATTTGAGTTTTTTACAATTCGGTACATATTTACGCTTCATATGAGAGGATATCTTCCATATTTTTTCGATTTTCAAATTCTTACCGATTTTTGCTGATATTTGGGAATTAATTTTTATTGTTTCGCCTAAGGTCCTGGAAGCTTTTTTATGCTTTGAACAATGCTACCCCAGTCAACGTCCTAGCTTAGTGCGTTCTTACGTTACACTTATAAATATTTTCACGCAACACTAAAAACAACAATCACGCGTAGGCGCTTGCACTAGCCCGATGACGTCACTGGCAAAACAAGCGCCGGACAATAAACACGTGCAAATATGCTCCATCCACTGTGACATCAACCATTGTTATCGCGTTGCTATTAGTCTTGTAGTTATTAGCGATTGAAAAATGACGGTGTCTTGTAACACAAGAATGTTAGACTGGCTACCAATGTACATACTTAACGAGAAGAAAGACGTTCTCACGACAATAAAGGTGCGAACAGACGATTAAGGAGAAATAAATCATATTATATGACATATTTGTATCATGTCATATATAAATAACATATTATATGATGAACTGTCCACACACGTTCTTGAAAAAATTACGAAAAATATGATGTAAATTTTCTATGATGTTAAAATATGACACAGCGATTCTTACTGTTCACACAACACAATTGAATATGATATATATTTCTAATGTTGTGTGTGCCATGTAAAACTCCGTTCTTGATTAACACATTCTTTTGCTATTTGTGTTATGTTATGAGCGCTGCTCACGAGAAACCACATTCTCTTGTTTGTTCTTTAGCTTTTTTATTATAACTTGTTACAATATTTCTTAATTCCGAGATCCGGACTAGCTACTCACTAATTCCCAACTTCCTCATACATTCATTAACATGGATCTTAAAAGCGAGTTTCCAATGCCAGCTTGGAGTGGAGTGTGTTGAAGCTGACTCTAGCACTTGTTTTCAATGCCAGAGCGGATTGGTTTCACAGCTACCGTTTAGTTTTAATAATTTTTGAGAATCAAAATTATGACATTTTTCCTAATAAAATAACCATTTTTGAATCATCATATCTTTAAAACAATAAAATATATTAGGACTGAATACTTTTTCTCATTTTTATTGCATATTTCATGACGTTGCGTGGAATAATTTGAACTATTTGGGCCATTTCAACCAGTTCTATAGATTTTTTGGGTTCTGTATTGTTTTTCGGTCTCGGTTCGTTTCATCGTTTAACGTTGTCGGTTGATTTATACGACTCGGGGAAGTCGGGTTGTAATCGGTATAATGACTGATATTCGCAGTTGTTTTTTTTGTGGATTGCCCTCCGTAGTTGAGGGTTGATTGATTATTTTACGGTATCTCATAACTGTGTATCCAATGATCATGAAGAGACAGATGACGATTAATACTGGGGAAAGGGAAATGATGATGGCTGGGTGTTGGATACAGGGGATTCCGTCCTTGCAATTTCTTGTTTTATTCGTTGGGAGATGTTTTGGATGTCCCTTCGGCCTATAGATATTTGGTTACGGAAATGCTGATAGGAAACTACCTTAATTGATATAGATTGCTTAGGTTTAATTTGTGGGAACAACGACGGTACGGGAAATAATTCAGGGATCTGTGGCTGGAAAAATTCTAATTCTTTGTAATTAGCTTTTTCGTAATGCATTTTCAAGTTAGCCAGCCTAGCCTCACTCACACTGTGAAAATAGTTGAACGATCCCAAAACCTTGAATCTTCTTGGTTAGGGTTTTCTCTGGACAAACGTGGGTAGTCTGGTGTTGTAGGAGTTCTAGTGACTTTTGGTTGTTGTTACTTAATTCTTGAAGCTAAGTGTAAATTTGGTTGACGTCGTCGGCGTCTAGTACTCCTAATAGGGATTTCAAACCTTTACCTATACTACTGAATAGCAATCATCTACTTCGAATCTTGTGGAATATTCTTCGCAATATTTGATTATTACATCTACTCGTCTCGGTTAACTTCTTGATTTTTTTCATAAGAAGAGAGCAGGAGTTGTCTCCAGCTTTACTTATGTAGTAGTTGCTGACAAGAAGTTTGTGCTAGTTCTTCCGCTTTTGACAACGCTGTTAGATGGGATGATTCGTCTTGGGACCTAACCTTTGTAAAAATTTGCCATTCGTCGTGGTAAAAATACATTGGATTGCGTTTCTCAAAGTCTATTCCGGTATTATTTAATGGAGTTATCTTAAATAGTTAATCCGCTGTTGATAGTTGTATCGGGCCAAGTATGAAAAATATGCTGCAGTTCATTAGCACGGTACTCATTTTGTTAAATATGGATGTCTGCGAGTAGAAAAGAAATGTAAATGAATAAAGAAGAAGGGTTTTTATTTAATGGTTATGGAACTGATAGGGGGAAACGACTACAAGATATTTATTCCGTGTATCTTATTAACCGATTGTTTTGAACATGCAGTTTCTTTTTGCCTTTTTGAATGACGGTATTTAGTTCGTTCACGACTTCGGATACTTCAAATGTTCCATACCACGAAGCACTAAATTTGTTGGTTTTACTTTCGTTTTTCAAAAGTACCTTGTCTCCAACATGGAATGGTACGGGATTTGATCATTTGTCATAATAATCTTTAGACTTTTTTTTAGACAGAAATGGAAAAGGAAAGGAAATCAAAAAAAAAACGAACGGGGAAGGGAACAGACGCATTTCTTTGAGGCGTTACCACCCTCTCCTCTGCGAGTCTAGATATTATGGACCCATCGCCCTCCCAACCATGGAAATTACTGTTCCGCGTGATTTGAACTGTCCCCTGGATTCCGTGGACCAGCTCAGACGCGAAGGAGAAGAACACCCACCATGCTTCAACTTCTTAGCTCATTTTTGGTTACGTATTTATACTCAAATGCAAAAGATGTATCATATATCTAAAATTTATATGGCTATAACTTGACCAATATGGTGTTGAATAAAAAAAAAATATCTATCGAAATGAGTCGAAATGCCCTTATACGGTTCCCTTTCTACGGTCGCCGTAGTTCCATGTCACTGATACTCCGCACTGATTATTATTAAAGGAAATATCTTTGAAAATTTCAATATGTTCATATGACATTTTCTTTTCCTTCATCGTTAGTGAAAAAATTTATTTTTAGTTAAGGGTTAATACAATATAAAATATATATAAAACAAGATCTTTTTACAAAAGTTTGTCGCGGCAAAACTCCGGATCTACCGGGACAAGTTTTATGAAATTTAGTAGGATTTACTCTTATTAGAAGGAGAATGTTTTTGTGAAGTTTCAAAGAAATTCGCCAAAAACTTTACGAGATATGGTAGTTTTAAAGTTTTGGTCGTTTTGATTTTAAGAGAGCATCTTCCTTCCGTGCGAAAGCTTGAAATAAAGAAATTAAGAGCGATCGTTTCTCTCGAGTACAAATTTTTACCGATTTCTCTCACTCTCTTGAGCATGAACTGTATTCGCGAGAACAATTCGGTAGTTTGATTTCATAATATCTCTTAATTTTAAGTAGATTTCTCTTGATATGAAAACAATGATTTGTATCCATGAATAACTCTCAAGAGAAAATCTACTTTAGAATATAAGAGAGATCGTGCAATTATTGTCGCTCCGTCACGCCAAATATTTCTAAGAGAGAAACGAAGAAGATCATGAAAACGGGAATCAAATCGTGACTCTCGAATACATAGCATCCAAGAAGAAGTCGACTTCAGCGCTTAAGCTTAATAAATGAAGAGAGATCGTGCAATTATCGCATTGTTAGCGGTTACTCCCTCTCTCTTAAATATGAGACGTATTCGAGAGAACATTTCGGCATTTTGTTGATTGCACGATCTCTCTTCATTTATTTTTCTTAAGAAGCAAAGTACACTTTCTCTTGATATGAAATCCATCCATGGATTCATACTAGAGATGGATGCGACTTCATGTCATGTGGTTTTCGATTAGGAAATGGGGATTGATTTATTTTTGGATCTTCTTATGCCCATCTCGAATACGAAAACGTCAACCTTTACTTGCATATTAGAGAACCGTTACTTTTCGCTTTTGCAAATCGGAACAAAAGCTCTCTCTCAAGAATTCTCTATGATTTGACACTCTGTATTTCCGTAGAGCCGGTTTTAATTGTTTTCTACAAATTTTTCTCGGGTTATTCAATACAATTTTGGTTCATTAAACCCGTAGCAGATAGATTTGTTGAAATTGGTGGAAAATGGTAAATATTTTTTTGAGTTTCAGATTGTAGGACATCATAGTTTCCGGGAATCCCAAGTTGACCGATTTTCTTCCGGTTTGAAGGGTTCTTTTCCGGTAGAAATTTGAATTTTTAACGGTTTTTTGCGCGTAGCGGCTAAACGAAGCGTCCTACGGGGTTCATATGTATGACCGACCCCCACTATTTTGACATTTCCTACCTTCCTTTCGTACGTCATTTTTCTCTAAATTGAGGTTTTAAAGGTGTGCATTCAAAAGATCGGAAAATTGATAAAATTCAGATTTTGAATTTTTAACGATTTTTTGTTCCTAGCGGCTAAACGAAGAGTCCAACGGGGTTCATACGTATGACCGACCCCCATTTTTTTTAAATTTCCTAACTTTGAATCCCAAGTTGACCAATTTTCTTCCGGTTTGAAGGGTTCTTTTCCCGTAAAAATTTGAATTTTTAACGGTTTTTTGCCCGTAGCGGCTAAACGAAGCGTCCTACGGGATGCATATGTATGACCAACCCCCACTGTTTTGACATTTCCTACCTTCCCTTGATACATCATTTTTCTCTAAATTGAGGTTTTAAAGGTGTGCACTCAAAAGATCGGAAAATTGATAAAATTCAGATTTTGAATTTTTAACGATTTTTCGTTCCTAGCGGCTAAACGAAGCGTCCTACGGAGTTCATACGTATGACCGACCCCCAGTTTTTTTAAATTTCCTAACTTTGAATCTCAAGTTGACCAATTTTCTTCCAGTTTGAAGGGTTCTTTTGCTGCAAAAATTTGAATTTCATACGGTTTTTTGCCCGTAGCGGCTAAACGAAGCGTCCTACGGGGTTCATATGTATGACCATCCCCCACTATTTTGACATTTCCTACCTTCCTTTCATACATCATTTTTTTCTACATTAAGGTTTTAAAGGTATGCATTCAAAAGATCGGAAAATTGATAAAATTCAGATTTTGAATTTTTAACCATTTTTTGTTCCTAGCGGTTAAACGAAGCGTCCTACGGAGTTCATACGTATGACCGACCCCTATTTTTTTTTAATTTCCTAAATTTTTCAATACATCTTTTTTCTCTGAATTGAGTTTTTAAAAGTGTGTCCAAACAAAAGTTATGATACATGATAAAATTCAGATTAAAATTCGTAAACGCAAAATCTCGCGTTTTTCGGAAAAATTTTGTAATTTTTTATATATTGGAAACTCAATTTGTATATTTTTTCTTTAAATCAATAGAAAATACTATTACATAGAAAACAGAACTTTTTGAGTAAATTTTACTCTCCAATGGTACACATTTTTGTTTGTGTTTGTTTTGTGCAAATTTCAGAACATCAAAATTGTTCATCACTCATTCCCTATTTGTCAATCAAACATCAACATCAATTCGCGCACTGTCTGTTCTTTGAACGTTAAAGACGGTCAAAGGCGCATACGGCCCATGGATCTTTTGTCTGCTGTTACGTGTGTGATGTTGGAAAAAAATGGGTAGAGAGTCACATGGGATCGCGACATCTGGTAAATTATTTTGTCTGTGATTAAACCTTAACTTTTTTTGTAAGTAGAAGAAAGTAATATTTTTCAACAAATTCGCCGAAAATAAATTTACACGGCTAACGTGGGCGTATTGTTCATGTGGCCGATCGGATCGGATTAACCTCTCAAATATTACTGTGCCATAAAAAATTTACATCCGGTACTAATCGAAGAACAGCAAAAAGTTAACCAGTTTTGTTTGAGTTTCAACCGGCAATCTATAAATCCTTATTTGTTTCATTGTTGTCACCGAACATAGGATAAATTTCCATTTCTTATAACTACTATATTTCAATTTTTTTGTAACTTTAAAATTAATAGGTGCTGTAAAGTTTAGTAATAATTCCAAAATTGTCTCTTTTTGAAAGAGTGCTTGAATAGTTGTTTTAAGTTTATTTCTCATTTTCTTATTAAGCACTATTCATACTTTCAATTTATTATCCATTTTACGGCGAAAATTTGTAGCCAAACGTTAATAAAAACATTGTTGAAAAAGTCAAAGATTTTTTGGAAGTTTTTGAACTTATGTTACAATCAAAAGATAACTGCTAAGAATCAAAAATCTATAACTAAAGAAAAACAACACATATATAGTATCAACATATACAGTATACAAAAAATAAGCAGTTTTACGTAATGCCCAGCAAAGCGGGCGGGTACAGCTAGTACAATATAAAATTACACAATAAAAATTTTTTTTTAAAAAGATCTTTCCTTTAACAATAAAATATTAAATGTACTTAAAAGGACAGAATACAAATACACATTGAGCGTCCGAGCTTCTATTTATGATCATACGAATACAGAAATACCGAAAAATTACGAAAAGCGAAAAAAGGTATATTGGTATATTTTAATTTATTAAAGGTATATTTTGGTTGAAATATATTTCAGGCCCAGAATTGATAAGCCCAGGCCCTTTGTAAACACAACTTTATGAAAAGTAAAATACAATTTTAAGCAATATATTAATTTGAGTAAAAATTTATTCTATCTAAAATACTAAAACTGAGGTAATATTTATTAATTATTTTCTGAAAATAATAGTCAATAGTATTTACAGGCTAAATTTATTTTGACTTAAACTAATTTTTTCCTTTTAAGTACATTTTATATTTTATTCTTAAATGAAATCTCTTTTTAAAATCCTTCTATGAACTCAGTCGTGGGGTATGTGATAAGGCAAATTGTTTCGAACGCCCTTTTTGATCTTCCTACTAAGCCAAAATGAAAAAAAATAGGACATGATTCATCAACGTGTAAACTAACTTTTTCCTGAAATTCATTTAAAAAACAAATATAATTACGGATTCCTTACGCAAATTAAAAAAAAACAGTATTTATATGAAAAACGAAGGAAAAATCGGCATGAGCGCTTGCGCGTCATGACAAGTGTGTCTATCCAAGACGGCGACGTGCGCACTGCGCGTGTGCCACGGTTTGACATGGAGAGTCTCAAGAAAATATTCTCATCTCAAGTTATGTAAATCCGTTCATCGGTTGTTTGATTAATTGGATACCTAGATGACGTCAGAGATAAATATTAGTGATTTAATTCGCATTGTATAAATCATTCGTAATTAAGTACTGAGGGTTCGTATAATTGAATACAGTCAGGTAATAAGTACGTAACAATTGAATGTCCCATTCTAAACGTCCTTTTCCCCGTCTTTTCTGAATCAACGAGGTTCTTTCAGGCTTAGATTGTGTCTTTGTTTACATACACCATAACTTAATCGCAAGTATAGATAAAGACGAACAGCTCTCACATTTAACGTTGATTTTGAATAGATTAAAGACTTCGTCTTAATACTAAAATCAACAAGTGCCTTTTTGGAGTTCAAGAATTGAACTTTTAAGGCCATTTTATTTCCCAAAAAGGTATTCTTCCATCAAAGGACCGAGTGCAAATTATCAGTAATTATCCAATTCCCAAAAATGTCAAAGAGCTTCAGAGATATATTGGTATGGTGAATTTTTATTACCGATTTTTACCTAATTTGGCGGAAATTTTGATTCCTTTGCACGAACTTGTTGCTTCTAACAATAGAAAACAAACTTTGTTTTGCTGGAATGATATCCATAATGATAAATTCCAAAAGACTAAACAACTTGTACCTGAATCTACTCTTTTGGCACATCCTAGGCTCGATGCTTAACTCAGTATCACTACGGATGCGTCAGGCTTAGCAATTGGTTCTGTTTTACATCAAGCTGACGACATTGGCGGACGAGTTCCTTTGGGATTTCTCTCGCGTAATTTTTTTTCTCAACATTGGCTTGAAGGAAAAGAGTTCACTGTGTTCACAGATCATAAACCATTAGTGACTGCTCTAAAAACCAAAGCTGAGCGCAGTCCAAGACAAATTCGTCAACTTGGATTTATTTCACACTTCACCAGTGATGTACTACATATTCGTGGAGACTCTAATATTGCCGCCGATGCTCTATCTAGAGTTGTAGACCAAATTGACGTGGTGAATAAACTTCATTTTAACATTCAAGATTTTTATCGAGCTCAACTTTTGGATGAGGAAATTAAATCACTCCTTTCTAATAAAGAAGTTTGCTCTAATTACAAATTGGTAACGTTTCCTTTTACCAACGACCAAATTTGGTGTAACATTTCTGCAAACGTTATGCGCCCATTATTACCGAAACAATTCCGAAAGCAACTTTTTCTAAAATTACATACATTGTCTCATTGTATTAGAGCTACCAGGAAACTCATTACTGACAGATACTTTTGGCCACGTATGAACTCGGAAATAACGTGTTGGACCAAAGAATGTATCATTTGTCAAATAAAATTTCAAGATACACTAAATCCGAGATTGGTACATTCCTTCTTCCGAGGACCCGCTTTGAACACAGCCACATGGACATTGTTGGGCCATTACCAGTTTGTAACAACTATAGATATCTCCTAACTATAGTTGATAGATTTTCAAGATCGCCAGAAGCCTATCCTTTAAAAAATATCACAACAGAGATGGTGTCTGGAACCTTCGTTAGGGAATATATTTCGAAATTCAAAGTTCCTTTAACAATGACAACCGATCAAGGAACTTGCTTCGAATCGAAATTTTTCAATTCCTTGACGAAG
This sequence comes from Chrysops caecutiens, assembly GCA_963971475.1. Classification (NCBI taxonomy): domain Eukaryota; kingdom Metazoa; phylum Arthropoda; class Insecta; order Diptera; family Tabanidae; genus Chrysops; species Chrysops caecutiens. The sequence continues at coordinate 27,394,788 of OZ020570.1, read as the reverse complement.
CTCCTTGGAATAAACCGAATACGGACAACCACCTATCATCCACAAAGCAATGACATGGTTGAACGCTTTCACAGACAAATAAAGGCGGTTTTACAATCCAATTTTACAATCAATAATTGGATAGAGAGGCTTCCTTTGGTCTTGTTAGGGTTTCGGACTGTCGTTAAAAAGGTTTTCAAGTGTTCTTCTGCTGAACTTGTTTATGGTCAGAATTTCAGAATTCCTGGGGATTTCTCTTTTACTTATGAAGCTGGTTTGTCTGTTTCAAACCGATGCACTCTTGAAAAGTTACGAGATATATTTAATAATGTCTTACCAATATCCCCTATTAAACATACCAAGAATGGTTCTTTTATTCCTACTGAATCTTGCTCCCACGTATTCCTAAAGACAGAAGGAAAGAAGGGTTGCTTATCACCTCCATATGAGGGACCTTTTCCGATTGTTACACGAGGCGAAAAATTTTCAAAATTATGAATTGGCCGTCAGGAAAAAACTGTTTCGATTGACAGTGTTAAACCCGCTTTTCTTGAGGAGGCGGATTTAGGCAAGATTGCCAATAACAACAAAATTTCTAAATTTGTTCTTGCCCCCGTCACTTCGGGGGAGAGTGATGTAAGGTACTTCCTAAGGGAATAATAATAACAAAATAATAAAAAATTATTTTAAAGTAAAACACCTTATTATTACTTACCTTAGTGTTTATCAATCTCGTTAGGTTAATATTGTATAAATTTAGATCTAAGTAGTTTAGCTTTTCTATACTCTATGGAACATTGTCATTTTTAAAAAAGTATAATTAGAGTAGTAATAATAATTTATTATATCCGTAAATACTATTATTATTTAAACAAATGTATAAAATATAATAATAATAATTATATATATTAATTGAAAAATGAAGGAATATTATTCAATCTAATAAGAATATCAGTAGATCAACATAATCTACACCCATCAACCACAAGAAAGTAATGTATTAGAGGGGATTCCGGAACAAGGTAAAGTATTCCATCTGAATAAAATCAAGCGGAAAACCACCGATAATATCATGAATGAATCTCAAAAGTTGAAAGCTGAAGAATCCGCATAGTTCTTTTTGTTCCCCTTTGGAACTAACGGTTTAAAAGAAAAAAGACTGGTGAAAATTACACCGTTACAGTGATACGGGATTTCAGCGGAACAATTATCTGTTCTATGCGTTATCCATGTATGAGTACTATAGAGTGCAGAGTAACATAAATGTTTGTGGGGAAAAAATTCAGCATAACGATGGCATGGTAGATGATGTACATTTGTATGTGAAGAAGTTGAGAGGGTCTTCCGCGTATTGGAATACTGCTTTTTGTGAATTGTTGGCACAGATCAGATGTCTCGAACCCCCTCATTACTTTCTCACATTAAGCTGTAATGATCTGCATTGGGAAAATATGCTGAAGGCTCTTTCGATTGTGGATGGCCAAATCAATCGAGATCCTGGGAGTATTTCGACTTATGAAGCGCATTGTCTAGTCGAAAAATATCCAGTAGTTATCAGCCGACAATTCATGATTCGGGTTAATGCAATCATGCATTTTCTGAAATCAAATCATCAGGTAATGGGAGGAAAGGTTACAGATTATTGGTGGCGTATTGAGTTCCAAAATCGAGGGTCTCCTCATCTACATTTATTAATCTGGGTTGAGAACAATTCTGATTTCAATACAGAAGAAGGGATTAAGCGCATTGACGATATAATAACGTGTGAACTGCCAGAAGATCCTGAAATAAGGAAATTGGTGGAAGGTGTACAGATGCATCGCTATTCACATTCTTGCTATAAATATTCCTCAGATCATTGTCGCTTCAATTTCCCACGAAAGCCTAGCCAACAGACAAGAATCATAGTGAGTACGTCCGGCGAATTTATCACCAATGCTGGACGAATGAGCATATTAAAACGGAAACCCAATGAGGCAAACGTGAACAATTATAATCAAACGCTTTTGAAAATGTGGAAGGGCAACATGGATTATCAGGCTTGTGGTTCTAATGAAGCGATTGCCGGTTATCTCGCAAAATATTGCTCTAAAAATTAACCCACTACTTTAACATCCGGACTGAGCGAGGCCTTCAGCAAAATTAGTTGAGAAGAACAAAATACATCGCACATGCTGTATAATATAATATATGCATGAAAATTCTCTGTGAACGTGAAGTTTCGGCCTGTGAATGCGCATATCGCTTATGTCATTTACAACTAAAAGAAAGCTCCAGAAAATGTATGTTCCTCAACACTCGCAAGCAAGAACAGCGTTATTAAATAGTGCAGTTCACAGAGAAAAAATCAACCGGATTCCTTAATACTATATTCGAACGTTATGCAGCACATCCCAACGGTTTGACAGAGAATTACGATTTTGATGGAATGTGTTTGATGGAATTCGCAATGCTCTTCGAACCAAATGACAATAAAGAGCAGTTTTTACACGAAGATGACGCTTATGCTCAGCCTCCAGAACCTCCTAGATCACGTCTGATTACCTTGAGCGACCAAACAACAATGAAAAAACGTAACATCCCAGCTATTGTCAGAGTTCCCTATTTCACAGAGCAAGCAGATTCAGAAAATTACTTCTACAGTCTTCTCCTCCAATATATGCCATTTAGAAATGAACAAGAACTGATGCTGAGCTTTGAGATTCATTCATAGCTTAAGAAGAGATTCTTCTGAATTCTAACACGCACATGGACATTCATCGTATACGTGACAAGAACTGCAAAATGCCTTAAATAAAGCGCATGCTATGCGTGAACTTGAAAACCCGATTTTAAGTGGCGATGAAGATTAGGGATGTAGAAAAAATATCGATATATCGAAATATCGATATTATTTGTTCGATATATCGATATTTAATTTTCCGATATATCGATATATGGATATAAAATTCTTACTATCGAAAAGGTATGAAAAAACGATATTTTTTCAGACCGACATATATATTACTTCTACCGTGAATAAGGAAAAATTATCTATATATAAATAGGCGACACGTTTTTTTGTTATCCCTTTTACAGGAAACCAGGTTGACTTACCAGCATAAAAATTATACCATTCGAAAGATAAGTTTTTCCCCTATGTGCATCACCTAATTTTTTTTCTTAAATTTAATTATAAATAAGTTTAATTTTAAATTGAAGTCAAAAAATTAAATGGGATAGTATGTGTGAATTGAGCACACGTATAGCGTAGATGATGCTTTTGGGAAGAATGTATGCGTGTGATTGTTTTGCTTTTTGCCTGGAAATATGCAACCATATGTGATTTTTTGGTTTGTGTCCCCGATAAATGGCAAGTACTAAATTAGTCGAAAATCGAACCAAATGGATCAATCTTCTACTGGGGATACAAACCAATAGAATTAACATATAATTGCATGTGATTGCATTCCTCTACGAAAAACTCAATATATACAACATACTTATTTAACATTATCATTTGCATAGATCATACGTTCGACTGAATAACCAACCATTTATGCCAAATACATGCATTCTTTTCACTCAAACCTAATATCTATGTCAATGATAATGTGAGCGATGTGACAGCAGCCATATCACAGACGATATTCAAATGTTCATTCTTTTACTTTTTGCCTGGAAGGAGGCAATCTTTGGCTACTAAAATTGCATTTTTCCAGACAAAAGCTGAAACAATGAACATATGGCCACAGACAATAATATGGATGCATTACCACCGACAAATTTAAAGAAATCGTTTACTTATACCAGTGTTTTTTGCTAATTTGATAAAAATATATGCAAATTTTATTTTAGAAAATATGGAAAATCACAATTTAACAGTAATTTCTAGAAAACGCGAGGTTAACTTTCACGAATATTTATGGAAAGCGAGCGAAAGTCTGAATTTTATCATATTTCCAAATTTTTGTTTGGACCCACATTTAAAAACATAATTTAGAGAAATATGATATATGGCCAACAGTTGGGAAATGAAAAACAATAGGGGTTGGACATATTCCCTAGAATGCTTGATTTAGCTGCTGCGATCAAAAAACTGTTAAAAATTCAAAATCTGAAATTATATCATTTCCAAACTTTTGTCTGCACACCTTTAAAACCTCAATTTAGAGAAAAAAGAAAAGGTAGAAAATGAAAGTTGGTTCGTTTGTACGAAAATTCCAAATATATTTTATTTACAATATATATGTATTCCTCACAACCTCATTATTTAGTAAAAAACCATATGATCCACGGTCCTTATGGTTTATTGAATCGTATCCCCGTTGTTGGAATTTTGGAGAGGGTTTTTTCTCTTCACTAATCGAACATCGAAAACTAGATCGATGGGAATTTTCTTATCCCACAATTCGTTTATGATGCTAATGAATTTATTTTTGAAGCTTTCCCCAAATCTCCATCAGTGATCTTCCAGTGCGTTCGTAACTTTCCCTATCAGTCCTTTCCCAGAATTTCTATCAATAATGCTTATTTTCCTGTTACAATCGTTTAATTCTTTTTACAAAATTTCTTGTTACAATTGAATATTTACTTTTAACAAATTTTCTTTCAACTATACATATTCTCCTTAACAAAACCTCTCTAGAATGTCAAGCAATAATACAGAATACCCCTTTACAATTTATTTTGTTTCTGTTTAATGGATCCACTCTCAATAAGTTACCCTTCTTTAACAATTTCTCTCTCAGAACAAAAACTTCTCACAGTTCGTTTACAAATTCTCCCCCAAAATTCTAATTTTAATACAAAAACTCTCTTCTATTCCTTAACTAATTCACTCTCGAAATTCTATTTTCAATACAAAATCTCTCTGTTATTCTTCAACTAATTCGCTCTCAAAACTCTATTTTCATTACAAAATCTCTCTGTTATTCTTCAACTTATTCTCTCTCAAAATTCTATTTTCATTACAAAATTTCTCTCTTATTCCTCAACTAAATCTTTCTCACAATTCTACAGTCAATACAAAATCTCTCTTTCATTCTTCAACTAATTCTCTCTCAAAATTCTATTTTCATTACAAAATTTCTCTCTTGTTCCTTAACTAAATCTCTCTCAAAATTCTATAGTCAATACAAAATCTCTCTGTTATTCTTCAACTAATTCTCTCTCAAAATTCTTTTTTCATTACAAAATTTCTCTGTCGTGCCCTTACTTTTTTATTGGTTTCGCTGCTCTCTTTTTTAACAGATAGCATTTTCTCTCCATTCTCAGATTTTTGATTCGTTTTCTGGCTGCTCTCTTCTCCTCCTTTGTAGTCGCTAGGATAAGATCGCGTTGAGCCTCCTGGAGTTTTCTCTGGAAGTAGGCCTCCGAACCAGAGCGACGCTTCTTAGGTGGTGGAGGCGCGGGAGGGTCCGTGAGCGCAAGTCGAGGGTGACGCTGGCGATACTCCTCGATGGAGATGGGTCGAGGTCCGGCGGTGGGGTCCTGGAGTGCTTCTTGTAAGGTTGGTAGGGGTCGACCAGGCATCTACGGCGAGAGAGTGAGGGGTGTGAGCGTGTTGCCTACGAGGGCAATTCAGGTCTTATTAGGTAGCTGACTACGAGGTCAGGTTACCTTTAGGGACGGAGTGCGTGAGCCTGGACAAGACGGTTCGTGGCTGATTGGTCTTCCTTCTCTGGGAGTCTTCGCTGGAGTCCTCAGTAGGGTCTGCACTGGAGTTCCCTGGTTGTCTTCGGAGGTGTCTTCAGAGACGTCTTCGCTGGTCTCTTGGCTGAGGTCTTCACTGGCGTCTTCACTGAGCTGCTGGTTGGCCGGTCATCTGTGGCGACCACCTCTGATTATCTCCTGATTCACACTGCCCTCATTGAACTTTTCAAACGCTATTTATTTGATAATTTGTGCTGTTCTGGCACCCTGGTTAATCGAACGCGATCGATGACTCCGCGAAATCGTAGTCATGTGACACACTGGTGATCCAACATACTCGGTCTTTGACCCTATACCGTTTGTACGATCCTATGTATTTGCACTCCACGTGCCGGCAATGATGACCATCTGGTGCTGATGACCCTGAATGTGCATAACTGCTTATTTCCATTTGTTTTCCCTAACTTTGCATTCATTTCATTATGACGATGATGGCATTGACAGCGCATAAATACCTGTGACCCTGAAAATACCTACTCAATTCATTTGGTTTGCATATTCATGGAATTTCATTTTCCATGTGCATTCCATTGGTGTCGGAATACAAGCGTCTATGCTTGTTGTCGCCTCATGCAGGTAAATGCTGAGTCAGCGTTTTTCCATCGGGGGAAACGATGCACTCGTTGCTTTGGTTTTTCAGGCGGATCAAAAAGGGGGGGGGGGCTGGTGGGGATAATGCCGATTATCATCAGTCGTCGCGTGTCCGTCGAACGGTAAAGGTGTGACTTTGAGTGAGTACTAATTTGATTGTTTTCGATTGTCGTGTGTGCTTTTTGTGTCCTTAACATTCCTTCCTCCTTAAGAGAGTCGAACGGTAAAGGTGTGACTTCGAGTGAGTACTAATTTGATTGTGTCCGATTGTATTCGTGTGTGCATTTTGTGTCCCTAACATTCCTCCCTCCTTAAGAGAGATCCGCCCTCTCTGAGAGAGAGTTTTTGAGAGTTATTGGTTTACAATGTGGTTTAGCCCAGCCTATTTGTTCTTTGTTTGTACATTTGGTCAATTAATTTTAACCTTTGAGAGAGCGCCGTATAATGTTTGTTTGTTTCTAACATTTTGAGAGAGGTACTTATAATTGTTAATGTAAATTTTGAGAGAGCGTGGGTTAGCCTAACATATTTGTTCTTTGATTTGTAGTTTTAGTCAATTAATTTTAATTTTTGAGAGAGCGTCGTATAATGTTTGTTTGTTTCTAACATTTTGAGAGTGGTACTTATAATCGTTAATGTAATTAATATAATGAGAGTCTAGTTTACAATGTTGGTTTACATAATATGTCTGTTCTTTATAGTTTTGGTCCATTAGTCTAAACGTCTCTCGCTTTTTTTTTTTTTTTTTTTTTTTTTTTCTTAAAATTTCTGGGAATGGACCTTCAAGATATGGATCAGCGCCTACTAGACCGTACAGTTAAGGAGCAGCTGGAGAGGCAGAGAGCTTTTCGGGAGACCGAATTCCGCGTGGGGTATTTGCTGGCCCGGGAGCGTCGTAAGCGTGATGAGGAAGCTCGACTTTGGGATGAACAGCAGCGTCTGCGTCCGGAGCTGGACTTCGTGGAGGTGGATCATCCACCTTTCGTGATTTATCTTGACGAGAGATATTTCAAGTTTTCATGTACCTCGGATACAGCTGTTGAAGCCCCCGATGTCCGTGTGGATCCTGTTGTGGGCAACCCCCGTGGGGTTTGTTCGTGTCGGTCGATTATGGTGGCATATTAGGTATGTCTCGTTGACTGCTGTACACTGGAATTGGAAGTCTATTTCGGTCATGGCGAAGTTAAGTTGAGATCGACTAGTGTTCAGGAAATACGCTGACTCTATGTCGTATATGTAGAAACTACTATGGTTTGTGGCAACTGGTAGCGTGTACACCCGGTTTATTGAATAGTACACCGTGTTTATTAGTGGGATTCGTACTTGGACCAGTATCCCATCTTCTCCAAGTCACAATCGACTTTTGCTTTTTTCTGGAGGTTTGGAAAGTCCAGTCGGGTCTCCTCTCCATAGTGGGTCTTCGTTACGTTTGCATAGAGCGCTTGAAACTGATGGGATGGTAGTAGTAGCGAACTTAATTCTCTTCTGTTTGTGGCTTCCGTCAGGATGAAAAAGTCCGTTATTTCGAGGTAGATCTGTTGTATTTCACCTAACACCATCAACATTACCTCGTTTTGGACGAGTGTATTATATCTGTCCGTCATCTCTTTGCTGGATTCGTTCATCGACTTTAACGTTGCTCGCATTACCGTGACCTGTTGGTTGGCGAAGTCCAGGCTGTGTTTATGATCGCTCTCTAACTCATCCAGTTTTTCGTTTATCGGCTTCGAGTCATTATCGTCCATTGTGCCGAATAATTTCTTCATCACTCTTCCCCCTAGGTTTATGAGTCCTCTCCTGCTCCTTGGTCGAGTATTTACAACCATGTCGACTTTTTCTATGAGATCGTATATTTGTGTGATTTGTCCTCGGAGCACATAGTCCCAATGTTGGCAGGTTTCTTGTCCCGCTAAATCGTTTACGTTGCTACACATTTGCTTAACGGCTCGCTCGCTTTCCTTTACGAATTTAAGTGGTATTTTCCATGTTGGTTTCCTGATGCGTGTTATTACCGTCCAGTGGTCGTGGAACGTTTGTGCGATCCCGATGGGCTCGAATATTATTCCTCTTTGGGTCAAGGTATGTATTTCAACTGGCTCTGGGTTGGCGCTGATCGTGGTTAGCCAATACAGGATTAGTAGTAATTGGTACCTAGGAAGAGGCAGAGATTTGGTTGATTATTTTCTTGTCGTGGTAGGCCGTTTTGGTTGCAGTTTAGCGTCTTGCCCAGGACGGGTTTTTCTCTTAAACTCTAATTGAACAGTTTTAAACGGTTGTTGTGTACGCGTCGTTTCTTATTCCCTATTTGCAGAGTTGTATTTATCGGGCTATTAATGGCTACTACTCTATATGGTCCTACCCAAAACTGCGATAACTTATTTTTTCTGGCTCCGGTTTTCATTAATACCTGATCCCCAACGTGTATTTGTATTGGATTCGTTTTTCGGTCGTAATATTCCTTTGATTGTTCCTTGCTCCTCTTTATTTTGTCTCTCGCTATTTGGTGTGCTCGTTGCAATTTGTTTCGGATTTTCAAGTAATAGTTTTCGTGGTCGTAGATTGGTTCCGGTTCCTTCTTCAGATTGTTTGGGACAGTGGCTGAGAATCCATATAGGCAGTCCATTGGTGTTAGCTTGGTAGTAGCGTGGACACTATTATTCTTCACGAACATTGCAGCTCGTAAGTGTTCATCCCATGTTGCCTGATTGTCGTCGACGAAAGTTCTTAGGTAGTCCACCAATTGTCTGTGGGATCTTTCCAGTGCTCCATTGGTTTGTGGGTGATATAGTGTTGTTTCTATCTTTCGTACTTTGAACAGTTTGCAGATCTGACGAAACATCTCCGATGTGAAGTTCGTTCCTTGATCCGTGATCAGTTTCTTTGGGATTCTGTATCTGGTGATGATCTCCTCGACGAATGCTTGGGTCACTGTCTCGCTTCTATGTTTGATAGTGGTACCACATCCATGAATCTGGTTAAGTCATCCTCAAAACTTAATATGAATCTATTCCCATTTGTTGTTTCAGGTAATGGTCCCACAATATCCATATATACTTTGTCAAAAGGCAATTTCGCCATGTCCGTTATAACCATGGGTTCCCGGTGTTACCGAGTTTGTTTATTTACTTGGCACTTCTTGCAGCGTTTAATGTAATTGGCAATGTCCTTTTTCATGCCTTTCCATACAAACTCGCGTTTTATGCGTCGATAGGTTTTATGGATTCCTTGGTGTCCCCCAAGTGGTGCGTCGTGGTAGTCGGACAATATAATTTTTAACTCTTGTGGGTCAGTGAGTGTTCTGACCTGGGTGTTGATTCTGTTTTCGTCAATTACGATTTCCTGCACTTCGTCCTCCTTGGTTTTGGTTCCCTCATTCACCGGGTTGGGGTCCTCAACATTTGTATTTTCTGCCTCTTTGGCCTGCCTACGTGTCATTACCATTACCTCGTAGGGTATGCGGCTTAGCGCGTCAGCATGACTGTTGGTTTTCCCTTCTTTATATTCTATGTCAAACGTGTAGTCCGAGAGCTTGTGCCAGAGTCTTATTATCCTACTAGTGGGGTCTTTGATTCGTATCGCACCTCGTAGTGGTTTGTGGTCTGTGTATACCGTGAACTTTCTCCCGTATAGGTAGCTTCTGTAATTCTTTACGGCCCATACAATTGCGAGTAGCTCCCTTTCAATCGTGGAATAGTTCTTCTCTGCTGCATTAAGTGTTCTGCTAACGTATGCTATCGGTTGTTCTTGTTTATTTGGGCCCTGAGCTAGGACAGCCCCCAGAGCCTCTCCACTCGCGTCCGTGTATAACTTAAATGGTTCTTCGAAATTCGGGTATCGCAATACTGGTGGTGTGATATGCTTTCCCTTGAGTGTCTCGAAGGCTTTTACACATTGCTCGTTCCAGTCGAACCTAGTAAGTTAGTCCTTTCTTAGTAAGTTGTTTATGGGTGCCGCGATCTTTGAGAATCCCTCTATAAATTTTCTGTAATAATTAGCCAATCCCAGGAATGATTGGACTTGTCTCACCGTCCTTGGTGTTGGGAAGTTTTTTACGCTTTCCAGAAGGGATGGGTCTGGTGCCACCCCATTGGTGCCACACTTGTGACCAAGATAGATTATTTCCCGCTTGAGGAAATTGCATTTTGCTGGATTCACTTGTAGTCTATGCTCTCTGAGGCGTTGTAGTATTTCACTCAGCTTATTTTGGTGATCAGTTAGTTTTTTTTCCATAAACGACAATGTCATCGAGATAGACGAAGCAACGCAGTCCTTGTAATCCAGTTAACACGTGGTTCATCATGCGTTGGAATGTTGCTTGTGCTCCTTTGAGGCCGAAGGGCATTCGTTTAAATGCATAATGTCCGTAGGGTGTGCTGAACGCCGTTTTGTCGCGATCCTCAGCTTTCATCGCTATCTGATGGTAGCCGCTTGCAAGATCCAATACGGAGAAGTAACGTGAATTCCCCAACTGGTCTAGGATATCCTCTATCCTAGGGAGTGGATATGCGTTTCCTTCTGTTACTTCGTTGAGCTTTCTATAATCAACTACTAGTCGCCAGCGTTTCTGCCCATCAGGTCCCGGTTTCTTTGGGACTACTAGTAGTGGAGCGTTCCACTGACTCCAACTGGGTTCCACTATGTCTTCTTTTAGGAGTCTGTCTATTTCTTCGTTTAATATTTGTCTCTGCGTTTCGGGAAGTCGGAACATCTTGCATTTTATAGGGGGTTGTTCCTCTTTCGTCTTTATCTCGTGTTGTACCGTGGTGGTGTACTTCAATTTCTCCCCTGGCAAGTGAAAAATGTCCTGGAACTCGTGTATAATACCTTCTATGGACTGTTTTTCGTCGAGGTTTAGGTCATCCCCTATATTTACTATCTTCATTATCTCTGCTATTCTCTGTTCTTCGCCTTTTCTATCTGTTATCTGTACTCCTTTTTGTATCCCGTAACTTTTTCTTGTCCTCTTTTCTTTGCATTTCTCTACCTCGACTTGTAGCTCTTTTAGTGCTACTGTTTCGTTGGTCGCGTTCATCACTGTAAATTTTACCTTGTCCTCTATTGGTTGTACCAGTGCGTTACCGATGTAGACGCCAGGTGTTATCTCTTTTCCCCTTACTATTTGTTCTCCTTGTATTCGTGAAGATATTTCTACCACTTGTACTGACCGTGGTGGTATATGAATGGTTCTTTGTTCTAGCAATGTTACATATTGATCTTTGTTGGGTTGGTTTGGTTGTCCATTGTGATGGTTCGTTGTCGAAGTGCTTTCGCCTTCCCCGACGTGCGAGTCTAAGGTCCGGTGGTGGTTGTCATATTTGTCAGTATGCCACCATGTTAGACTGTGGTTACTCTTTTCAGCGTCTGTAGACGGAGTATCTTCGTACTCGTTCTGTTGTTCGCTGTCAAATAGAGTTGCTACATCTTGCAGTACTTCTTCAACTTTCGGTATTTCCATCACTTCTTTTGTATCTCGATGTTCACCATGTGAAGGCAAGTTACACTCCGGCGCGTGCGAGCTGCCGTTTTCTGAGTGTCCTCCTTACTTGCGTGTCCTTCGTTGGGAGCTGTTTCATCAACTAGTTGTTCAACTCTCTGTTCATTGTGTAACTTCCCTTGTGAAGGCCAATTACACTCCGGAGCATGCGAGCTACCGTTACTTGAGTGTCCTTCGTTGGAAGCTATGTTATATGTTTTTATTTCGTTCGCCATTCGGTGTCTTTCGTCTGTCTCGAATGGGATCTCAATTGTTTCCCCTTCGTGTGTTGGGAATACCAGTTGTTGGGTTGGTCCCTCCACGTTACAGTATTTCGTTATGAAGTCATTTCCTAATATTCCTACTATGCTTGTGGAGTTTATATGATCTACCACATAGTCGTGGTGTTTGCAATTCCCTTTTTATTGTTCCTTTTGACATTAGTTCTCCGGAAATTGTGTTTAGTGTTACCCTCTCGAGCCGGTTAATTTCTTTGTGTTTACTCTTCTTGATTTCGTTTTCCTTTATTAGGCTGACTTCTGAGCCTGTGTCTATTATAAATCGTAGGTTATGTATTTCGGTGAGATTCGTTGGTATGGTTATTATGGGGATTGCCAGTATTTTGTCGCACCTATCCATTTTATCTGTTACTGGCGACTCGCGGTGCGATCCGTCGCCTCTGCGGAGTTTTCCGCTTGTCTCATACTTTCTTCCATTTGTAGTCGTTGCCACCTTTCCCGTAGGAAGCACCTATCCTCGGTGTGGTCATCCTTCAGACAGAAGTTGCATTGTGTGGCCATTGCACCCCCTGTTACCTGGTGATTTACCATTCTCCTTTGTGTGTTAGTTCCATTTCTTTGACCCTGTTGGTTGTTTGGTCTTTGGGAGCTTCAATTTTGGTTTGTGTGCCCATACGCTCTGCAGTTGGGACAAAAAGGAGTCATTTGTTTTGTTCGGCATTCTGCCATTATGTGTCCCATTTTGTTACAGAAGTGACAGCGCACCTCTCGCCTGTCTGGCCTACCTCGTGAAGTATTAAAACTCGGTCTGTTTGACTGATGGTCTTGTGGTGTGTTAAATGTTCGCCGTGGTGGATATTGGTTGTAGTTCTGCGGTGCGGCTTGTTTTGGTCCTCCCCCAAAATTTCTAGTCTGGCTGTATGTTTGTCTTTCATTTATTTGTCGCAACTGCTCGATACTGTCTTCTTGGCCAAATTGTGTTGGTGGTCCTTGCCTCATGCACTGTTCTGTCTGTTCTAGTCTTATTATTTTGGCTCTTATTCCTTCTAGGGTATTATCTCCATCTTGTAGCAGATGGAATTTATAGTTGGGGTTGGTAATTCCCATTTTAAAACAGTGTAACCCTACTTCTTCTATTTCTGTTTTCAGGCCGTCCCCGCTATTTGCGTACTGTACGGCCGCCGCGTTTTTGCAGGTGTTGATAAGCTCTCGTACCCGTTTAAAATATCCTAGTAGTTTTTCTGTGGGCAGCTGTTGGATGTTTCTCAATTGCGTGTTTAGAGTTAGGTACGGGGTATTCTGTGTTAGGCTCGTCCAGAGGGTAGTGAATATATTTTCTATTGTTTCGTTTGATCCTGTTTGTACTACTTCCAGTGCTCGGGCTCTCAGTCTTGTTGGTAGTAGTCTGGTGAATGCTGCTTTATCCTGTATTTCTGTGAGTGTGTCGTACCCAAGTCTCGCACAGTTTATGAATTCGTTTATTTCGCTTTGTTTTCTTGGGTTGTCCTCGCCCGTTAGTATTGGTACATTGTTGTACAGGATGTTGTTTACTAGTGTGATGTCCGCCATTATTTGGTTATTCTCTGTTATTTCTTGCTCTCCTGACGCTCTCTTTTTTGTCGTAGTTTTTTCGGGTTCCTTTGTTTTGATTTGCTCGGTGTATGTCTCCGGATCCGAGTTTGTTCTTATGTACCGTCTACCGTGTCATAGTTTGACAATTTCTCTTCTTAAAGGTTGTTGTGATGTTCTACTTTCTTCTATTGATGGTTGTTGTATTTCTTTGATTACTATGTCTTGTGTTTGATTGTTACTTAGCATTAATATCTGTTGGTTGTTATCATATGCACTTGGGCTGGGGGTCTTTTCTTCCAGAAGCGCCTACCAGGCTTGTTCCGGTTGTGCACCTTCGTCTGTGTTAGCTTCTTCGTGATTTGGTGTTATCTTGCTAATGCTGAGGAGATCCTCCTCCAGATTGCTCTGTTGTTCTCCTTCAGCTTCTGGTTTATTATCTAAGGAGAATGTGTCAATTCTTTTCACAAATCTTTGTAGTTTTATGCTGAGCGGGAGCTTTGGTGTTGATGTACCATTCAATTGTTTTACTTCTGGTGTTATTTCCCTATTCCTTTGCTTGGGAGATAGGTCCGAATTGCGGCTGCGCCAAATTATGTTGGAATTTTGGAGTGGGTTTTTTCTCTTCAGTAATCGAACATCGAAAACTAGATCGATGGGAATTTTCTTATCCCACAGTTCGTTTATGATGCTAATGAATTTATTTATGAAGCTTTCCCCAAATCTCCATCAGTGATCTTCCAGTGCGTTCGTAACTTTCCCTATCAGTCCTTTCCCAGAATTTCTATCAATAATGCTTATTTTCCTGTTACAATCGTTTAATTCTTTTTACAAAATTTCTTGTTACAATTGAATATTTACTTTTAACAAATCCTCTCTCAACTATACATATTCTCCTTAACAAAACCTCTCTATAATGTCAAGCAAAAATACAGAATATCCCTTTACTATTTATTTTGTTTCTGTTTAATGGATCCACTCTCAATAAGTTACCCTTCTTTAACAATTTCTCTCTCAGAACAAAAACTTCTCACAGTTCGTTTACAAATTCTCCCCCAAAATTCTAATTTTAATACAAAAACTCTCTTCTATTCCTTAACTAATTCACTCTCGAAAGTCTATTTTCAATACAAAATCTCTCTGTTATTCTTCAACTAATTCTCTCTCAAAATTCTATTTTCATTACAAAATTTCTCTCTTATTCCTCAACTAAATCTCTCTCAAAATTCTATAGTCAATACAAAATCGCTCTGTTATTCTTCAACTAATTCTCTCTCAAAATTCTATTTTCATTACAAAATTTCTCTTTTATTCTAATTAGCGGGACATTCCCCTCTGTCGTGCCCTTACTTTTTTATTGGTTTCGCTGCTCTCTTTTTTAAACGATAGCACTTCCTCTTCATTTTCAGATTGTTGATTCGTTTTCTGGCTGCTCTCTTCTCCTCCTTTGTAGTCGCTAGGATAAGATCGCGTTAAGCCTCCTGGAGTTTTCTCTGGAAGTAGGCCTCCGAACCAGAGCGACGCTTCTTAGGTGGTGGAGGCGCGGGAGGGTCCGTGAGCGCAAGTCGAGCGTGACGCTTGCGATACTCCTCGATGGAGATGGGTCGAGGTCTGGCGGTGGGGTCCTGGAGTGCTTCTTGTAAGGTTGGTAGGGGTCGACCAGGCATCTACGGCGAGAGAGTGAGAGGTGTGAGCCTGTTGCCTACGAGGGCAATTCAGGTCTTATTAGGTAGCTGACTACGAGGTCAGGTTACCATTAGGGACGGAGTGCGTGAGCCTGGACAAGACGGTTCGTGGCTGATTGGTCTTCCTTGTCTGGGAGTCTTCGCTGGAGTCCTCAGTAGGGTCTGCACTGGAGTTCCCTGGTTGTCTTCGGAGGTGTCTTCAGAGACGTCTTCGCTGGTCTCTTGGCTGAGGTCTTCACTGGCGTCTTCACTGAGCTGCTGGTTGGCCGGCCTTCTGTGGCGACCACCTCTGATTATCTCCTGATTCACACTGCCCTCATTGAACTTTTCAAACGCTATTTATTTGATAATTTGTGCTGTTTTGGCACCCTGGTTAATCGAACGCGATCGATGACTCCGCGAAATCGTAGTCATGTGACACACTGGTGATCCAACATACTCGGTCTTTGACCCTATACCGTTTGTACGAACCTATGTATTTGCACTCCACGTGCCGGCAATGATGACCATCCGGTGCTGATGACGCTGAATGTGCATAACTGCTTATTTCCATTTGTTTTCCCTAACTTTGCATTCATTTCATTATGACGATGATGGCCTTGACAGCGCATAAATACCTGTGACCCTGAAAATACCTACTCATTTCATTTGGTTTGCATATTCATGGATTTTCATTATGACGATAATGGCCTTGAAGCGCATAAATTCCTGTGACCCTGAAAGTACATAAATACCTACTCATTTCATTTGGTTTGCATATTCATGGATTTTCATTTTCCATGTTCATTCCATTGCTGTCAGAATACAAGCGTCTATGCTTGTTGTCGCCTCATGCAGGTAAATGCTGGGTCAGCGTTTTTCCATCGTGGGAAACGATGCACTCGTTGCTTTGGTTTTTCAGGCGGGTCAAAAAGGGGGGGGGGGCGGCTGGTGGCGATAATGCCGATTATCATCAGTCGTCGCGTGTCCGTCGAACGGTAAAGGTGTGACTTTGAGTGAGTACTAATTTGATTGTTTTCGATTGTCGTGTGTGCTTTTTGTGTCCTTAACATTCCTTCCTCCTTAAGAGAGTCGAACGGCTTAAGAGAGTCGAACGGTTAAAATACATATTCTTCAGCGAAATTTGATTGCTACTTAAATGGGGAAGTTCTTGGCACAGTTAAAAGCCTAAAATATATGTACAAATATGTTTATAAGGGATACGACTGTGCCTCATTACAGTTTGGAAGAGTTTAAGGTAGAGTTGATGGCAAAGTTTATATAGATGAAATCGATAGCTTTTTGTCCGGTCACTATGCTGGATCTACGGAAGATTTTTAAGAAATTCTTCAAAAAATGATTTATATAACCGTGCTTTATTAGCTTTTGAGGAAATTTTGTTCAGTAAACGATTCCTACCGTACTTCAACTAAACTTTTCAGATGTAAGACTATTTTACTCTGTGGAGATTTTTGACGAATATTGCCAGCTATATCTCACGGTACACGTGTACCACTTATTGAAAATTGCCTTACTACATGGTCCGAATTTTCAAAATTCCACAAAATAACTTTTACTCAGAACATGAGCGCTTCACCTCATGAGATTGAATTCGTTGAATTTCTTAAATCTCTTGGTAATGGAACTTTACCCACATTTCCAGATTACAGCCAAGATGTTATTGAAATTGCTTCCCATTTAGCTAGCAACTTTGTAATTGCAGATACTTAGTGCAATGTATCTGAAACCATAAAATCTAACGATATTCTCAATTCGGTTATATTAGCACCCAAATATGAAAACTGCACTTTAACAGTCTGCCCGGAGACGAACGAATATATTTGAGTTCCGATTACATCTTGAGTGATGATTATAGGGAGGAAAATAATTTTCCAGTAGAATTTTTAAACTCAGTTGATGTAAGTGGGCTCGCGATTCCACAAATTTGTTTTCAAAACCAAATTGCATACTTTTACTTATTCGTAATTTGAGTACAAGGCATGACTTGCTTGGTTGATGGTAAACCTATTCGTTTAGTTCAAGTGCAAAAGAAAATTGTTTGGGTTGTGAGATTTTAGCAGGAGTTTTCCGAAACACACGTATTTTGACACAACAAGCAACCCTTAATTATACAAGTACACTTCTGTCTTTTTCCTTTCAAAGAACTCAATTTCCCGTTATTCTGGATATTGCGATGACAATTAATAAATCCCATAAATCCCAAACGTTTCAGAAAGAAGGAATCTTACTCAAACTACCTATATTGTCTCACCTTTAATTGTATGTTGTAGCCAGTAGAGTAAGATCGTTTGATCGATTGCATGTCTATATGTATTTCTGAAACACAAGGGTAAGGTCATTTGGCAGAAGATAAAGAATTCTTACAAAAAGTATTTGGTATGAGAAAATTTTCAGATCTTTTAAGATCCGCAACCGCATCCGCAAGTTTTTCGATAATTATAGATAGGGCCTCATTCAATAAAGATGAACTTTGACGTGCAAAATGAGCTGAAATGATTGCAATCTGAACTAGACAACCTTTTTACTTACAATGCTTCTGTATTTATAGCGCCATGCGTGAGCTATTAGAGTGAGCGTAGCGAACGGCGGGGGCTGGCGAGCGTCCCCCTAGTTATTTATTAATATTTTGAGCAAAGTAAAATTTATCTTTTCAAGAAATATGTGATTAACGATAAATATACTATTTTTTAGAACGCGATCATTCTTTTATAAATTGAACCGATATATCGATATATCGATATTTTTATTGCAAACGATAAATATCGATTTCGATATTTCCAAAAAATATCGATACGATATATATCGATATTTTTTTAATTTTCGACATCCCCATTGAAGATGCAGAAGACTTAAACTTTCAGGATGATCATGAACCCGGCTTGAGCGATCTCGAATTTGAAACTTGTAAACAAGGCATGAATGTTGGTCAGAGAGATTTGTTCAATTTCATCACACGTAATATCCATAAACAACGTGAAGGATCGCCAGGGCGTACTAGAAATTTCATTACCGGTGGAGCTGGTACAGGAAAAACATTAATTTTGAATATTCTAAAAGAAATCTTCAGTAAAAGTGGGCGCTTTAACGGGTGTAGCTGCACGCCTTATCAAAGGCCGCACATTACACTCAATGCTAAAGCTTCCGGTCCAGAAAGGCGGACAAATCGTGAATATTCCGATGCTAACAGGCCGACATTTGAAAGCACGACGATCACAGTGGCGGAGTACCGAATTCATTATCATTGACGAAATATCCATGGTTCCATATGAAATGTTGTGCATGATAGATTCTCGACTCAAACAATTAAGAGACAGTCCCGAAGTATTCGGTGGGATTAAAATTATATTGTTCGGTGATCTAATGCAATTGCCCCCCGTAAGAGGACATACCGTATTTGATAAACCTAGACTGATGAAACATTCAATAAATTTATTGTAAATACTATCATTCTGTGAGCTTGGCCAAAAGTATGCGCCACCGTAGTGATACAACTTTCAACTTGTTGAATGATCTTCGAATCGGTGAGTTCAATGTAAAACACGCAAATATTTTGTTAGCAATAGCTGCAGAAAGTTTGATAGATGAATTCGGTATGGGCAAAGCATTACGTATCGACCCTACAGAAGCGTTGGAGTTTCATCGCAAAAAAGGTGTAGAGATGTATACGCTCAATGCGCAAGACCGAGTTTCTGATCCAATAAAAAATCTAGATGACGTTGAAATTTCAAAACTGCTTCCAAACGATACGTTCAATTCCCAGCAAAATTTTCTGCAGGTACAATCGAACGTCGAATGCTTCCACTAATACTCTGCTGGGCTTCGACAGTGCAAAAGATGCAGGGGTCGACTGTCGATCATGCTGTTATTAACTTCGAACCGAAGGCTTTTGCTCCTGGACAAGCATATGTTGCTCTGAGTGGTGTGAGGACTCTTGCAGGCATACGTCTTGAGGAATTGGATTGTAAAAAGGTGATGGGTAAAGCCGTATGTAACACTACAGCTCTGAATGAAATGGAACGACTACGCAATTTACCCGGTTATAATACTGATTGAAACACACGGAAATGAAATATGATTATTGATAATAATAAATAAAAACAAAGAAGATTTTATTATTGACCAAAGAAAAGAACGTTCCACATAATTTTCTCCCCTAACCTAACAATGCATTAATACACTTGTGCGAAAAGTCAAAAACAGCTGATTGGTTGCGTACTTTTACTATAAATTTGTTTCTGAATACCCTCTAACAACAAAAATACACTTTTCACTCACAAATAGCAAACAAAAAAAATGGAAAAACAAGTTTTTTAAGAAAAATCCTCTTATTATACCGCATTTCAACTAAAAATCGTAAAATAAATTCCTGGGGACATCAGAGGCAATTTCCACAGCGAAAAAGTTTGAGGACCCACAAGGACTTTTGCATTGACTTCATTACATGAGCATGATTAATTCATGAATCAAATCAGCTATGTAGCGCAGCAGGAAAATCAGGTTAGGATGCAACACATGCCAAAATCCTTGTGGGTCCTCAAACTTTTTCGTTGTGGAAATTGCCTCTGATGTCTCCAGGAATTTATTTTACCATTTTTAGTTGAAATGCGGTGTAAAAGAAGGATTTTTCTTAAAAAATTTCTTTTTCCATTTGTTTTTCATTCATAATATTGACCGTAGCGTCTAGAATGGAGGTTTGGTTACGCAACATATTTGCTAAATGTCTTTCGTTGTTCGTTATAGAGTTCATGGTCATGGACACTTCTTCAGCGTATTTAGAATCGAGGACACCAAACATGAAGTTTGCTGTGTTGCCAACGATGTTGAGAAGTCCTCGTCTGGCTCTACACGGTTCCCTCATCCACTACACGGTTAATTTGCTTGGCTATTTTGTGATGAGATTCCGGATTAGACATGGTAGACAAGAAATTGCGCAAAGACACATTAAACATTTGTAGTAGTTCAAACTCCCTCCAAAATGACGGCATGTCATAATATGTTATGGTGTTCCATTCACTGGTAATGATGCTTGCTCTGCCTAAGTTTTCAAAGTAGACACCTGGATTTGTCGTGAACGGAATTATCTTCGCCCGAGGTGCCGTGGCTGGAGAAAGGATGAGACATACCAGCAACACGGTAAAAAGAGCGGAGCGAGCATGTTTTACTGGCGTGGGGCCTTGGTCCACTGATGGTTGCTCCAAAGTTGGTTCCATTTCGCTAACGTCTCGATAGGAAGTGGTGCTAACTGGTGTATTGACCGACGTAAAATGTTGTTTGCAGTTTGAACGTCTGCAACTCTGACGAGTCCGTCTTCGCCTTTCACGACGTTGGTGACGCGTCTCAAAGGCCACTTTAACCGAGGAAGATTGTCCTCCTTCATAATCACCATTGTACCGGGCGTAACGTTTTGGGCAGGATGTTTCCATTTAAATCGGTGCTGAAGTTGATTTAAGTATTCGGTTGACCACCGTTTCCAGAACTTGCTCTTGACGAACGTGACGAGCTTCCACCGAGTCAATAAGTTCGCCTTCTTTGATTGAGCTTGAGGATCGACAAGCGTGGTTATTGGCTCACCAATCGGGCGTGAGGGCGGCGAGATCATTGGCGTTATCGGACATCGGCGTAATTGGACGGGAGTTCAATATAGCTTCTACTCCGACAACAACTGCCTCCATTTTTTCATACGTCAACGAGGCTGACGCAAGGCTATGTTGCATTAGTTTCTTCCCGGATTTGACGGCAGCTTCCCACAGCCCACTGAAATAAGAAGCTCGAGAACGGAAGAAGTGGAAGTCGACTCCTCGAGAGCTGCACTCCTTGCATAGTTGCTCCTTGGAAGTATTCTCGCTAAAGACACTATTGAGTTCCTGCAATTGATTTCGAGCACCGACGAAGTTGGTCGCGTTATCGCAATAGATCTTCCGGCAATGTCCTCGTCGTGATATGAAACGACGCAAAGCTCCAAGAAAGCCGTCCGTTGGTAGATCGCTAACGAATTCCAGATTCACAGCCTCTGTTGCGAAGCAGCAAAAGACAGCCATGTAAGCCTTTTGTTGCTGTTTTCCACGGATCTTGTAGTGGACGAAAACTGGGCCGCAAAAATCGACTCCGGAGTTGATGAATGGTCGTGCAGGTTGAACACGGTCTGGTGGCAAATTTCCCATTAGTTGTGTCAATAGTTTGGGTTTGGCCTAAGCACAACGAACACAGTGTTGCACGCCGGCGTGAGCTAATTTCTTGCCGCCGAGTAGCCAGAACTGCCTTCGTGCGATGGCGAGTAAAGCCAGGCAACCCGCATGCATATTTTCGATCTGTAGTGTATTAAGTAGCATCTTGGTGATCGTATTAGAATTCGGGAGCAGAGCAGGGTGCTTTGCTCGATAGTCGAGATTTCATGAGTCAAGGCATCCACCTACCTTTAGGACTCCATCGTGGTCCGAAAAAGGGGTCAAAGAGCTGATTGAGCGGCCCTTGGAAGTTTCACCATATTTCATTATGTGCTGGAGATCGTCACTGAACCCTTGCTGCTGTACAAGTTTGATTATTAGGGTTTGTGCGTTATCTAGCTCTGTTACTGATGGAACGAGTGAATTGCCTCTGCTGGAACAGTGCTTCGTGGCGTTGGTGAAGCGGAGAACATATGCAATGATGCATATCTCAAGACGTCTGAAGGAGTTCCGATGGTTCATGTCGAGTAGGAAGTCGTTCCCCTTTGTGGCTCCGAGACATGTAGATTGGATCTTAGCCCGTTGCTCTAGAGTGCATTCGTCTGGGTTGGGATTGAGATTGGGCCATATGTCTTGTCTACCATGAAGGAACATTGGACCGTAGAACCACAGAGTGTTGTTGGCCAATTTTTTAGGGGGGACGCCTCTTGATAATAAGTCCGCCGGATTATCCAAAGATGATACGTGTCTCTCATTGTTCAGGGATGCTAGCACGCTGTATGGCCGAGATGCGATTGGCAACGAAAGTGTGGAAGTTTGATGACTCGGCCTTAATCCAACCGAGGACTATTGTTGAATCAGCCCAAAGGAAGATTTGATTATTATTCAACTATAGATCGTTTTTGATGCGTTGTTTGAGTTGGGTTGCCAGTTTAGCAGCGCATAACTCGAGCCGAGGTAATGTAATTTGCTTAATTGGTGCAACCTTAGACTTGGCACATAGCAATCGTACGATGACAACTCTGTCTTGACCCATGGAACGGCTATAAGCTGTAGCACCATATGCCTTCTCTGAGGCATCAGCGAAGATATGCAACTGTATCTGGGATGTGATTTTGTGAGCAAAAACATGTCTGTGGAACGTTATGTGATTTAGCGCACTTATGCCATCTCTAAAGTTGTTCCACTTGGTATGTAATTCTTGAGGAAGTGCAGCATCCCAATCGAGTTTTTACTCCCACAATTTCTGCAAAAACAGTTTAGCTGTTATGACCACTGGCGCCAGTATGCCTAGTTGGTCGAAGATGTGTGCAATGTCCGATGATGCAGTTCGCCTCGTGACCCTTTGTGCAGGAATTAAGGTGCTCCGAATGGCGAAAGAATCCGATTTGGGTTGCCAGGTTAACCCCATCGTTTTGATGCTGTCATTGGACTGGTTACTGAAGTGGCTGGCTCAATTGCCTGATCTTCTGCTGGTATTTCCTTGAGTAGGCGCGGATGATTTGCGCACCATTTACGGAGTTTGATGCCTGCAGTTTTTAAGGACGACATCAATTCAGTTTGCTTCAGTAGGCAGGTGTGCAAGTGATCTGAGCCAGATAAGACGTCATCCACATAAAAGTCATTTTTGAGGGATTGCGCGGCAAGTGGATGCTGGTCCCTTACATTGTCGGACAACATATTTAACGTGCGTGTAGCGAGATACGAAGCTGGAGCGGTGCCATAAGTATCAGTGCAAAGCTGGTAGCACTTCAAAGGTTTGTTAGCATTATCTCTCCACCATATATGTTGGTATTTTTGATCAATGAGTGGACTTGGATTCATCGGTACATTTTTTCAATGTCCGCAGTGAAAACGTATTGGGGAAGACGGAACCGCAGAAGGATTGTGAATACGTCGCCGTGAATTGCTGGCCCGGCTTCTAAAACATTATTCAGTGACTGGTTGCTAGTTGTTTTGGCGGAGCCATCGAAGACTACCCGTAGTTTTGTAGTCGTGCTTTCGGGTCTGAGTACACAATGATGTGGAAGCAAGTA
The DNA here is from genome assembly GCA_963971475.1 of Chrysops caecutiens. NCBI lineage: Eukaryota > Metazoa > Arthropoda > Insecta > Diptera > Tabanidae > Chrysops > Chrysops caecutiens. The sequence goes on along the minus strand of OZ020570.1, from coordinate 27,371,358 downwards.
ATATGGTTTTTCCACCATGGTGTAACAGATTTCCCTCATGTGGCCAAAATTTATGTACTCCTTCATGCACGCGTTTTATTGCTGCCTTAAAGTCCGGTCCCTGGCTAATCTCCTTTGCAGGGAGTGGAAGCGTCGAAGGGCCGTATCACTGGATTCGCCTAATCCATGTGGATCGCCCCGGAACGGTAGTCGAACGACGAAGCGGCCGTTGTTGTCCCTTTTCGATGTCTGGATGAAATATTCTTCACACTTGTTTTCAGCAGCCGTATAATTTGAATAATTTGAGACGTGTTCGGTTTCTTCAAGCTGCCAAAATGTTTGAATATGGGAGTCCAAAGTTTCGTCCTCGCTACATATTCCGCAGTGTGCGTGGTTAGTCATTGAGGTAGGTACGGCGATTCGGCCTGACACGGTCCAACCGAAAACCGTATTCTGAAGCGTGGAAGTTGCTCTCCCAATTTGATTTGACCAACAGAAAGAATTGAATAGAACAGCTCAGCTTCAATAAGAATGTCGATGGGCACAGGATGATAAAATTGCGGGTCATCCAACCTTTTATTACCGGGAATGGGCCAAGATGTTTTCTCAATGTGTTGAGATGGTTGTGGCGAAATTATTTTCGGTAAAACGTGAACGCCTTCGCTTGTACTGTAGTCGTTTATGTTGGAGTGTATTTGGATGCTGGCTTTTGAACGGGTGTTCTGTGCGACAGACCCGATCCCTCCAATCGTAACAACATGTCTGGTTTCATGGAGACCCAACCTCTTTAAAAGCCTTTCCGAGATGAAGTTTAGCTGAGAACCGGAGTCTAACAAGGCTCTTCCCTGAATTTGGTTGGCCCAGCTATCCCTGATCTTGATGAGGACCGTGCACAACAACGTATATGCACCGACAGTTGAGGGAGTGCTGGGACTGAGCGATGCAACTTCCTTAGAACTTGAATCTGGGTGTGCTTTTGTTTCCTCATTTCTTGCTTGTTGTGGCTGCTTGAAAGGCCTTCCAGATGAAGCAAAGTATTGTGCTTCTTGGAGCACTTCTTGCAGTTACCAGAGGGACATTTATAGGAGCGATGTCCCTTCTTAAGACAATTCACGTAGCGACCTGCACGTTGTATCAATTGAAGGCGCTTTTCAGGGCTGAAGTTGAGGAAAGTAGGGCAAGAAGAGAGCAGATGATTCCCCTGGCACGCGAGACAAGACAGCTTGGATGATACTGCGGTTAATGTCCTTTGAGATCTTCCTTTTCCGATGCTGCTGTCGACAGCGGTGGTTCTGGCGTTCTTATTAGGCATGGATTCTAAGGATTGAAAGCGCCTTTCAAGGAACGTGAGAAAGTGCTCCATTGATTGTAGGTTTCTAGGATGTTATAGGACCTGCTCGTAAAGCGTGTGTGAGGCACCATCTAATTTTTTGATGAGGATGTGGAGCAACAAAGGATCCCTGTTTTAAATGTCGATTTTGAGATTCGCCAGACTTAGCAAGCACTCCCGAGTTGTGTCATGAAGCGTTTTGATGGCCATAGCTGATCCGGTGTGGATGACCGGTTGATTTAACAGTTTGTTTATGAGCGCTGCAACCAATAGTCTGTCGTTGTCATATCTGTCCTTGAGCAGGTTCCAAGCAGACAGATAGTTCGCGACGGAGATTGTTAGGTGACTAATACATCACTCTGCTTCACCCGTTTAACTCGTCTTGAAGTACCGCATTTTCTGCGCATTGCCCAGATTTTGGCAATGTGATGGCTGGCAGCTTAACCTTGGGCGAAACAACACTTGTGACTGGATGGGTGGACGGTGTAGAATGTTGTTGTAAGTCTATCATTGCAGACTCTACTTCATCGGACAGCAAAAGATACGCTTCGTGATCAAGTCCAGCAGCAGTAGGGTCGTCTGTCATTCCCCAGATGGTATCATGCAGGGCCTCCAGGTTTTCCCAAAGGCGTTCAATGGAACGGCACTTTACTGCGTACACGACATCGTTTTGTTGAGAGGGAAGGTTTTGGACTGAGTCCAATGCGCGCCTTAACGAGACGATTGCAGCGTTCAATCTCCGTAGCGTGACCTGAAGTGGAGAACTTCCGGCGGTAGATGGCTTGGCATCTTCAGGCTTTTCACAGCTTGATGCATGCTCCATGGATTGAGTGCTTGTTTGACTGCTTAAGCGCTGTTTGACGTCCTCGATAAACCACTTGTATAGCTCCTCTATGTTGGCCAAGTATTTTTTCTGGAAATATGGATGACTGGTTTCGGAATCATATTTAGTTCGAATACCGTAGTCCGTAGTTATGGCCTTGGACTTGTTGACGAGGTATTCGTTGTCTTTGCGTGTCGGAGAATCCTTCTTGTAGTTCCTTATATGCTTCTCGATTTCGTCTCCGGTCTCGTTCTGTTGTTTTGCGAGTTCTTCTATGGAAGTCATTCTTCTAGAGATAGGCTTGGCAAAGCAAGTGCGTCGAAATCAATGAACAGTTCGGAGTGGGGAAGCTCTGGCAGGAGAATTTCCAGTTGGCTACAGCAAACGGTCGTATGGAACGAAGATCTTCACACTGGCTTAGTAAGGGATGCAAGAGCGATAAGATGCCAACTATCCTGATGGATTGATGAGTGTTCGCGTTTTGACGTGAACACGTCTTTAAATTTGCTACCATACGGGGGCAATCCAAAAAAACTAATGATAAAATCATAAACTAATGATACAGTTTGGCGTTGTAGCTTCGAATCTCTGCACTACATCCGAAATTAAATAATACCACTCGATAGATAAAGGATCAAAGAAATTACTAGGATAAGCGAGATCAGTGGCCCATTGCGGAGGGGGAAGCGCCGAAAAATGGGGTAATTTTGTACTAAATTTTGCCGATTTTGAATTTGAAAATCGAATTCAAACAGCCAGGCTGGCAGAATCGCCAGCAACACAAAAATTTCGCCAGTACATGTGACTGTGCAACCGAACGTCAACGATCGGTGTCACCCCACCGAGAGAGTGTGTGTGGCGCCCGCATGCGTTTGTTTCTCATCGAAACAAACACATGCGAGCGTCACACACGCTCCCTTTGTAGGGTGTCACCGTATGGTCAATGTTTTTTGCACAATTTTGTGCCGTGGCGAAATTTTTGTGTTGCTGGCGATTCTGCCAGCCTGGTTGATTCAATTCGATTTTGAAATTCAAAATCGGCAAAATTTGGTGAAAAATCCCAATTTTTCGGTGCCTGGCTTTGATTTGACTTCATATTGAAAAACCGCTAAGAACAGGCAAATTGCTACTACTTTGTCGGTAGCGGTATCATCAACCGTGTATTATTATGAACAAGATCCATATGGATCACGAACGTAATAGATCTTTTAAATGTATTCCAATAACAACACGTGATCCATCATCAAGTCAAAGCCGGTGGAGTCGCTATATATCGCAACATCAATAGCTACACTGATTGTAATTGAATTGACATTTCGGAAATTTATTTGGAAATTAAAAACCCAAAAGCAGGTGATGTCTGTCTAGTCTAAACATAAAGGCCAATGTCATCTTCAAATTCATACTCGGGTGTGTGTATATCAACCCGGGCACAGCGTTAGCAGATATTAAACTCTTAATGATACAATCGTTGTTAAAATATTCCAAAAACATCGCTAAAATGATACCCTATTACGAGCCTGATCTTACTACACCAGTTATGATAGTTGGAGACTTTAATGTTGATGTCTCACAAAACTGTTCATTGCCTGACTTCATGCTCAGCGAGTTCAATTTGTTTTATATTGAAACTTCTCCAACAACGTTAGGTAATACCTGTATTGATTTAACGTTTACCAGAAATCTGGATGTATCTTGTATGCCATTTGTGTCGTACTTTTCGTATCACATACCTATAATTAATAAAGTTATGTTGTAACAAAATAATGATTTGTTTCCTTGCTTTTGTCCTAAGTATATAAATAAAAATATTTTATTAAAGAAATATTACCCGTTACATAAACGTGTTCACGTATAACACACGGCCGTGTCCATGACACAGCCACACTCCAGCTTTTTAACGAATTGCCGCGACGATAAACGATTTAAAATTCGCGTAAACGTAACTGGTTTGGAGTTCGCGTGACGTGAATCACGTCGGGGTCACCAATGTTAAGCGCAGACTCCTTTGTCCGTGCTTAGATGGAACTAGCTAGGGTGTATTAACACTAACTAATCGTTTCAGACTCCCTTTCAAAGATGAAAGTTGTAGGCTAAATCGAGGTGTTGCACCAAGACTTATTGTAATGTGTGCGAGGGTCTTAGACCGATACACAAAAAGAAGAGGACAAGTAAAAGGTTCGAGGTTCTATTGATAACTGATTGTTTATTCAAACTTTACCGAGTGGAAAAAAAAACTTTACTTGCCTAGGAAAATTATCACTTAGCAACTAAATCATTCCCAAAGGTATGAGATAACTTGAGTATCTGTTTCATTGTCGAAATAGTTGAATTTTCAATTATATGGAACTTGAATCAGCTATTTTGACAAAGAAAAAAAAACACGTGCATGTTTGATTAGAACAACGCCATTCCCGGTGGATCATGTGAGTATTTACGGAGTTAAATGATTTGCTGACGGGGCTTTAAGAGCAATGGACAGCCATCCGGTCAAGGTTAGTTTGGATGCGTTCATGAACAATTAGATCTATTATTTGTCAACATTTTTAAGGTTTTTAAAACTTGTCACGACCATTTTCAAGTGCTCCGAGGTTAATGAATTTTGCATCAACCTCCTTTTGAAACCCTGTTCTGCACATTGGAATCTATTAATTTAGATGACATGCGTGTACCAAGATGACAATGCACCCAACCAAATTTGTGTGTGTAGGTGTTGTATTCATCAAACACAGCGAGCAATAGCGATTGATATGAAATGATCCGTCACTTTTATTCTATTGGCTCAACGGAAAGTTCTGTCGTTTTTGAACATCTACAGTTTAATGCATTATCAATTATCGGCTAAAACCGGTTTTCGACTGAAACCGGTTTATGCAGTTAGAATAGAATATAAGTGATGATTTACGCACATTTTGGCATATTTATTTCAATTTGGTCAAACTGTCTAAACTTAATAATGGCCGGCGAAAAACGGAAACGGAATAACGCGATAAGAGAAACAAGAAACTTGTGTGGCGTGTTTGGAGAGAACGCAGTGACAGATCGCACATGCCAAAGATGGTTTGCCAAATTTCGTTTGTGTGACTTTTCATTGAAAGATCAGGAAGGCCATCAGACGTGAATGACGAAGTGCTTCGCACAATGATCCGGACAAATCCCACGCTAACTTCCGCAGAAGTTTGCTCTGCACTTGGAGTTCATCAGACTACAGCCCTAGACCACATTAAAAGGCTTGGTTTCGTGTCCAAACTCTCTGTTTGGGTGCCCCACGAATTGAGTGAAAAAAATTTAATGGAGCGAATTTCAATTTGTTCCACAATCCCCGCGCGTCACAAAAGGGAACCGTTTTTGGACCGTTTGGTGACTGGGGATGAAAAATGGGTCGTTTATAAAAATATCGTTAGGAAAAGGGCATATTTTCTTAACGGGGAGACGCCACCATTCACAGCCAAAGGCAACGTGCATCAGAAAAAGGTTATGCTGTGTTGTTGGTGGGACCGCAAGGGTGTAGTGTACCATGAGCTGCTGAAAGAAAATGGAAAGGTAGACTCTGATCGTAAATGTTCGCAACTGGACGATTAAAATGCAGAAATTCAACGGAAACGTCCATACCTGGCCAACAGAAAAGGAGTAATTCTTCATCACGACAACACGCGACCACATGTGGCAGGAATACTGTGCAAAAAAGTGCTGAGTTGGGTGGGGACACTTTATCGCTCATATTGCACAATCTGATAACCATCTATTCAGATCGCTGCAAAACTTCATTGACAGAAACAATTACATCGATTTCGAGAGTGTTCGGAAGGCTGTGGATGACTACTTTGCCTCCAGAACCCAAGAGTTCTTTTCTAATGGGGTAGACAATCTGCCTGAACGTTGGCATACAGTTTTATCTAACGAAGGAAATTACGTTTTAGACTAATTGTTAATTAAAAATGGAAAAAATAATAAAAAGTTTTCTTCAGAAAAAAACGAAAGAACTTTCCCTTAAGCCTATATCTGTATATATCTCATTCCTTCCATTTCTTTCAATGCATCGTTATTGCATGGCTTTTTTGCATGTAGTTTTGAGTTATCCAATTTCTCTATCCGAAGTCCTTCCAGCGACCTAACTCTGCTGAGAGTGACATAGGCTTGACCATTTGCGAATAGCTTTGATCCAAGGTATACAACCGCGTAGTCCACAGTACTACCTTGCATCTTATGTACTGTTGATGCCCATGATAGTATGACTGGCAGTATTCTCCTTTCAGCGGTTCCGTAACTTAACTTTGCCGAGAACTTTATTGACTTTGGATGTATTAAATGTACGCCATTGTTTCCAAAGTTTACACGTATTGATTGCACATCTTCTGTATACATTTGATCTCGTCTAAAATTAGGCCAGATAATTTCAACGATCACTCCTATTTCGCCATTTACTAATCCCTTGGATCCTTTGTGTGCATTTACTTGGTCATTTGTTGGATATATTCGAAGACCCATTTCAATTGAGAGTTCTCCGGTTGTGTCTTCTTCTCCAGTACTGGAAAGTGATCAGCTCGGAGCTCACCAATTCTTAATGCATTCAAGATGTCGATGAATGATGTGCTTCCCTGTTGTTTCATATTCTCTTTTAATTCAACCAATCCGAACAGTTGCCACAGATGCGTTGCTGGTATCAATCTCTCAAATTCTTGATTTCGTCTGACTAGTGGTAATTGTAACAGGTCACCGAAGAGCAGTCCATTAATACCGCCAAATACTTCTTCATTATTTTTCATCTGCTTCAGCCTAGAATCTTTTATACATAGCATTTCGTATGGGACCATTGATATTTAATCCAAGAAGAGGAACAGAGTGTCTTTCCACCGCAGCCGTAATTTTTTCAGGTATGTTCCAGTTAGCATTGGCATCTGTACTAGTCGGCCATCCTTCTGAACTGGTATTTTCAGAGTGCTATGTAATGTTGAGCCATGAACAAAACGGGCTGCTACTCCAGTCAACGCACAAACTTTGACTACAGGCTTTCCGTATCATCGATTGCAATTTTCTTTCAGCAATTTGAAGAGAAAAGTCTTTCCAGTTCCGGCATTGCCGGTTATAAACTTTCTGAGGCGTTAAGTGCTGCCATTTTGTTGCTCCCGGATGCTACGAGTTACATCTATGAATATATCTTTTTGTACAGCATTCACTGCTCTCTGCGCTGCAAGGAACTGATTATCATTTATTGGTTGTTCGGGAATTTCTTCCTCTTATAATTCATCTATCAGAGTTGGTGGCTCTTGATCCAGAATCTCGAATGCATGTGCTTGGTTGAAAGCAGTCTCTAATTGTCAGTCACGTTCCCGATACAGATCCAAATGTTCACTCAGTTGTCTAGCCGTTGTTCATTTGCTAAGAATGCCTCACGTGCTGTATCAAATTCTCCAAGCAGTTGAATCTCATCGTGAAATGGCACATGTTGAACTAGCAGGCTATAATAATAATTTTCTGGATTGGACGTTCCCACAAAGTATGGTACTCGTACCACTGCTCAAACTCTTCGCATTATCATTTGAGTGTCTCACGATATTAGCCAATATCATTGAACAGCATTGAACTCCAGCGTACTCTGAAGCGAAAACCAGTTCGTTTTCTTGATGCCAGGTAGCTCGCACAATTCTGGCATAGTAAGCATTCTTGTATTTCTTGCTGAACTGGCTGAGGAACTCAAATTATGTCTTGCTCATCGATTCTTGCGTTGTGATGAAATTCTACATTTCCACGGGCGAAATGTAGAATTTCTATTTCTCTTTTTACACTTATTCTATCGACTCTTCTGATATGTTGCCTGATCGGCCTTGCGGCCAGGTCAGGACGTCGGGAGTGGATGGCCTTAGGCCGATCCACTCCGTGAGTCTAAACCAACGTTGTTCCTTAACAGGTGTATATTTAAGACTGTCCTCTAGTACAATTCATACCTTAATTTATACTTAAATCTAACTAGGTCAGTAATTTAAATTTAGATTAAGAATTAACCAGGTCAGGAATGCATAAAACCAAATAAGTCTTGTTGCATCACATATTTCAATAATATTTGAATATTTCCATAACCCATTTAAAATTAATTTCGACATCGATCGATATGCGATCGACTCGACCTACCTCAATGGCAAATTCCGTTGCATTTTCGCTAGAGTCAGCATTTTCTGCTGACTCGAGCGTAAATTTCCCTTCATGAGTTTTCGCATGAGTCAGCGTTTTCCGCTAATTCTGGTGAAATATTTGGTTTTACATTTTCAGGTACAGGTACTTCCAAAAGTTTTTTCAGTTTAGTAAAATTGTTCATTACAGCGTTATTATCAAATGTGACATCTTTGTATAGCGGATTATTGGCGACAAGCCATCGTAATGCTGCAAATACTCTATTGCGTTATATTGAGAACTCTCGGGTATTATTGAACTTCTCAAGGTTTTCAGTAACGATGACTATTCCCGTGTTATCCGTGGAGTTTGGGAGCATTATTGGCAGTTTTTCACTAACTTCAAAGATTTCCTGAGTGAAGAGTACTGCTTGTCCACGGGAACCATATTGTCCAAAGAGTCCATTGAAATTGAAGATCTTCATATAGAGTATTATTCTCGTTAGTAAACTGTTCTGGTTCTGTCAGTTGTTGAATCACTGCAGGAATCGGACCGAAATCTAAGTTGTTCAAGTATGCTTTTGGCGGTGATGACATATTCTGGCTAGTTACATCTTTGTTGCAGCGGTGACGCAACAGCCGTGCAGGTTTCTGAATCAATTCTTGAGGCATGTAAAATGCTACAGCTGTGGCTCGATAATTTGTAATTTGGTTGGGGTAGCAACGCTTCGTACAAATCTCACATATCTAATCGCAACATGTGTTAACGGTCCTTTCAAATATTCCCGCATCAGCTCTTACTGCGGGTCTTAATTCTGCATTGCGCTGATTCATACGATCTAGGCGAATTTATAGATGCTCTGGTATCTCAGCAATTCTAGATTTGCATTGCGTTTTTTCATGCGTTCTAATCGACCTTGGCGTTGTTCGGGTGTCTCAGCAGCTCTAATGTTTGTCTTGTTATGTCTTCCTCGTTCTAATCTTTCACGCTTTGTTTCATCGCCTTCACTAACTATACTTTGCAAATGCTCATATGTCTACTTTTGCAGTCGTCGTATTCGGTGTGTTGCTGTCTCGTTTGTTGTTTTGTTTTGCTGTTTGTTTGTTGGTTTAGTGTCTTTATTTTTGGTCCTAAGAGTAATTTTTGTTTCTAACTTGGTTTCCTTTTGATTTGAAACAGTGATTACATATCTTGACTTGATTATTTTGACGTGAATACGTCTTTAAATTTGCTACCATACGGGGGCAATCCAAAAAAACTAATGATAAAATCGGGGGATACAGTTTGGCGTTGTAGCTTCGAATCTCTGCACTACACCCGAAACTAAATTATACCACTGGATAGATAAAGGATCAAAGAAATCACTAGGATAAGCGGGATTAGTGGCGCATTGCGCGCGGCGGAGGGGGAAGCGCCGAAAAATGGGGTTATTTGGTACTAAATTTTGCCGATTTTGAATTTCCAAATCGAATTCAAACAGCCAGGCTGGCAGAATCGCCAGCAACACAAAAATTTCGCCAGTACATGTGACTGTGCAACCGAACGTCAACGATCGGTGTCACCCCACCGAGAGAGTGTGTGTGGCGCCCGCATGCGTTTGTTTCTCATCGAAACAAACACATGCGAGCGTCACACACGCTCCCTTGGTTGGGTGTCACCGTATGGTCAATGTTTTTTGCACAATTTTGTGCCGTGGCGAAATTTTTGTGTTGCTGGCGATTCTGCCAGCCTGGTTGATTCAATTCGATTTTGAAATTCAAAATCAGCAAAATTTGGTGAAAAATCCCAATTTTTCGGTGCCTGGCTTTGATTTGACTTCATATTGAAAAACCGCTAAGAACAGGCAAATTGCTACTACTTTATCGGTAGCGGTATCATCAGCCGTGTTTTATTATGAACAAGATCCATATGGATCACGAACGTAATAGATCTTTTAAATGTATTCCAACAACAACACGTGATCCATCATCAAGTCAAAGCCGGTGGAGTCGCTATATATCGCAACATCAATAGCTACACTGATTGTAATTGAATTGACATTTCGGAAATTTATTTGGAAATTAAAAACCCAAAAGCAGGTGATGTCTGTCTAGTAAACATAAAGGCCAATGGCATCTTCAAGTTCATACTCGGGTGTGTGTATATCCACCCGGGCACAGCGTTAGCAGATATTAAACTCTTAATGATACAATCGTTGTTAAAAAATTCCAAAAACATCGCTAAAATGATACCCTATTACGAGCCTGATCTTACTACACCAGTTATGATAGTTGGAGACTTTAATGTTGATGTCTCACAAAACTGTTCATTGCCTGACTTCATGCTCAGCGAGTTCAATTTGTTTTATATTGAAACTTCTCCAACAACGTTAGGTAATACCTGTATTGATTTAACGGTTACCAGAAATCTGGATGTATCTTGTATGCCATTTGTGTCGTACTTTTCGTATCACATACCTATAATTAATTAAGTTATATTGTAACAAAATAATGATTTGTTTCCTTGCTTTTGTCCTAAATACATAAATAAAAATATTTTATTCAAGAAATATTACCTGTTACATAAACGTATTCACGTACAACACACGGCCGTGTCCATGACACAGCCATACCCCAGCTTTTTGTAATCGGGTTCGGGTAGCTACTCTTGGTACAAATCTCAACTATCCTATAGCAGAATGTATTGATGATGGTTTCGAATGTTGCCGCATCAGCTCTTACTGCGGCTCGTATTTCTTCATTGTGTTAACCCATACGCTCTAGGCGAATCTGCACCTGTTATTTTATCGCAGCAGCTCTAGCTTGCATTGCATTGTCCACGAGTGTCTGACAAAGAACTCTCCAGAGGTCCTTGTAGAGTGGTAGCAAATTTAACGTCGCCACACTTTGACATGCGCCACATTGAATTAAGAGTCACCTTAGGTTGGGTTTGGTTAACAGGGTGGAGTGATCACACCAGTTGTGCCACCCACTCCCACTCGGTGGCCAGAAGGCTCTTTGTGATGCCCTTTAAATGTTGTTGCCCCCTTCCTCTCCTTTTGTTTTATCCTTTTATCCTCTGCCCTGAGATCTTTCCACGCTTGAGCAAAGTTCCTCAATAGCTGAACATCCATGCCCTCTATTTCCTCCAACCCTCTGAAGGACTTCTGAAGGACTTTCCCCAATATTCGCCCAATTCTGGGCAGGATACACTCTTCACAGAGAATGTTGTTTGTGAGTCCTCATCGTTGAAGGTTTCTCCCGATCGGATCGTGTCCTGTCATGACCATTATGATGGTACGGACCAAGGTCTTTGTTGCACGTAACAAGCTTACCGTTCTTGTCTCCTCAATTCTGGGCCGCATTTGCCTAGAGTTGAAGCAGTCATCTCTGTTGCTTCATCTCTGGCCATGTTGATCTTGAATTATCCTGTCGATGGTACCTTTCAACAATCTAATCTGTGAATTTGTTGAGTTTTTTTCTTCAGTTTTAATTTCGGTTCCGATCCTTGCCAGTTTTTCTGCCTGTTGATTCTCTTTCACATCGCTGTGTGCGGGAACCCAACAGAAGGCTGACTTTGTCACGGATCCTGGATAGTGGTTCTTGGCAACTCCTCACAGCCTTTGACTTGATTGTCTTAGTTTCCAGTGTTCCAAGAGCCGCTTGGCTGTCGCTGTAGATCGTGACTTTCTGAATTCCTTGGTCGGTCAGCTGCTTTAGTCTTGCTCTGTTATCGTTATCTGCTATGAAAATAAATTTTCATAACTTGTAACTACCAATTTGAAAATCAAAAATCAAAATTTAATTGGTATCCTCTGACACGCGCACGTGGCAGAACGGAATCAATGAAAAAATGAATGTGTAGTAAATTGCACACTGTACCGCGGTCCTACACAGTGTATTGCGGTTCTAGTAGTGTACTTATATGTGTGCCACTGCGGTTCTAACACTGCTTCAAGTCAATAAAATAGTATAAGCCAATTAGTTTGTTTAAATTAAAGACACTAAAATTCAGAAGTGGGGTTTATCCATCGTGCCGGTGGAAACTATTGAAGAAAATAGAACGTGTTGCTGCCATTTTTGATAATTCCTGAAGTTTCCTGCCGTGGTGATTTTGAATTACAAAACGTGTGATGAGTAAAGCGACGAAAAATGATATACTTGCGGCCCTGCAGGCACATGAAGTCGACATTCCAGATAACGCTACACTGGCGCAGATTAAAGTGTTGTATGAAGCCCATGTACAACCTAACGTGCAAACTGATGTCGGCGAACACAATGTCACGGTCAGTGCAACTGATGCGCAACATGATGCTAGTGATGACTGCCCAGCATCTACTGCGACTAATACACAACCTGAGATACCTGCACTTGACAGAACTTCTGTTATGTATGTGAACATTACTGCCTCTGATGCAGAAATGGACGCTCAATTGAGTAGATTGCGGAAACAGAAAGAGATCCTCCTGTTGCAGCAAAAGATTACTGGCCTGGCGCGAAATAATTAATCAGCTGCCGCCCCGAGGCACCTAGACATTAGCACCGTAGAAGCCATGGTACTGCCGTTCACAGGAGACGATACATACGATGTAAAGAAATGGATTACTGATCTCGGAGACGTTTTTGGTATATTATGCTTTGACGAGGGCCAAATTAGTGGGAACTAGAAGATTGTTAAAAGGAACAGCCCAGTTATATGGACGTACCATCACCGTACGTACATACGATGAACTGAAGGCGAAGTTGATGGTGAATTTGGTCACCAACACACCACTGACGAAGTTGCGAAGACGGCACCTGCAGCCTGGAGAAACTCTGCATCGATACGTGATCGAAATGCAGGAGATTGCCAACCGCAGAAATATCCCTGAGTTCGAGTTGGTGGACATTATAATCGGAGGAATAGGAGATAACTCCACTGAGGCCACCATACTGTATAGTGTCAACAATATAGGAGAGCTGAAGATCTTACTTAAAAGGTATGAAAGAAGGATCAACTACCGTTCAATGCTGCGTGGTACTACTATCAAAACTTCTGGGACTACAATCTCCAAACCGGTCTACTTTCCATTACCAACCCGACGAATACCTGATGTTAAGCCAGAGAGAAGGATGACTCCGATGCCGTCTACGAGTAAGGAACCTGACAAACGAATCCGATGTTACAACTGTTCTAAATTTAGACATTACCAATCTGAATGTCCAAAACCGAAGAGACCAGATGGATCCTGCTTCCGCTGCGGCCTGATGGGGCATGTTTATAAAGACTGCCCAAATCAACCATAGAAAACTGCTGCTTATGCTAATAGATTTCCCAAAACTGATGATGACGACTCTGATGATTCATATCTCCGTAGGTAAATAAGGACTTTGGACCTGGTAAGTGTTGCTTTTCGTCCATATTTTGATAAGCGTTCACATGTGGTTTCTCTTTTTGATTCCGGTAGTCCTAAGAGCTTCATCGTCGAGGCAGAGGGTCCTTCAGAAAAAATAAAGAAAAAAGAACCGTCAAGATACCGCGGCCTGGGAAACCAAACTATTATGTCTGCCGGAAAAGTGAACTGCAGAATTAAATATAAAAGCACCGAAATTGAACACCAATTTATGATTTTGCCTAATAATTCCTCTTCCTATCATAGGAAGATACAATTCCATCATAGGAAGATTTGTTACCAAAATTATATATACATTTATGTTACGTATTTTATAAATACAGTAAAAATGAATTGTTAACATTGAATGCAAATAAATTAAATTTAAAACCACATGTGTCCGCTGTTATAAATAAATTAAGCACTGCTAGGGTTGGTGTTGGAAGTAGTGTAGTTGAGAGTGAGCAGCTGCTGACAACCTGCGGTCCACAAATAGAGGAAATTGACAATCCTGACTGTGAATCGATTTTTAGAGAAATGTGTGCTGTTGAGGTATCTGAAGATTTTGTCGTTGACATGAACGCTCAGCTGAAGCGAACCCAGACTGAAGCTTTCCGAGACATGTTTGGAATGATGTTGAGGCCTCTGTTAGTGCTCTAACCTATGATAATTTCAGAATGAGGATCAACCTTACGCATGACACCCCTATTTACTACCGCCCCTGCCGTATGTCATATTTTAAGCGTAGAGAGGTTCAAAAATAAGTTGATGATTTACTCAAAGAAAAAATTATTCGTCCAAGCAATTCCCCTTATGCTTCGGCTCTTGTATTAGTGCGCAAAAAGAGTGGAGAAATCCGCAAGTGTGTGGACTACCATCCACTACATAAAATTACCGTTCGGGATAATTTGCCCCTGCCATTAATTGATGATTGTCTTGAGCATTTAGAAGGAAAGAAGTTTTTCACCCTGCTGGACCTTAAGAGTGGATTTCACCAAATAAAAATGCACGAAGATTCAAACAAGTATACATCTTTTGTCACACCTGATGGCCAGTATGAGTACCTGAGGATGCCCTTTGCCCTTAAGAATGCACCTTCCGGATTTCAGCGATATATGAGCAATGTGTTTGGGGAATTAATTAAGAGTAGAAAGCTGGTAGTGTATTTAGTCGATATCCTGATTGCTTCCGAAAATTTTGATAGTCATATAGAAGCTGTAGCTCATGTCTTAGGCCTTCTGCTTATGATGAACTTGAGTATTTAGGGTATCGCGCTAATCACAAAGGAATTCGGCCTAGTGATACCCATCTGCTGGCTATTAAAAACTACCCTTTGCCTAAAGGTGGGAAGCAACTGGCACGCTGCTTAGGACTCTTTTCATATTTCCGACGATTTGTTAAATCCTTTTCGATATTAGCTAAACCGATGACCCAACTGCTGTAAAAAGATACCCCTTATGATTTTAACAAAGCTTGTGTTGATGCTTTTCAGACCCTACGGCAGAAGTTATTAGAATCACCCATACTTTCAATATATAATCCTGATGTAGAAACAGAACTGAATTGTAACGCTAGTGCAACTGGTTTTGGTGCTGTTCTACTTCAAGGGCAGGATCCTCCCAGAGAATCCAAACTACACAGTTATGAACTTAAGGCCCTGCCCATTGTTTATGCCCTGAAGCGATTCCATGCTTATCTAGAAGGTATCCTAATTAGGATCATCACTGATTGCAATTCATTAGCAGAAAGACTGAAGAATCGTACACATTCTGTTAAAATAAGTCGTTTGGCCTTATTTTTGGAGAATTATAACTATACAATTCAACATCGCACTGGCACAGCGATGCGCCATGTTTATGTCTTAAGCAGAGTAGAAGTCGCTGCTACTTATGAAGAATCCGATTTGGATTTTCAACTTCACCTGACGCAATATCGAGATCCTGAATTAACAGAACTTAGGTCTAATTTAGAAAATGGAATAGTTGATGGTTTTGAACTAAAAGATGGATTAGTTTTCCGAAGATCCCCTTCTGATCTGCTGCAATTGTATGTCCCTAGAGAAGAAAATAGGACACTTAGGTGTGAACAAAACCTGCGACCAAATAAAAAAACACTATTGGTTTCCTCAGGTGAAAAATCGGGACCAGAACTTAATTCAAAATTGTCTCAAATGTATCATCTACTGCGCTCCAGCAAAGAATACGCAACGTAATCTGTATAATATCCCCAAAGCTGCTGTCCCATTCGACACTATACATGTTGATCACATACGTCCCCTTCCGTCGCTGCAGTCAAGGAAACAATACCTTCAAATAGTGGATCCATTTTCCTTCTATTTTGTTTTTTTATAAAAACTGGTTCCCCTCTCTTTAAGGGTAATGTGTTACGATCTTGATTTTCTGTATTTATTCTTCTGGCCTTAGATTCTTGTAAATATTGTCTTGCTTTTATTACACTGGATTGTAGTCTATATTTTAGTTCTTTCGCATAGAGGTCATGATTATACATTGGATCAGGACGTTTGTTTGGTATTTCCGTAAGTACCGAGGGAGTTTTACCGAATATGAGTTCAAATGGTGTATACCCATGCACGGTGTTTGGAGTTGTATTGTAACAATACGCGTAATAAGGGGTCCAAGTGTCCCAATCGTCGTGATTTCCGTACACAAAACATCTCAGATATTCGTTCAGGCCTTTGTGATTCCGCTCTAAGGCCCCTATTGTTTCTGGATGTGCCGCAGTTGCAAACAGTTGGTTGATATGTAGGTACCCACATATTTCTTTAAATACCTGATTTTTATACTCCGTTCCCAAATCAGACTTAATGTAGCTCATTGGACCATATTTGAGAATGAACTCATTCACCACAGCTTTTGCTACGGTATTTGCTTCTCTGTCTTTTATGGGTATGACTACCACATACTTGCTTAGATCGCATTGTAATGTTATCGCGTATCTATTATTGCTTTGGTGAAAGGTCCTACCGTGTCTATTGATACTACCTCAAATACCTTAACCGGCGTGGTTGTTAGCTGCATAGGTTCTTTAGTCTCGACCTGATGTTTGTTCCTTGAGCATTTTTCGCAATTATTTACGTGTTTCGCTATAGATTTTTTCATATTTCTCCAAAGATATATAGTTTTTAGTTTCTTATACATTCGGGCCTGTCCTAGATGTCCTCCTGTGGGTGTATCATGATATTGATTCAAAATGTCGACAACTTTTTCTTCATCTGATATATGTATGAGCGGCTTGTACAATTTTATTGAAACGTTTCTTAGACTGCAATTGCATATATCCTTGAATATAGGAACGCTTACATAATTAAAAATTTCACTTTCTGTAGAAAGTTTCAGAGTCTCGGTCTGAACTTCATAATAAATTTCTTCATCCAACCTTCGGATTTCACACTCTTATGCGGATTCCATGGATTCATTTATATTTCTTGTTAATAACCGCTTTATTAGTACTGACTTGCTATCCTGTATTACGATGTTTAGTTCATTCGTGGCGCAGCTGTTCGCCATGAACTTTAATTCTACTACATTTTTTAATGATTCGGACGGAGATACCTCTAGCACTCGCAGTTCATCAGGCTGCTGGGATTCTGTATCCGACCTTTCTGAGTGTCTGGTTGGTTCTTTCGATTTTGACGTCATCGCCCTTGTTTTAACTTGTAGAACACTGACGTTCTTTAAATCCTCTATATCGATTCTAGATAATGCATCTGGTCCAAATTTTACCGTGAAATCGTATTCCTCAATATCAAGTCTCATGCGTGTTAGCTTGGATGATGGGTTCTCCATTGCAAATAGATAAGTGAGCGGCCGGTGGTCTGTTCTTACTACAAATTTTCGACCATAGATGTAAGGTCTGAAATGATTTATCGCCCAATGTATGGCTGCTAATTCCTTTTCGATAACGGACTTATTTTTTTCCCCAGGTGTAAAAGTTGTGCTTGCGAAAGCTATAGGGAGGTCTTTATCTTCGAATTTTTGATATGATATAGCTCCACAGGCCTCATTTGATGCATCTGTCGAAATTATAAACTGTTTTCCGAAGTCGGGGTATCGGAGAATATTAGGCGCCATTAGCGTCGCTTTCAGTTTATCGAATGCCTCTTGTTGCAGCTCTGTCCATTCAAATGTCGCCTTTTTCCGCAACGATTTGTTAAGTGGTAGGGCAATGTTCGCAAAGTTGGGAACAAATCTTCTATAATAGTTGCAAAATGCAACGAATCGCCGAGTATCTTCAGCTGATTTGGGTGTGGGATAGTTCTTAATGGCTTCATATTTTGAAGCGTCGGGCTTAATTCCTTCAGCTGACTCCCGTGTCCCAGAAAAGTTACCTCTGTCTGGAAAAATTTGCACTTTTCAGGATTAAGTTTAAGATTTTTGTCCTTCAGTGTCTCGAATACGCTTTTAAGGTTTTTAAGATGATGCCTGAGTGAACATCCAACGATGATTATATCATCAATATAGAGAAATGCAATGTCTGGAGGCAAACCTGCTAGTGCTATGTTCATCATTCTCTGGAAACTATTTGGACTAATTTTTAAACCGAAGGGCAATCTACAATACTGGTAATGGCCTGAATTCGTTGAAAATGCTGTATACTTTCGTGAGTCTTTCTCTATTGGAATTCGATGAAAACCCGACATAAGATCAAGGGTTGAAAAGAATTTGGCTCGCCCCATTTGATCTAAAATTTCTTCAATCCTGGGTAAGGGAAATTTATCTCCAATTACCTTTTTGTTAAGGTTTCTAAAATCTACTACCAGCCTCCATTTTTTTACATCTTTGGAATTCTTTGGCACTAGCAGAATTGGTGAATTGTATTGCGACACTGAATTTTCGATGATTCCGTCGTTTAACATTTTCTGTACTTGATTATTGATTTCTTCCTTATGAGCTTCAAGAAGTCTATAATTTTTTATGTAGACGGGTATATTGTCCGAAATTTGTATTGATTGCTCATAGAAATTGTTCACTGCCAATGGCTCATCATCCTGGGCGAAAACATCTAACATAACTCTTTCAATTGTTTCCTTGCAAACTCTGGGGTATTCGAGAAGTCAATTTTTGATATTAGTTTAATTGCCCGTTCAGCCTTTGTTCTACACCTTAACACTCTATATTCCGATAGTAGACTTAGCTTTAATTTACTTGCATCGACTTTCACTGTATGGTCTGTTGTATTCAATATTCTGACAATAGGAGTAGCTGCTGAAATTATTGACGCTGCTGTATAAACTTTTGGACATATTTCTTGGTTATGGATTACCCAATCATGCTGATGCTGGCTCTGTAATTTAAAGACACGCATAACTTCACACCTAGCTGGTATCAACAATGCGTCCTTTTCTGGACTGTTCTGAATTGGAATTTCTAAAACTTTATTCGGTAGATATAACGTTAACAGTCACGTATCGTAGTTTATCTGGGCCTTATATTTTACTAAAAAATCTATGCCTAGTATGGCGTCTGCTTCGAACGAAACGCTATTATCAACAACATGGAACGTATGTTTGATCGCGGTGTCACCATGATATATCACGTTAGTTTCTGTAGAACCCATAGAAAGCTGAGTAGTGTCCGCTATTCCTCGTAGTGTAAATTTATTTTTGGGGTAATACATTTGGGTTGGTTTAATTAAGTGTCTTTTAAATAAGGATACATCCGCACCAGTGTCTACAAGAAGAGTACACTTCTTGTCACACATCTCGACGTCAGCAACTTTGAAGTTTGCCAGATTTAAACTTATGTTGTATATTCTCCCAGTTGTTCCTGTCCCCCCAACTGACTTGGGTCGGCCTCTTGCTGAGGGGCTTGGTCTTCCCCCGAATTATAGTAGTGTATCCTTTGATTATTCTGCCCTCTGTTGCCACTAAAATTCCGTCGGTTGCTATTGTTGTGTCCGTTGCGTTGATTATTGAATCTATTATTTGCCTGCCATCCACCACCTGAGGGCACATAGTCATCTTTATTTCTATTTTGTGTGCCCGTGTTTTGATTATTGAAATTGTTTTGTCTTTGCCGCCAGTTACTCGGCCTACTCCAACTTCCGCCGTTATTCTGAAACTTTGGTTTATTTTGCCTTTCTTGTGCATTAAAATGTAACACATTGGCTTTTACCGGCTTGTCTTTGGCAATTGCCTTAGCTGCAATTTCGGAAAGCTTCGTGTAGCTTGTCGCCTTTAGTATGATAGATGTTTCAGGATTCGAAACATTTTCTACCAGCGCTTGTTTTGTGAATTTTTCGGCAAGATTCTCGGCCGATTCACCACTTGCTACGTTCTCTGAAATGAAGGCTTTCGTGAGTTGATTTGCTAAATCTTCAATTTGATTAATATAATCAACAAACCTTTTATTTCCCTGTTGAGTTGCCTTCAGTTGTGCCAGTAATGCGTCCGATGAGTATTTCCCCGAAAATTTTTGACGAATTTTTCGCTTAATCGCTTCCACTGTCGTTAGATCTTCAGTAGCCAGTTTTGCTCGACCTGTTATTCGAGTCTTTATAAATTTAACCATTATTTGTTTATGCGCCGTCTCTGTAAGTTCATCCAGTAGACTAACCGCATCGAGGAAGGATTCCGTTTCATCCTCCTTGCCACTGTAATGTTGTATCAAAGCTGTTGCCGTCTTAATATTGAACGACATGCTGCTGCTGGTATTTACCGTACGAAGGTCCTTTTGAATCTTTATGAATTCTTCAATTTCTTTTCCTAAATCTCTTATTGTTACATATACATATTTTCTCCAGGTCTTGTGCTATACCAAGAGTAGTTTCCGAAGGTTTCAATGCATCTGCTTTCGTGGGTAATTCTTCTACTGTATTTTCCTTCTCTATTAACGTTTTAATAGTATACACTGCAGACCCTTTTTTCTTAA
Organism: Chrysops caecutiens; assembly: GCA_963971475.1. Lineage (NCBI taxonomy): Eukaryota > Metazoa > Arthropoda > Insecta > Diptera > Tabanidae > Chrysops > Chrysops caecutiens. The sequence continues at coordinate 27,350,878 of OZ020570.1, read as the reverse complement.
AATTTATTAATATAACTTCTAGTTGTGCTTTCATTGCTTCTAAGCCCTCCATTTGACTCATGCCTTGCTATCTACTATAGCTGATCTAGCTGGCGAACTTGAGTAACGCTTTCGAAGACCTCTTCGGTGATTCATGTATATCTTATAGACCATATTCAAAATAAGCACTATCAGTATTGCGCATAGCACAAAGAAAATTTGCGGGTTGTCGGTCCTTACTATGTCTTGCACCGTCACATTGTTAACTATTTCTCCATTATTGGATGTCTTAGTGTTTTTGTTTCCCATTCTGTATTGGTTAACCAAGATCGTAATTGGGAAGTAAGTAGTATACTAAATTCCAACAAGATTCAAACAATATGACAAATTTTCTATATATATTTTACTTTATTTTCTTCGTTTTATTTAGTCTATTCAAATCATTCTTGGCTTTGTTCAAAAGTAAGTTAAATCTATTTTTTTCCTCCTCTGATCTACAATTTTCTAAAATGTCTCTTAGTTGTTTAACATTCTTTTTGATTTGATGCCTTTTTCCACCTCTAGTTTTTTTTTTTTTTATTTTCTTGATTTTATTTTTATTTTTATAAAATCTCTTTATGTCCAATGGTTTAGGCCCGCAACGCGCATCTTCGAACGTAGGTGTTTGTATCTCTGCCCCTTGCTTCACTATCCCTGCTGGAATCCGGTAATTTGCCGGAAACAACACTAACTGCTCCTTGTTCGTCTGCTCCGGTTTTGTAATGGTCACCCTGTGACACCACACCAGTAATGGTCACCCTGTGACACCACACCAGTCCACTGTACTGGAGAGATCCCGATCACTTCACAGAGGAAGCAGGTAGGCGGAGCCCGAATCCCAAGGATAACGGGACGCCAGATGGACATCGGGACAGGCGAGATGAATTTCGATCTCTTTGAGTTGGAATCGTGGAAGTGAACGGTCATAGTGACAAATAGTGCAAATGATGGTAGAAGAAGGTTTTTGGTGACCAACGAGGAGACCGTGTGGGAATCATCCGAGAGGAGTTGTAAGATTTAGGGTAAGAGTGTTAATATGTAAAAGTTAATAAGATTAATTTAGGAATTTATTTAAGGAAATATTAATTTTTGAACCGATTAGAATTTATATTTTTGTGTAAATAGAGCGAAATATTGAAAGTATGTAACCAGTTAGTGGTACAAATTTGGGAAAACATGTGGATCGAGATAAAAACGTAGATTAGTTAGAACGAAACTAATGAAAAGTGTTCAAGTTATGAATTTAGGAATTTATTTAAGGAAATATTAATTTTTGAACCGATTAGAATTTATATTTTTGTGTAAATAGAGCGAAATGTTGAAAGTATGTAACCAGTTAGTGGTACAAATTTGGGAAAACATGTGGATCGAGATAAAAACGTAGATTAGTTAGAACGAAACTAATGAAAAGTGTTCAAGTTATGAATTTAGGAATTTATTTAAGGAAATATTAATTTTTGAACCGATTAGAATTTATATTTTTGTGTAAATAGAGCGAAATGTTGAAAGTATGTAACCAGTTAGTGGTACAAATGTGGGAAAACATGTGGATCGAGATAAAAACGTGAATTGGTTAGAATGAAATTAATGAAAAGTGTTCAAGAACGTGTACGAGTTTTATCAATTGAAGGAACTTAGGAAAGGTTTTTCTGGAAGAATTGTCCAGCAGAGGGAAAAATTGAACCTTTTATCTTTCTTCTTCCTCTTTCTTTTGGAAAGAAGAAGAAGAGAAAGAAAAAAAAAAAACCCATTGCAAACGTTAGCTAACATGTTAACAGGAATCGAATTTTATTTTTGCATTAAAAGCCTTAAAAAGATGTCTGCGATATTCAATATAAAACTTGGGAATAACGTTTGAACATTTTTCATTGTGGGAACATAGTTGCAAAGACTCAATTTGAAGTTAGTTTTTTTTAGTTTTTTTTTTCTTTGAAATTACATTATGCAAGGTATAATTAAATTCACGATTCGACTTTGTTTTATTCTTGATATATTAAACTCGCATCAATCAGACAGTCAAGAGAATAACTTCGAGTAAAAATTATTTGATTATTGAATTTTTGTTTTGGATTTTTGAGTTTCATTCCCCCCGAATAAATAAGAAAAGTGGTTGCACTTTGGCAGCTTTATTATTATTGTTATGTTTCTTAAATAGCCAATATCGTTCTCTACGGAGTAATGAAAGTACTCGAAGTAATTCGTGATATATACCGGGATGCGAACAGACTAAATTATTGTGTACGAGCAAAACTGCTTAGTTGCAAGTGATTTGCAGCGAATGTAACCCAAATACCTAAATTGAACATATATATATATAGACTTAAGTGACTTTTGTATTTAAACGTAATTTTTTTTTACATGATTAAAAGAGAACCAGTATAAATAAATCATTTTTATCTAAAAGAAAAAAAAAAAAGAAAAAAAAAAACCCTGTGTAAACAAGAATCAATAAGCGAAAATGAATTAATTCTTCAAAAGCAAGCAAAGGAAGAAACTGGGGATTTTAAAGTTATGGAAAAAAAAAGGGTAGAACTTTAAACCCTAATCCACATGCTGATCAAATCACTTCCTACAGGAAACTAACGATTTAATAAATAGATGTCATTCGAAATTCACGACAAACTAAGGAGATTGTGCATAAATATCTAATATATTTGAAAAAAAAAACCCCAGATATTCGGTAAGTTTTATAGATTATTGTGCGCTAAGGATGAAATAATAGAAATTGTGCACGGATAGAAGCATATTACGAGCTATGAACTAGTAAGTTCACGCATGGTGGGTCTCCTCCTCCTCCTTCTTGACCTTCCGGGTTTCTGAGCACCCTTGCGTATATAGGGGGAAAGTACGTATCGCGCGGGACAGTACTTCCCATTGGTTGGGCGGGCTTGGAGTCCATAACAGCTGGACTCGCTGAGGAGAGGGTGATAACGTCCCAACCACGCGTCGGTTCCCTTCGCGAGAGGTCTGCCTTTTGGTTGTATCCTTTTTTTTCTTTTTCCCCTTGATTTTCTTTTTGTTCGCATTTCGGGGTTACTAGATTCGTTGGTTTCCCAATCTCCCTTCCCTCTCCGCTTCACCTTCCCCGCTTGCCCCTAAATTGGGAACAGCGCGACTACACGTCAGCACGGATCTAGAGGACGTGTTATTTTTTTCTGTAGTCGAGCCGGTGGTCAGCATTGAGCAAGAACCCACCCCAAATTTAGCCGAACTAGCTAGCAATGGCCGGCCAGAACACGTCCGCCGCTCAATGTCTGACAGGGACTTTTCGCACGAGTGTTTGAGCCTGCACGGCTCTCCAAGCTGCCCCGACCAGCTTGTCCCACCTTCTACGTCGTCCCAGACGTCCACCCCAAATCATCAAACCGGATCCTATGAAGGAAAGGAGGTGCGTTCAGCATCACCTTTGCCTTCCCTCTCTACTAAGTCCTAAAATTCCATTACACCAATAATGAAAAATTTACTACAGAATCACTACGCCCAACGTGGGGCCTCGAAAAACGTAACATTTCACTAATTTAACGTAACTTAGTGTACCAAGAATAAATTGACTCCACTTGGTATGTTTTTCTTGTAAAATTTGGAGTTCCTTTTTTTTTTAAATCCTTTAATATATCGGGTCCCACGAAATAGAGTCGTCTAGACTGTTTAGAGGGTAGAGCCGTCACGTCATCGCTTAACGCGGACGACAAAAGTTTCACAGTCGACCATCTCTTGAATTATGTCTCTTTGATATCTCTCCTAGTTTTTTTGTTTTGACAGGAACCCCGTCGCTTTGTCGCTGTTCTTTGGATCGTAACTCCAAGAGTTTTCGTTGGAATCATCGGCATGTACGGTATCGTCCGTCTTGACCGATCCGCGAAAATGCTTCTTGGATGCTTACTTCCCTTCCTGTATGTACCGTTATTGGAAGGAACGCCTGGACCTTCTGCTGGAATTATCGGCATGTCTGGCTTTCTCCGTATTGTCCGATCCGCAGAACGGATTCCAGGATGATTCCTTCCCTCCCTGTCGCGATAGTTGGGTTATCCTTTTCTTATTTCCTTCCCCTTATTTACTCCCCACTCCACATCTCAAGTTGTCGCGTTATCTCTCTCTCCTCTGCAGACTTAAATACGGGTGAGGTGGCCCGGAGGAAATGGAGAGTTGGACACCCGCCATCAAGAGTTTGTCACATAAATTTGTCACTAATTTCGTTTTTTTCAGCTAATCCTAAGGTATAAATTAAGTTTTTGGTATTAGTCACGTATGAGGTGTTTTCTTGTACAATTTAAGAACTAAGTATTATCTATAAGTTGCTAATACCTACTCCGCATAAACTTGTTGTAATTTTTTTTTGGAACACTTAAACCTTGTTTCTACCCATTAGCTAATAACTAAGATATTTTGAATTTTTGTAAAAAAATACCTAGGCATAAACCTTTATGTTAAGTTCCTATCACGATTTGATTTTGAATTTTTGTAAAAAAATACCTAGGCATAAACCTTTATGTTAAGTTCCTATCACGATTTGATTTTGAATTTTTGTAAAAAAATACCTAGGCAATAAACTTTTACGTTAAGTTCCTATCACGATTTGCTTTTGTATAACTTTATAAACAAATAAGTAAAGTTTTCTTGAATTTTGTTATATCCCGTATATACCATTTTTGGAGTTGTAAAATAGTATATTGTTTTTTTTGTGTTATATAGACGCACGCACATATATATATAAGTTATATAAATAATATTTTTTTTTTCTTACATTGTCACATATAAAATAAGTTCCTTTTAAAAAATTGTAAAACGCTCAAAAAAAAAAAAAGAAGAAAAAAAAAAAACAAAAAAAAAAAACAAAACAGAAAAAAAAAAAAAAAAAAAACACGATTAAAAGAGAGAGATATTCTCCACCCGACTTTAACAATCCTTTTGAACCAGCAATGTCACTCAACCCAGACGACCTACTGCTAACAGGAGGAGCGGAAAGCAGCCCTTGCGCGATATGCACCAAGCCTTTCGACGACACACAATCACCTTATGAGACTCAATGTCACCATTTTTTCCACACGCAATGCTTGCAAAATTGGCTACAGACATCCACTACTTGCCCCTGTTGTAGGGAAACATGCGATATGGGAGAGGTTGTAAACCCCAGTACAAGTAAACCCGCAGGCAAAGGAGCTATCCCAAAAAGCCAACGACCCGTCACCCGCTCGCAAACACGTGATCGTAGCAGCGCGCCTAACGAACAACCGCGTCCTGTGCCAACCAATTCCCCAGACCTACCGCAAGTAGTTGAACCACCTATGCATCCATCCAGAACAGATCAGCAGGCATACCTCCAATTGCAGCATACGCTTTCCTCTCAACAAGAGCGACTAGTCGAGCAACTTCAACGGAACATATCACAGATGTACATAGATCTCAACACGAAGATAGAACGAATTTCCTCCATTCCACCCCCACACCAACCTCCACCAACCAGAGCAGACCCAGATCATCGTGTTCCTGGAGCAGCTCCTTACCACCACCAGCCATATAGGCCCAGACTTCCTGCCTCGGATCAACGTTCGTCTGAAAGAACTACCAATGTGATCGGCGGATGGGGAATCCGTTTCAATGGACGTTCCAACACCATACCAGTTGATCTCTTTATCTATCGTGTAAATGCCCTCGTACAGCAAACTCTTCAGGGCGATTATAACACCTTATGCGGAAATGCCCACCTACTGTTTACGGACCAAGCACACGACTGGTTTTGGCGCTTCCACCGTAATCACCCTAGATTCAACTGGAGTACACTATGCGAAGCCCTTCGGGACCGTTTCCGCGATAGACAAACTGATCTGGATATAAGAGAACAGATGCGAACACGCAAGCAACGCCCTGGTGAAAAGTTCGACTTCTACCTGGACCTTATCCAAGCACTTGCTGATCGGCTATCACGCCCAATGCCGGAAATCGAGCTCACCGAACTGATCCGTCGTAACTTATTACCCCAGGTGCGGCATGACTTATTACATTACCAGTTTGTTAACATAAGTCAACTTCGAATGTACGTAAGGCGTATCGAAGCGTTCAACGACGAACATCGACCCAGATCACTTCAACCACGACAACACCTAGCGGAACTGATTCCCAATGAAACTACATGTTTGGACCAAGCCCAGGTTGCGGCAATGGAACGAGGTTTAGTTTGCTGGAATTGTCGCCAGGTAGGCCATCGGTTCGACGTTTGTACCGCCGAACGAACCGTGTTTTGTTATGGATGCGGAACCCCCGACGTATACAAACCAACCTGCAAAAAGTGCAATCAACAAAAAAACTCCACGGGGACTGTGACTGGACCACCAGGGAGGAAAACATAAGAATAGCCAGCCCACAGTCCAACCTCCTGAGTAACCCTGCACCCAAAGTCCCAAAACCATTGACGGAACCAATTAAAGTTATTGAAAACAAGACAGAACCAGAATTTTCCGGCTCAGAACAGTTAAAATCACGCTTCAAACCATATCACGTCAGATTGAAAGAATATCAGGAAGCCCGGAGACGCATCTATGCTAACGAGATCGCAACACTCTCGACACCAAAAATCAAGCGTTCGACACTCCGATTACGAGCTTTTTGGAAACGTGTGCTTCAATGTCGACGTCATCTCAGCACCTGTTCCCTGACGGATCTACCCAAGGACGACCTGCGGCCCTATGCGTCAATATCCTTGTTAGGGGAAAAAATCAGTGGACTTATCGACACGGGAGCCAGCATCAGCGTCATTGCTGCGGACCTAGCCCAGCGTACTTTGGAAAACCACCCCTCCAAAATTAGTAGAGTGCTCTTTAAACTATCTACAGCGGACGGCACCAAACATAGAATAACCGGGAAACTAACCACCATTGTCACATTCCGTGGTCAATCAGAGGTTTTAGACCTCTATTTAATACCGACCCTTACGCAAAATCTATACTTAGGAGTCGACTTCGTACACAAGTTCTGTCTGGCAAGCGACCTGTTCAATAATAAACAACCAAATTCATCCGTACTCAGCGTATCCACAAGTCAACCTACCCCGCAACACACGCTCGATCCTCGACAACAAGTACAACTAGATGCAGCCATCGCCACCTTCCCGTCGTACCTAAAACAAGGTTTAGGCCGTACTTCTCTAGTGCAACATGTAATAGACGTGGGAGGAAACCAACCGGTAAAGCAACGGCATTATGCAATATCACCTGCCGTCGAAAAACTGCTTTATGCCGAGATCGACCGGATGCTGGAGTTAGGAGTAATCGAGGAGTCTCAGAGCGCATGGTCGTCGCCAGTCACCTTGGTGCAAAAACCCAACAAAGTAAGATTATGCCTGGATGCTCGGAAGGTGAATGCTGTTACGATAAAAGACGCTTATCCTTTGCCCTTGATAGACGGGATATTAAGTCGACTCCCAAAAGCCCAATATATAACCAGCCTGGACCTAAAAGATGCTTTTTGGCAAATTCCCTTGGAGGAAAAGTCAAAGGACAAAACCGCCTTTACTGTACCCGGCCGTCCCTTATATCACTTCGTCACCATGCCGTTCGGGCTGTGCAACGCGCCACAAACCATGACCCGACTGATGGACAAAGTTATACCAGCCCACATCAGACATCAAGTTTTTGTGTACCTTGACGACCTACTTCTCATCACCGAGACGTTTGAACAGTATCTACAACTTCTCCGCTTAATAGCTGTGCATATACGTAACGCAGGACTGACCATCAACGTAGAGAAAAGCCGATTTGCGATGACTCAGGTCAAATATCTTGGACACATCATTGGGCACGGAACAATTTCGACCGACCCAGAAAAAACCAGAGCCATAAAGGACTTTCCACTTCCCAGTTCTGTTCGACAACTTAGACGGTTCCTAGGGGTATGTGGTTGGTACCGGAGATTTGTCGAAAATTACGCCACAATTTCGTCTCCGCTGACAGACCTGTTGAAAAAGGGAAGTAAATTCAGCTGGACAGAGGAGGCTTTGAAAGCGTTCGAGCTTTTGAAGACTAAATTAACATCTGCACCAGTACTGCACAGCCCAGATTTTACACGTCCCTTCTCCATCCATTGCGATGCCAGCCAACACGGGATAGGAGCAGTATTGGTCCAAAAAACAGACGATGGGGAGGAAGCTCCCATCGCCTTTATGTCACAAAAATTGAATCCGGCTCAACGCAACTACACCGTCTCAGAATAGGAGTGCCTTGCAGCAGTGACGGCCCTCAAAAAGTTTAGAGCCTACGTAGAAGGGCAAGAATTTGAAGTCATTACCGATCACGCTTCGTTGAAATGGTTAATGAACCAAACCGATCTGCACGGAAGACTAGCACGATGGGCACTCAAACTCCAAGGTTTTAAGTTCAAAATCGTGCATCGAAAAGGCTCCCAAAACGTGGTGCCAGACACTTTATCCAGGATGTTCTCTCCAGAAGGGGCAGCATTAGACACCAATGGCAGCGATGTTCTGGATGTAGATCTGAATTCCCCACATTTCAAATCAGACCAATACCTGAAGCTGATTGAAAACCTGCAACTACAACAACAGCACCATCCTGATTTGAAATGTGTGGATGGGTTTCTTTACAAAAGGTGCGACCACGCAAGCAACGACTCGGTCAAAGAACAGCATGCTTGGAAACTGTGGATCCCAGCTGAACTAACATCAGGACTCATCAGTCGCGCACACGACCACCCACTGAGCGCACACGGAGGCTTCAACAGGACACTTCAGCGCCTTCGAACTTTTTACTTTTGGCCAAAGATGACGCAACAAATAAGAGACTATGTGGCCGCCTGTGAAGTCTGCAAGACAACCAAAGCACCGAATCAAGTTCTCAGACCACCCATGGGGAACCAGTCCACACCAGACCGGGTATTTCAGCGCCTGTACATAGACCTCATTGGTCCGTATCCACGATCGACTAAAGGAAACATAGGTGCCATCGTTCTACTTGACCAGCTGTCAAAGTTTCCCATAATAGAACCTGTCAAGAAATTTACCGCCGACATCATTGTAAAGTTCCTGGAGACACGAGTTTTCCATCTTTTTGGAGTTCCACAAAGAGTTCGCTCGGATAACGGCGTGCAGTTTCGCTCAAATCAATTCAAGGAACTGTTAAAACGTTATGGGATTGAACATGAATTTACCGCCTTATATTCTCCCCAAAGTAATGCGTCAGAACGATTGAATCGCACGCTGCTCGCCGCTATCCGATCATATATTCACCCCAGCCAAAAAGATTGGGACCAACGACTATCCGACATCACCTGCGCGCTACGTTCTTCACACCATTCCGTGACAGGATTTTCACCGTATTTCGCCGTGTTTGGACAGCCAATGGTATGCCATGGCCAACAATACACCATACTACGTCGCTTGAGCCTACTAGAGGAACCAACGGCAACTCTACAACATCACGACCAACTCCAACTAGCCCGTCAGAAAATCATCCAGAACATAGCCCGAGCTGTGAAAAACCGCAAAAACACCTACGATCTACGCTCCAAAGCTCGCACCTTTACGGTTGGGGAAGAAGTCTTTCGCCGAAACTTTCGACAGAGTGATGCCGCAGCGCACTACAACGCAAAATTAGACCAGAAATTCATCAAATGCAAAATTACCGAAGCCCTTAGCTCGTCGCGCTACAAAGTATCGGACATGAACGGAAAACCTATAGGAATATTCCATGCAAAGGACCTACAGCGATAATCCACCGACAATCCACCTCTGGTCACCGATAGCTTCAGCCACCGCCAATTTTTTTTCAGCCTTTCCAACGAAGGATACCTTCGATCGTAAAGCCTGTGGTGTAATGGTCACCCTGTGACACCACACCAGTAATGGTCACCCTGTGACACCACACCAGTCCACTGTACTGGAGAGATCCCGATCACTTCACAGAGGAAGCAGGTAGGCGGAGCCCGAATCCCAAGGATAACGGGACGCCAGATGGACATCGGGACAGGCGAGATGAATTTCGATCTCTTTGAGTTGGAATCGTGGAAGTGAACGGTCATAGTGACAAATAGTGCAAATGATGGTAGAAGAAGGTTTTTGGTGACCAACGAGGAGACCGTGTGGGAATCATCCGAGAGGAGTTGTAAGATTTAGGGTAAGAGTGTTAATATGTAAAAGTTAATAAGATGAATTTAGGAATTTATTTAAGGAAATATTAATTTTTGAACCGATTAGAATTTATATTTTTGTGTAAATAGAGCGAAATATTGAAAGTATGTAACCAGTTAGTGGTACAAATTTGGGAAAACATGTGGATCGAGATAAAAACGTAGATTAGTTAGAACGAAACTAATGAAAAGTGTTCAAGTTATGAATTTAGGAATTTATTTAAGGAAATATTAATTTTTGAACCGATTAGAATTTATATTTTTGTGTAAATAGAGCGAAATGTTGAAAGTATGTAACCAGTTAGTGGTACAAATTTGGGAAAACATGTGGATCGAGATAAAAACGTAGATTAGTTAGAACGAAACTAATGAAAAGTGTTCAAGTTATGAATTTAGGAATTTATTTAAGGAAATATTAATTTTTGAACCGATTAGAATTTATATTTTTGTGTAAATAGAGCGAAATGTTGAAAGTATGTAACCAGTTAGTGGTACAAATGTGGGAAAACATGTGGATCGAGATAAAAACGTGAATTGGTTAGAATGAAATTAATGAAAAGTGTTCAAGAACGTGTACGAGTTTTATCAATTGAAGGAACTTAGGAAAGGTTTTTCTGGAAGAATTGTCCAGCAGAGGGAAAAATTGAACCTTTTATCTTTCTTCTTCCTCTTTCTTTTGGAAAGAAGAAGAAGAGAAAGAAAAAAAAAAAAACCCATTGCAAACGTTAGCTAACATGTTAACAGGAATCGAATTTTATTTTTGCATTAAAAGCCTTAAAAAGATGTCTGCGATATTCAATATAAAACTTGGGAATAACGTTTGAACATTTTTCATTGTGGGAACATAGTTGCAAAGACTCAATTTGAAGTTAGTTTTTTTTAGTTTTTTTTTTCTTTGAAATTACATTATGCAAGGTATAATTAAATTCACGATTCGACTTTGTTTTATTCTTGATATATTAAACTCGCATCAATCAGACAGTCAAGAGAATAACTTCGAGTAAAAATTATTTGATTATTGAATTTTTGTTTTGGATTTTTGAGTTTCATTCCCCCCGAATAAATAAGAAAAGTGGTTGCACTTTGGCAGCTTTATTATTATTGTTATGTTTCTTAAATAGCCAATATCGTTCTCTACGGAGTAATGAAAGTACTCGAAGTAATTCGTGATATATACCGGGATGCGAACAGACTAAATTATTGTGTACGAAGCAAAACTGCTTAGTTGCAAGTGATTTGCAGCGAATGTAACCCAAATACCTAAATTGAACATATATATATATAGACTTAAGTGACTTTTGTATTTAAACGTAATTTTTTTTTACATGATTAAAAGAGAACCAGTATAAATAAATCATTTTTATCTAAAAGAAAAAAAAAAAGAAAAAAAAAAACCCTGTGTAAACAAGAATCAATAAGCGAAAATGAATTAATTCTTCAAAAGCAAGCAAAGGAAGAAACTGGGGATTTTAAAGTTATGGAAAAAAAAAGGGTAGAACTTTAAACCCTAATCCACATGCTGATCAAATCACTTCCTACAGGAAACTAACGATTTAATAAATAGATGTCATTCGAAATTCACGACAAACTAAGGAGATTGTGCATAAATATCTAATATATTTGAAAAAAAAAACCCCAGATATTCGGTAAGTTTTATAGATTATTGTGCGCTAAGGATGAAATAATAGAAATTGTGCACGGATAGAAGCATATTACGAGCTATGAACTAGTAAGTTCACGCATGGTGGGTCTCCTCCTCCTCCTTCTTGACCTTCCGGGTTTCTGAGCACCCTTGCGTATATAGGGGGAAAGTACGTATCGCGCGGGACAGTACTTCCCATTGGTTGGGCGGGCTTGGAGTCCATAACAGCTGGACTCGCTGAGGAGAGGGTGATAACGTCCCAACCACGCGTCGGTTCCCTTCGCGAGAGGTCTGCCTTTTGGTTGTATCCTTTTTTTTCTTTTTCCCCTTGATTTTCTTTTTGTTCGCATTTCGGGGTTACTAGATTCGTTGGTTTCCCAATCTCCCTTCCCTCTCCGCTTCACCTTCCCCGCTTGCCCCTAAATTGGGAACAGCGCGACTACACGTCAGCACGGATCTAGAGGACGTGTTATTTTTTTCTGTAGTCGAGCCGGTGGTCAGCATTGAGCAAGAACCCACCCCAAATTTAGCCGAACTAGCTAGCAATGGCCGGCCAGAACACGTCCGCCGCTCAATGTCTGACAGGGACTTTTCGCACGAGTGTTTGAGCCTGCACGGCTCTCCAAGCTGCCCCGACCAGCTTGTCCCACCTTCTACGTCGTCCCAGACGTCCACCCCAAATCATCAAACCGGATCCTATGAAGGAAAGGAGGTGCGTTCAGCATCACCTTTGCCTTCCCTCTCTACTAAGTCCTAAAATTCCATTACACCAATAATGAAAAATTTACTACAGTTTCTTCTGCTTCATTTGTGGTTTAATTTCCCCAGTTCGCTATATTACTCGTATGAGTAATTTGAAAAACACTTGGGATTGTTCCGCAATGTTCTGCTCAGATCAAGCAGATCCCGTTGGAATGGAAGCAGAGGTTAAAGTACTGGGAATGATGGAAATAATTATTCTGTTGAACTAATTTTATTTACGTCACTACGGTTTCAGCTGTAAGTTACTTACTAACTAACTATCTCAATTTTGCGGGGTTCTTATACCTATTTTGCAGTGCTACCGCAGCACTAAAAATGTCGTCACCTCAAACTTTCCCATCGGAATTCTTTCGATGAGGCAACACCTAACGAGGTCAGATCGATCTGCATTGGTTTGCAGATCGCATTGTAAGTGGGAGTGTCTCCAGACGATCGGTCGATGGACAGCGTGGGAAACAGGAGGCGGAGCCAAACAGTGGTTAGCGTGGGAATGGAACGGGAATGAAATGGAATGGGATGACCAGGGAAATAAAACCTTTTTTGTGCCTCAGGGGATTGAAACGTTTTCTTATTCTTCGGTCCGAATGGGAAAGTTTAGTCTGTTTCGCTCATTGCTGCGCTGCATCATGTGGTACATTACTGTTGGGCGATGCTATATTTAGTGGTTTTCGTTCCAGGTACGAGCGATGGAAGCTGTGCGCAGCTGCTACCGTTGCATGGGCTTTGACCATGTGGTAGCAGAGTGTAAGCAGAAGTCTGATGTTTGTCGTCGGTGCGAGCAACCTGGCCACAGAGCAATATCCTTCTGGACATCATATGATGTCTGCAGCGTGCCCTGTCTACAGCGGCATGGTTGCTCGTGCGAACGACGGACATCAATATGTCGCTGACTATTCTACAAATCAATTGTCAGGGTTTGTACGCCGTTATGTGTGAGTTTAGTCAGTGTTTGTGTGAGTCGAATTATGTTTGTGTGAGCAGTAGTTGGCCGTGTAAGGGGATTGCCGAGTGGTGTAAGAGATTTCCCAGATCGTAGAGGAAACGCCGCTGTTATTGCGAATGATCCTAATGTTGAGTGTGTTCTCATCACCGACTGGGGTGTGTGTGTTTTTGTTAAGTGTTTATTGCAAGTTTGGGGATGATCTTCATCCCCAACTTGCATACTTGGATTCGGCTATGCTACTGGCGAGCAGTACTCATAATCGACTAGGGTGTGTGTGCCCGGGCGAAGGGTTCGTTTGGTGAAATGTTTTTGTTAAGTTTTTATTGCAAGTTTGGGGATGGACGCGAATGCATCTTCCCCTATGTGGTTTGGTAAGATGGGTGCAACATCTACCCATCGAAGACATTATAGGCGCGAGATGCTTAGCGAATACCTGATTGTTAATTCTTTGCATGGTTTGAATAAACCCAGTGAATGGTACGCATTTGCTAGTGTTTAAGGTGCTAGTGATATTGATGTGACTGTCGTTAGTGATGCAGCAATGCAGTTTAAGTTTGCATGGTGTGTAAAGAGTGAATGTGGTATTAGTGATCACAACCTGATTGAGGTTCTTGTTACCTTTGAGAAGGCTGTGTCCACTTGCCAACGTGTGAGTGTGAAACGCTGGCGCACTGATCGTGTGAATTGGCAATTTAAGGTGAGTGTGATAAAGCCCAAGCCGTATATATGCCGCTGCATGTCTTTGAGTGTATCTGGGTTGATAACCAAGTGTCAACAATCGACACGTGGATGTCTGGTGTGAATGATGACTTGTTTGACGGACACACATGTTCTATCCCCCCCCCCCTTTCACCACCCCTGCCGTAAAACAGCCTCCATGGGAACTCGTCCGTTCCCAACCCAAAATGCTGACGTTGCATTTTGGGTTCCCATGCGCGAAATTCTGTCGCGATCAAGCCTTATCACGAAGATGAAACTGATCGCGACAGAATAAATAATGCGCGATAAATATCCCGTTGCGATCAAGTTTCATCACTCTGATAAGACTTGATCGCAACCCAATCGTAGAATCGTGATGAAATCTGATCGCGTAAGTTCGAAAAATCGAATAAAGCGCTGATTGCGCGCATTTTCCGTCGCCATGCGCGACTTGCCGAAAGTGCGCGTCATCAATTTCTGCCCCGATTTAAGGGCCGAAAACTGACGCGCATTTTCAGTCGCGCTTTGGCCGGTGACTGGATCGGTGGCTTCCCTTCATTCCTCCATCTTTTACGTGATTATAAGTTCGCGCAAGTCTCACCGGGCAGACCTCCGACCCATAGACGATTTAAAAAAGTCAGTTATAATGAAATCAGTTGGTTAATGTTTTTATACAAAATAAAGTATTGAACTTTCTACGAAAATTAATTGAAAAGTAACTTAAAATGAAATCAGTTGGTTAATATTCTAATACAAAATGAACTATTAAATCTTTGTACAAAATTAATTGAAAATACAGTTATAATGAAATCAGTTGGTTAATGTTTTTATACAAAATAAAGTATTGAACTTTCTACAAAAATTAATTGAAAAGTAACTTAAAATGAAATCAGTTGGTTAATATTCTAATACAAAATGAACTATTGAATCTTTGTACAAAATTAATTGAAAATACAGTTATAATGAAATCAGTTGGTTAATGTTTTTATACAAAACTAGGGGGCGCACCCTGCTCGCTACGCTTGCCAACCCCCGCCGTTCGCTCCGCTCACTATAATAGCTCGCGCATGGAGCTTTATATACAGTAGCATTGTAAGTAAAAAGGTTATTTAGTTCAGACTGTTGTAGCAATCATTTCAGCTCATTTTGCACGTCAAAGTACATCTATATTGAATGAGGCCCTATCTATAATTATCGAAAACCTTGCGGGTGCGATTGCGGATCTCAAAAGATCTCAAAATTTTCTCATACAAAATACTTTTTGTAAAAATTCTTTCATTCTTCTGCCAAATGACCTTGGCTTTGTGTTTCAGAAATACATATAAACACGCAATCGGTTAAACGATCTAACTCTACTGGCTACAACATACAATTAACAGTGAGAAAATATAGGTTGTTTGAGTAAGATTCCTGATTTTTGAAACGTTTGCCCCTGGGATTTATTAATTGTCATCGCAAAAGCCAGAATGACGGGAAGTTGAGTTTCTTGAAAAGAAAAAGGCAGAAATACGTCACACGTGTCGAAATACGTGTGTTTCGGGAAACTCCTGCTAAAATCTCACAATCCAAAACATTTTCTTTTGCATTTGAACTAAACGAATAGGTGTACCATTGACCAAGTAAGTCATATCCTGTACACAAATTACGAATAAGTAAAAGTATGCAATTTGGTTTTTAAAATAAATTTGTGGGATCGGGAGCCAACTTACATCAACTGAGTTTAAAAATTCTACTGGAAAATTATTTTGCTCTCTATAATCATCACTCAAGATTTTATCGGAACTCAAATATATTCGTTTCTCTCCGGCCAGGCTGTTAAAGATTTCTGCATCAATGAAAGTACAGGCTTCATATTTGGGTGCTAATATAACCGAATTGAGAATATCGTTAGACTTTATGGTTTCAGATACATTGCCATAAGTATCTGGAATCACGAAGTTGCAGCTAACTAAATGGGAAGGAATTTCAATAACATCTTGGCTGTAATCTGGACATGTGGGTAAAGTTCCATTACAAAGAGATTTAAGAAATTCAACGAATTCAATCTCATGAGGTGAAGCTCTCATATTTTGGGTAAAAGTTATTTTGTGAATTTTGAAACTTCGGATCATGAACTAAGGCAATTCTCAATAAGTGGTACACATGTACCGTGAGGTATAGCTGGCAATATTCGTCAAAAATCTCCACAGAGTAAAATAGTCTTACCTCCGAAAAGTTTAGTTGAAGTACGGTAGGAATCGTTTACTGAACAAAATTTCCTCAATAGCTAATAAAGCACGGTTATATGAATCATTTTCTGAAGAGTTTCTTAAAAATTCTTCACACATGAAAATTTTGAATTCATTCCAGAAATCTGAAGCATTTGTAGGAAAGTTCATACCACAAATAGGATATGGCAACTAACTCTCTTAACTGCTGAGAGGACTTACACTCTTTTACTTCTAATAAATATTCACGCCACTCTCCATCATTTCATGCGATACTTCGTGCATGTGCTGAAAATGTGCAGTAAATAATGTTCCCAACAGTACCCAAATCCTGATGGGACCTCGAAGATGAAGCTAAAATAGTCTCAAATGGAACAACTCAACATAAAACATAAAATAATCGAGCAAAATCTCTACTACTTCCTCTTCGAGGTTTTTCGATTTCTTTTCTTTATCTACCTAAATATGTATATAGAAACTCGGACGAACTAATTCGATTGATTTCATAGAATGCAGTCAATTTTGTTCTTCTGTGATTTTTAAGAGCTTGCTGAACATTTCCTTCCCTAAAGACTGCATTTGACCGATGAGGCAAGTGACATTCAAGTCGAACTATTATATATTACGTGACTGGTAATGCATTGGATACTCATTTATGCGCCAACTATCTTCCGTAGATCCAACATAGTGACCGGACAAAAAGCTATTGATTTCATCTATATAAACTTTGCCCTCAACTCCACCTCAAACTCTTACAAACTGTAATGAGGCACAGTCGTATCCCTTATTAACATATTTGTGCATATATTTTAGGCTCTTAACTGTGCCAAGAACTTCCACATTTAAGTAGCAATCAAATTTCGCTAAAAGATATGGATTTTAAGGAAAAGCATAACGGTTGTCAACAGAGTGTTATACCATTAACACGACGCATCTAACACTGGCTAGAGTTGTATTTTAAAAGTCCTTAGAAAAGCTTTTGCTGCATTTACCATCTCTCATACAGACGGGGATACGATTCAACAAACCACATGGATCGTGGATCATATGGTTTTTAACTAAATTATGAAGTTGTGGGAAATACATTTATATTGTAAATAAAATATATCTGGAATTTCCGTACAAACGAACCAACTTTCATTTCCAACCGTTTCTTTTTTCTCTAAATTGAGGTTTTAAAGGTGAGCAGACAATAGTTTGGAAATATGATTAAAATTTCACTTTTAAACAGTTTTTTGCTCGTAGCGGCCAAATAAAGCATTCTAGGGGGTATGATCAACCCCTATTATTTTTTCATTTCCAAACTTTTGGCCATATATCATATTTCTCTAAATTATGTTTTAAATGTGGGTCCATACAAAAGTTAGGAAACATGATAAAATTCAGACTTTCGCTCGCTTTCCATAAATATTCGTGAATGTTAACCTCGCGTTTTCTAGAAATAACTGTAAAATTGTGATTTTCCATATTTTTTAAAATAAAATTTGCATATATTTTTATCAAATTAGCAAAAAACAATGGTATAAGTAAACGATGGCTTTAAATTTGTCTGTGGTAATGCATCCATATTATTGTCTGTGGCCATATGATCATTGTTTTGGCTTTTGTCTGGAAGAATGCAATTTTATTAGCCAAAGATTGCCTTCTTCCAGGCAAAAAACAAAAGAATGAACATGTGAATATTGTCTGTGATATGGCTGCATTTGCCTCTCACATTATCATTGGCATAGATATTAGGTTTGAGTGAAAAGCATGCACGTATTTGGCATAAATGGTTGTTTATTCAGTCGAACGTATGATCTATGCAAATGATAATGTTAAATAAGTATGTTCTATATTTTAATTTTTTCGTAGAGGAATGCGATTATATTTTAATTCTTTTGGTTTGTGTCACCAGTAGAAGATTGATCCATTTGGTTTGATTTTCGACTATTTTAGTACTTGTTATGTATCGGGGACACAAACCAAAAATTCACATATGAGTGCATATTTCCAGGCAAAAAGTAAAACATTCACACGCACACATTCGTCCCAAAAGCATCATCTACGCAATACGTGTGCTCAATTCACACATACTATCCCATTGAATTTTTTAATTTCAATTTAAAATTAAACTAATTTATAATTAAATTTAAGAAAAAAAATTAGGTGATGCACATAGAACAAAAACTAATCTTCCGAATGGTATAATTTTTATGCTGGGAAGTCCACCTGGTTTCCTGTAAAAGGGATAACAAAAAAACGTGTCGCCTATTTATATATAGATAAAATGTTGAACTTTCTACAAAAATTAATTGAAAAAGTTACTTAAAATTAAATCAGTTGGTTCATGTTCTAGAACAAAACGAACTATTGAATCTTTGTACAAAAATTAATTGAAAAGACAGTTATAGGAAATCACTTGTTTAATATTTTAATATAAAATAAACTATTGAACCTTGTACAAATTTAATTGAAAAGTAACTTAAAATGAAATCAATTGGTTAATATTCTAATATAAAATGAACAATTGAATCTTTCTACAAAATTAATTGAAAAGACAGTTATAATGAAATCAGTTGGTTAATGTTTGTATACAAAATAAAGTGTTGAACTGTCCACAAAAATTAATTGAAAAAGTAACTTAAAATGAAATCAGTTGGCTAATGTTCTAAGGCAAAATGAACTATTGAATCTTTGTACAAAAATTAATTGAAGAGACAGTTATAATGAAAACAGTTGGTTAATGTTTTTATACAAAATTAAGTGTTGAACTTTCTACAAAAATTAATTGAAAAAGTAACTTAAAATGAGATCAGTTGGTTAATGTTCTAGTACAAAACGAACTATTGAATCTTTGTACAAAAATTAATTGAAAAGACAGTTATAATGAAATCAGTTGTTAAATGTTTTAATATAAAATAAACTATTGAACCTTGTACAAAATTAATTGAAGTAAGTGGAAAGGAGTCTGAGATTGTGAAATTTAACATACCTTAAAGGAACGAAGTCTCTTTAAAATAAATCTTTATTAACAAAAACTCTAGAAGTAACTTCAAATGAAATCAGTTGGTTAATGCTTTTTATATAAAATAAACCGTTGAACTTTGTACGAAAATTAATTGAATTTCTTTCACCACCCCTCCACCCCATAAAATTAAATAAACAAAACTAATCCGCGCGCCTAGTATAAATCCAAGATTTCCGCTACCCAAGGTAAGAGTCTTGGGCAGTCTGTTAGGCAAGGGAATTGTCACGCTGACATTCCAGACCCTACGCACCCAATAATACAGGTCATTATAATAACACGAAAGGGAAAACTTTACCACCCTCCCGACTTCCTTCACCGGCCTTTGCCGCTGTTTTTTTTTTTTGTTGTCATTCCAAATCGGATCTATGTATCTCTTTTGCTGTCGGGAAATACGTGAGCTTGGAGCGTCATATTAAGTGGACTCTCCAGACGTCCTTCCTCCAGATCGTATCTTAAACTTCAATTCTGGTTCAACCACCGTGGGGGCGTATCCAAAATTTTTCTGTTTTCGTTGGTTGATGCTTGTTTACTCGTATATTAGCGTACCAATATCATACCGTCGTGCCTCTTCCCTGTTGCAAAAAAAAAAAAAATTTTATATAGATACAATAACTTGCATAGTCGGCGACTCGTATAAATCTTTTTCCTTGAGCGTATCCTATTGCTCCGAATTGAAACCCCTTTTTTTGGAGACTCCGACTTTTTAAATCTTATAAATCGCAAGGATTCTGCGACCCGATATCAAGAAATAGCTGTAACCAATTTTAAACAAGGAGATAGTTGGTTAACGACGATTGTAACCGTTTAAACCCAAAAACTTATCTAGTTCGACCAAAAACTGCATTCTGATTCACGTCTCTCTTTCTCTTATTTTTGACACTCGTCAAAAGTACTGTTCAACACCCCTTCCTTGGATTAAGCCCGCTAGTCCCCCTTTTTTTTTGGTAGTTGACTTTATTCTTTATTAAATCCATCTCACGCTCAAATTAATTATTTTCTTGATCTCGACACGTTAGTTTTTTAAGTCTCTAGCAAATTCCTCAACTTCCATTGATCTAGCCTTCACAAATTTGCATTATTGAATATTCGAACGACAGCTTTGGTTTTCGGTCAACTCTTGTTCAACAGTACCCTACAGAGATCCTAATAATGTCTCCTCCCGCGTTTCACGATCTCTGCCTTGCGCAAATGCAAATCAATTCAGAGATCGTCAAATTATATAACAACTTCAGTAAGGCGCCCAAATCTTCAAGAACAGTCGATTATACAAAAAGGAAACTAAGCCTCCTAGAGGAAGCTTGGGGAAATTTCCAAAAGGTGCATGTTTCTCTCAAAGATCACCACGAACGGGATGATAAGCATGAATATTTTACTCTCAACTGCCATGGAAAGGCCCACGATTGGTACAAGACCACGAAAGCGGCCCTTAGTGATTGGCTCCTTAGCCCCTTACTAAGTAAGGCTACCAGCCAATTTTTCATACCTCCAGCCCCCGAAACTCAAACAAAGGCTAACACCCCCGAAGCCGAGTCCGAAGTCAGCGAATCACCTCATCCTGGAAGGCTCAGGTGATCCGGAAAGGAAAGAAGCCAGATGATCCGGCGAATCGTTTCACAAATTACTCCTGACTTCCTCCGAGACACCAGCAAAGTTGCCTTACAGAATAAAATCACCACCCTGAAGAAATACTGGGAACCTTTTGAGCAGACACATTTCCAAATTCTAGCGGATTTGTACGACGACGAGGAAGAAGATGCATATTTTACCAGTAACACATTCGATGAGATCCAAGGACAATATGATACTACCTTTGACCTCCTCCAAGACGGGTTGCAGGACAGATACCCTTTCCAAGTGCCTAACATCCAGGACCAATTAAATGCTACATTGGGTTCAATTCTACACCATGCTTCTCCAACGTCCGGGTTTTCCCTTGCAAATTCACAACGACTGTTGCCAGAATTTTTCGGAAATACCAGGGATCTACACCGATTCCTTACCTGTGCGGATGACATTTTTTCCACTGTGTCAACGGGGACAGACCATCAAAGTTTCATGGGTCTTGTCAAAAGTAAATTGAGTTGTCCAGCGTACGACGTGTACAAATATAACCCCACTGACGACTGGACTGTTCTACGTTCCGCTCTTTCATCCAAGTTCGAAACTCGACTATCCAGATTTACCCTCCAAACTCAATTAGGACAGTTAAAGCAGAAAACTGGCGAGGGTGTTAAAGAATTCTTAAATCGCCTGACCACCACCTTTACTCTGTTAAACGAAGCCACGCGAAAATATACCAGCGACAACGTCCTGTTGAGATCCCTCCTTAAAGACAACGAGGCACAGGCCGTCAGAACCCTCGAAGACGGGCTGCTAAATGGTCAGCTGCAAATGCTCGCCAAGGTCTTTTCTGAAAAGAAACTCGCTTCAATGTCCGACTATGTATTAGAGCACGCGACGCGACTTAATCAAATCAATACCCCGAGACAGGATCCAACGAAGCCCCGGGTAGGTCAACCACAGCAAAACCCTTTAAGGAATAATACCTGATGTGATACCTGATTCAGATGTGGCCAGCCAGGTCACATCGCCCCACAGTGCCACTTACCGCCCCGCTCCGTAGAACCCCAGGAAAGGTCTAACCCATCTACAATACACCACCTCTCGTCCGGGAACAGAGCCCCTGAAAACTCCATTCCAAAAGAGATTCCGAAAATCTGTTATTATTGCCATAACAAAGGCCATACCATTGACGAATGTCGGAAAAGGGAGACAAACAACCGAAGAAGAAGGCCACCATATAACCCACAATCGCGTTACTCACAACCCCTGTCTCCTCTGTCACCACCGAATCCACCTTACCCGTCAACTACGCATTCCAACAACCCGGAAAACTCCCAGGTGCGGGGAAATTCGTCGGCAACCCCCCGCAGACCGTCATTCAGGCCGACGTACATGGGAATCGGACCCAACCTTCCAACACTCAAGGATAAAGCTCCCCATAACCGTACGACCTTAATCCATAACCCTCACCCTAGCCTCTAAAGTGTCCGTTAGTCCATACACCGAATTCTTAATGGATACCGGAGCGGAGATCAGCTTAGTTCGAAGTCAGTCACTGAAACTTGGTGGCAGGTATTACAGCGATATTATTTGTCATATCAATACAGTCTTTTCCCAATCTACTTCCACAGAGGGTCCCATAATAAGCGAACTACACCACGAAGGTGCAGATTTCCAAATCGAACATCCTTTCCAAATTCTGAGAGATGCTTCGGCAATGGCATATGAAGGTTTATTAGGTCACGACTTCTTGACCAGATATAAGGCACAAATTGATTATGGGGCTCAGATACTAACACTCGAGGTCAGTCGCAACTCGATTCCTTACACCTTGGAGCAATATCTCAATGATTTCCCTCAGTTTTATCGTAGGACTATAAATTCCGCGAATACGCGTCCTGGGCAAGACGTTAAACTGCATCCAACGTTCAATCCTTCTTCAGTATCCTCGTCTAATACGCGTCCTGGGCAAGACGTTAAACTGCATCCAATAATATCTTCTTCGTCGCCTTCGACTATATCTCCCCCCTCGTCTTCGTCTGTCCCCACGTCAGCACCTCCGTTCTCGTCTAATACTCGTCCTCGGCAAGACTTTAAACTGCATCCAACACCGTTCTATTCAATAGAAACACGTCCTTGGCAAGACGCTAAACTGCAACCAACAATTTCGTCTCCGTCGTTTTCATCACCATCTTCGTCAGAGTCGTCTTCGCCTATTCCCTCTTCTTCGACCACATCTTCCTCGTCAGTCTCGTCAGTTAATCGTCCTCGGCAAGACGTTAAACTGCGGCCAATAATATCCACGTCCACTTCTTTATCTCTGACAGTCTCCCCCTCCTTCTTATCAGTCACATCATCGGCATCGTCAACATCGCCTCCGTCTACTACACGTCCTGGACAAGACATTAAACTGCACCCAGCAATATCTCCTTCCTCGTTAGTGAAGTCAGAAATATCTCCTTCCTCGTTAATAAAGTCAACAGTAGTATCTCCTTCCTCGTTAGTTAAGTCAGAAATATCTCCTTCCCCGTTAGTTAAGTCAGAAGTATCTCCTTCCTCGTTAGTTAAGTCAGAAGTATCTCCTTCCTCGTTAGATAAGTATCTATTTCCTTCCTTGTTAATAAACCGTCCTGGGCAAGACATCAAACTGCAACCAGTAACATCTTCTCAAAAGGGCATTCTTCCTCGGCAGGACGGTAAACTACAACCACATTTCAACCCAAGTGCCTTAGGTCATTCGATCCTTCCAGCTCGAGCAGAAACAATCCACTTAATACGCACTACGGCTTCCACGGAAACGGTAATATCGAATAAAGAAATAATTCCCGGAGTGTATATAGGCAATTCTATTCGTACTCCTGAAAATGGAATGGTAAAAGTCTTAATCCTCAATACTACAGAGGAAAACGTTAGTTTACCCCTTCATGATCTGGACCTAGAGTATCTAGATGCGAAGAATTTCGACATGATAACTCCAAACTTCGACCAAGACCCGATTGAGGGCAGAATAAAAAAACTGCAGAACCTTGTAAATTTGGATCATTGTAATGAAGAAGAAGAGACATCAATTCGAGATATCTGTAGAAGCTTCAATGATATATTTTATCTAGAAGGAGATATATTTTCCTACACGCCCGCGACTACCCATAAAATTGAGGAAGAAGCAAATCATCCCCCGATATACACTAAACCGTACAGATTACCGGAGGCAAATCGTAAGGAAGTGGATAACCAAGTCCAAGAGATGCTAAAATCAGGCATTGTCAGACCATCCTATAGTCCCTGGAACTCTCCCCTACTCCTCGTTCCGAAGAAACCCGATGAACAAGGGAGTAAGAGATGGCGAGTAGTGGTAGATTTCCGGCGTCTTAATGAGATTACGGTAGGAGACGCGTTCCCTCTACCAAATATAACAGACATATTGGACCAACTTGGGAAATCTAAGTATTTTAGGACGCTCGACTTGGCCAGTGGATTCCACCAGATAAGAATGGACGACAGGGATCGGGAAAAAACAGCCTTCAGTACGCCTTATGGCCATTACGAATACAATCGAATGCCATTCGGTCTGAAAGGAGCTCCCGCTACATTCCAAAGAACCATGAATAATATCTTGTCTGGATGACAAGGAATTCACTGCTTCATTTATATGGACGACATAGTCATCCATGGCTACAATCTATCTCAACACAACAATACTCATTGCTGTATTCCAACGTTTACGCGACTTCAAACTAAAGTTGCAGGCAGAAAAATGCCATTTTCTTCGGAAAGAAATCATGTATCTGGGACACTTAATTACGGAAAACGGTGTCAAACCAGATCCAGGGAAGATAACAGCAGTCAAAACATATCCAGGACCTAAAAAGGTCAAGGATATCAGAGCCTTTCTCGGATTTATCGAGTATTACCGCCGATTTATCCCAAATTTCTCTAAGATCGCCAAACCCTTGACCAACCTTTTAAAAAAGGACGTACCCTTTAAATTTGATGCCCTTTGTGACGAAGCTTTTACGAACTTAAAGCAACGGTTAATAACTTCTCCCATCTTGGCATCTCCCGATTTTTCGCGGCCATTCTACGTCACGGCCGATGCCAGCGACATAGCTCTAGGAACTGTTCTCTCGCAGCAGGACGTAGATGGAGACCACCCCATTGCATACGCGAGCCGTGCTCTAAACGGTGCTGAAACAAGATACTCGACAATAGAGAAAGAATTACTTGCTATCGTGTACGCCGTGGAACAATTTCGTCCATATGTATATGGAAGAAAGTTCTCCATTATCACTGACCACAAGCCTCTAGTTTGGCTCATGAATCTAAAGGACCACTCGTCAAGATTGATGAGATGGAGAATCCGTTTAGAAGAGTACGACTACACGATAACCCACCAGGCCGGGAAACTTAATACAAACGCCGATGCCTTAAGTAGAGTAACCGCGGAAGCACAAGAGAACTCTCCTGAGACTGATAAATCGGAAAAACAAAACGACTCTAAAAACACCACCTCTCTATACGCGATAACAAGAAGCCAAGCCAAGGTCACTGATAACCTGGACCAGGATGCACAAAAGAAGGCCAGAACCAATAATGACAACTACTTATCATCATCCCTTATTGAAACTGACGAGTCTTTATTACTGTCTAAATCTGTCCGTGCCAAATTCTTTATTTTGCCCACAAGGGACACTAATCTTGTCAATCTAGCCGCCATGCTAAGTATCGATTTGAGCGAAATCGATTTCTCCCTCGAACCTAAAATATTCTCTTTCAAAGAATCCGATTTCATTGTCAAAAGGTTAATACTTCCCCTTCGTACCCCTCAGGATGAGGACAACCTCAACACTACCCTCTCCAACTTCGTATCCCTGGCCGTAGAAAGAAACCTGAAGACCATACACATAAGTATTCCGAAACTGGAACTACAGACCTTTATGACACTTAAGGACAAAATCGGTAAGGCGCTTAAAATCGACACAATACTCCATGTCGAAGCAATTAGGTACTTAGATGACCCTAAGGAAAGGGAGCAAATAATAAAAGATTTCCATTTGCTACCCACGGGAGCTCACCAAGGTGTATCTCGGACCTTGAAGAGGATCAAGAAACAGTTTTATTGGGAAGCAATGACCCAAGCTGTTGTAACATTTATTAGAAACTGCAAACAGTGCCAAATAAACAAAGTATCGCGAAACCCTAAGATCCCTATGAACATAACTTCAGTGAGTTCCAAGCCATTCGAAAGAATTTATTTAGATATTGTGGGGCCACTACCCGTTTCGTACCTAGGAAATAAATACCTCCTAACTTTGCAGGATGATTTAACAAAATTTTTGGAGGCAATCCCTGTTCCCAATGCCGAATCAACCACCCTCGCGGAAGCGTTTACTACTACAATCATATGTAGACACGGGATACCTGAAAGCATCTCGACTGATCAAGGTGCTAACTTAATCGCGGGAATGTTTCAGGAAGTTTCAAAACTCCTTAGAATCAAGAGGTTGAAAACAACTTTTTACCACCCTCAGTCTAACGGAGCCCTAGAGAGAAGTCATCGAACTCTAGCGGAATACCTCCGTTCTTACATAGAAAAGGATCCACTGTCATGGGTTCCTTACGCTATGTTCGTGTACAACACTACTCCCCACTCAAGTACCAATTATTCTCCGCACGAACTCCTTTATGGCTTTCCCGCCGAGGTTCCAAACCATCTAAAGTCCTCCCCCGAAATTGAGTACAATTACGATAATTATGCCCACGAACTCAAGGCACGACTCGGGCACTGTCATCAAATCGCTAGACAGATCGCGTTAGAAAATAAAGAGCGATCCAAACAATACTACGACAGGGGAACACAACAAAAATCCTTTGAAATCGGAGATCTGGTCCATCTAAAAGCGAGAACAAGGGACAACAAATTCTCACCCTTATGGCAAGGCCCTTACGTTTAAACTCAGGTGAATACCCCTGAAAATTCAACAATAAAAATAAAACACAAGGAAAAACGCGTACATAATAACGACTTAAAAAAATTCATACATCCATAATTTCTGAACTAAGTTCTCTCTCAAACTAAAACCTCTTCCTTTCGTTCCGAGGGCAAGGGTTCATCTGTTCGCGGTCCTGTGTGTTACCGTCTCAGCTTTCTCTCGCGAGGAGCTGGGAATCCAAATTACTCCTCTCACTTCCACGGTCAGCTTATACTTCGAAGAAATAGGAAGGACGAGGCTGTTCACAAGCGAATGGAAGATAATAGCTTACTACGACCTAGCGGCCTTCCAGGAAGAATACCTCTTATAGTTATATGAATAAATAAAACTTATATTCATATAACTATTAATATTTTATTTATTATATAATATTTTAAATTAACAATAATTATATTATTTAACTAAAACCGGAGCTCTATTTAAAAAGAGCTCTCCAAATTGTCACAACACTAAACTAACTAAATTAACATTTTATAAAGTAAAAATAAAAAAGCTACTTAGATCTAAAATTAGCTACTTGTTACAAGTAGTAACAAGTAGTTAAAACAAAGTATATTTTTAAGTAAGTACCTACACCTCTCAATATTAAGAATCACGGGTAAGCTTCAGCAAATGTGTAGCCAGTTGGCCTCTGAGACGCCTTTAAAAACGATCTGTCTCTCTTCTATCACGCAATTAGATAACTTGGAGGAAGCGAAAGAAAACAAAAATAGGATTATATTTCCCCCGCTTAGAAAAACTAGATCCCTTTTTAATTTTGTCGGGATGATTACCAAACCCCTTTTTGGAATCCTGAATGAGGACGATGCTCAAAGATACGACGAGCAAATACGAACCCTTCAACGAAATAACCTTCACTTACATTCCTTATTGAAAAATCAGACATCTATCTTGGACGCGACCATCAATCTAACCAATAAAACCCGGGAAAGCATTAGGAAAGATCGTGCCGTAATCTTCACCAAAATAACCACCCTCGAATCCAAGGTCTCCAAAGTTGAAAATCAAGTACTTGTAAATGAATGGGCAACCGAAATAAACTCTCTTTTCTCGTTAGTCCTTATTATTATAAATCAATACCAATTCACTCAAACCGACCTGATAGATCTCCTAGCAGATGTAAAACACGGCCAATTTCACCCTACGCTCATAACTCCTTCTCAAATAGAAAACCTTCTCTCCACCATTCGGCAGGAAATGGACCCTCAAAAAACGCTTCCACTCGACCCTCTTCCCAATATGATTTGGCAAATTTACAAGCTTTCCACTATGTCCGCCACAATAATAAATTCTAAATTAATCATCGAATTAAAATTACCCCTACCTTTCAGAGATGTATATCAAACCTTCAGGATTCTTCCACTACCTACAGTCTACAACAACTCCCTATGTTATATTCAACCCTCTTCCGAAATCCTCTTGATCGATCTTAACCGAGAGCATTTTTATGAAATGAGCATTAGCGATTTCCACGACTGTCTATCCTCAGACGCCTCTAAATTCTTCTGTCGAGCGAAATTCCCTATTTTTAATGCTCAGTCAAGCCCGTTCAAATGTGAAATTGCCCTCATAAGGAGTGGCGTAGATACATCCCAGTGCCAACTTACTTGTACCGAACGTACCTCTTACTGGATTTCCCTTTCTCGCCCTAACACTTGGATCTACGCCACCAAGACACGCCGCAATGCCGACGTCGTGTGTAACAACACTGTTCAGTCCTTCGAACTAAATCAGACAGCGTTACTCCACAATGAACCCACTTGCTACCTCAGAACCAGTAACTTCATCATACATGGCCACAACGAGAGGCAAAGCCCTAGTTTCCCCCATACCCTACGCCACATTAATGACACAGCTCTTTTGGCAACCAAACCTGATCCTAAATACACGACTCTACCCCCTCCCGAGGGCCCTTAAATCAAAGAATCCCCAAGAAATCCAGAGGACGACTTGGACGAATTGGCAGCAAAAATTTCACAGCAGAAGAAAGACGAACAGGTACCCCTCCTGAACCTGAACAACCACCACATTCACCACTACACTATGTTATACGTAGTCCTCTCCCTTATTCTCGTAATTGGAATTATGCAATTATGTAAAAGAGGACGCCAGCGAACCCTGCCCCTTCAAGCCGCGGCAGAACATAGAAGCCACATTCCTCCCACCCCAAACCCAAGACTCTCGTTGTTCCACATACCATCTCCGCCTCAAGATGAGGACTCACCAAACGATTTAACGTCCCAAGCACGACGTTAAACTGCCCCTTAAAGTCCTTCCACCTCTCAGTAAGGACCCTTTTCGTTCATCCCAGCCGTGATGTTCAAATATTCTCTCTCTCACAAAATAAAAGCCCTTTTCTTTCCGTATAATTACCCTTTTTTTTCTCTCCTCCCTTTCTCTCCGGTTTATTTTCGAATACGTTAAATACGTATTTGTCTCTCTCAACACACCCTTTCTTTTGTTCCCTTCTCATCCTCCACCGTTGGTTTTCTCTGTACATCCCAAATTAACATCTCATCCGAAATTAACATAGTTTAACGTACCCCACCGTCCCAAGCATGACATTAAACTGCATCCCCTTTCGTTAACCCTCTTCTTCTTTTCGAACTCTGTTCTCCAGCCCCATTTGCTCGTCCCAAGCACGACGTTAAACTGCCCTGCCCTACCCCTTTTTCCCAAACGTAACGTGAGCAGCCCAACGATTTCAGTCCAATGATCTCCATCGTCCCAAGCATGACGTTAAACTGCTCTCTCTTTCTTTTTCTCGTCTCTCTCCCTCTACTCTTTGTTACTTGGAATACACTATGGATTTCGACTGAATATATTTTTTTTTTTGAAAGCCCTCTCTTTTTCCTTCATATTTTTTTTGTGGTGTTTATGTTGGGATTTAGAATATTTTCGTTCAACCTAGATCCATTCTTGCCCTGTTGAACATTTTTTACCTTGGATAAAATTTTAGAATTTGAGCTCCCTGGTTTCGAATGTTATGGTACTTGGTACTTTAAAATCATCGAGAGCAATCTTCTTAATACCTTGCGTACATGCCTGCCCTGTCGCTTAGGCCCTTCCATAACGCATGGGGGAACCGCAGAAATCGCGTCTAGATGAGGAATCAATTGATTGTACTTGATTGTCTGCTAATAAGATACTTTTGTTTCAAATCCACGTTTCAATCGTCCCAGGCACGACGATAAACTGCTCTCCCCAAATCGTTGTACTGTGTTCCCCCTGTCATGTGAGCTAGAAGTCTAATTTAATTGTCTTACCTCTCTCTTTTTTTTTAAAACTGCGCAGTCGGCATACTAAATATATTTTAACCGTTGTTATTGTTTGAAATCAATTAAGTCACTTCGTTCCCTTAGTGCGACATGGACCTCTAAGACCCTCCTTGTTTTCCGTCAACCCTTACGCAGTCCAATAACTTTCATGTCCTAGGCATGACTCTAAACTGCATTACCAAAACCCCCTTTTGTGCTATCTTTTTATTTTTATTTCTTTCGCCTCTTTGAACTTTCGCTCCATTTGCTAGTCCCAAGCATGACGTTAAACTGCTCTCCTAACACCTCTTGTTTTTCCTTCCCCTTCGCGGTTTTGCGTTTTTTGCTTCCGATCGAACTGAACGTAGTTCAACACACCCCATCGTCCTAAGCATGACATTAAACTGCATTGTCGAAATCCCCTTTTGTCTTTTTTTTCTTCTCCCCTTTTTCTCTCCCCCCCCCCTTCTTCTTCTTTTCTCTCTTTATTCTTTGAAATCTCTCGCCCCATTCATTCGTCCCAGGCATGCCGCCTAACTGCTCACTCGACAACCTAAACCCCTTTTGTCTTTCTCTCCCCCTTTTGATATTTTACTCTTTTTGCATTCGGTCAAACTGCACATAGTTTAATTTACCCCTTCGACCTTGGCACCACAGTACCGTCAATATCTAACTCACTTCTATTATTCTATTGTCATTTTAATAATTCCACTAACGCGTTATTTTAATTCCCCTTTTCTTTTTAAACAAAATTTTTATTACCCACCGTTTGTTCGAGATAATAACCATTTGCTCAAGTAAATAAGTCGTGTCGTTCTCTTCATGAGTTATGTTATAATACCCTTAACTGGGCTGCTAACTAGCCCTCTCACAACCGCAGGCCCCTGTTAAACCTACGAGGTGGGTCCTCAGTTGTTTTTCCGTATCGTCTCAGTTGTTTTGCTTTCGACTGGATAGGTACCCTTCCTCCAGTCCAAGCCAACTACACCCCCACACTAGGATTACAATCCCTCTCCCCCTTTTTGTATCTACCTTCCTCCGCTGACCAGGCCTGCGAATTTCCTGACCGAATATAAGAATTGATACGACTATAAATATTATGGCTCATGCAAGGGCCGATGAAAGAAAAGGATGAAAAATATCCCCAAGATCAAATAAAAGTCAAATAAGGCTCTCAAGAGGTATAACATTAAGAAAAAATGTATATGAGTATATAAGCGAAAAAGAATTGTAAGTCCTAATGGCGAAGAAAAAAAAGTGTAATACTGATGTAAGGCCGATATAGACATATATATATGGAAAATATGTATATGCCTAAATCAACCATAAATTATAGAAAAAGACACTTGTATTCACCTAACATTAAGAATAAATAACTAAACATGATAAGTTACATATAGTAAACAATTTTATACAAAAAATATTAAACAAGAAAAATAATAATAATACCATAGAACGGCTCCGGTTTCACACCATGAGAAAACGAAAACAAAAAAAAAAAACAAAACAAAGTAAGACTTAAACGACGTAAGAAAAAGAAAAGGGAAATATAATAATAAGAATTCAATGTAATCGTAAATGTAAGGCAGATATAAAAATATATATATAACAATCAAATAATAAATTTAAACAAAAGTCAATATATATATATGCATATATCTATCAAAAAAAAAAAATGTTTTTCACATCTATGCATCTCACATTAAGAAAAGATAACCAAACTTGAAAAAATACATATAGTACATATAAAGTACACGTATTGTACAAGAAAACAAAATATTTAACAAGAAAACTAGTAATAATACCATAAAACGGTTCCGGTTTCACACAAGTTCAGAACTTTCATTTGTCTCTCAAAATCCATAACATTTAGCCACCTCAACAACAAAAATTTCCCCGAAATTTTTGTTTTTCCAAGGGGGGTGGAATGTTGTGACTGAGCCTAGGCTCAGCCACACATGTTCTCCCTACCCCCCTGCCGTAAACCAGCCACCATGGGAACTCGTCCATTCCCAACCCAAAATGCTGACGTTGCATTTTGGGTTCCCATGCGCGAAATTCTGTCGCGATCAGGTCTTATCACCAAG
Organism: Chrysops caecutiens; assembly: GCA_963971475.1. Taxonomy (NCBI): domain Eukaryota; kingdom Metazoa; phylum Arthropoda; class Insecta; order Diptera; family Tabanidae; genus Chrysops; species Chrysops caecutiens. Next base: position 27,318,566 of record OZ020570.1, on the reverse strand, counting down.
ATGTAACCTGATCGCGACAGAATAAAACCCATGCGCGATAAAATTTTCCCTTGCGATCAAGTTTTATCACTCTGATAAAACTTGATCGCAACCCAATCATAGGATCCGTCGTGATGAAATCTGATCGCGTAAGTTCTTAAAATTTAAAATGAAGTGCCAATTGGGCACATTCCGGGTCGCCATGCGCGACTTAATGAAAATACGCATCAGCATTTTGGGTCGAGATTTAAGGGCCCCAAACTGACGCGCATTTTCAGTCGTGGTTCGGTCCTGTGACTGAGAAGTCGCTGTGTACTCTTTTCCTTTTTTTTTTTTCTCGCGCGCTTTTTCCATTGTACCGGTCGCTGTTTCTCGAACGGTCACCGGCCTACCAGCTCTAATTTTTATTTAAAGGAAAACTAAATTGTGAATAAAAATTACAACTCAAATTTGTTAGAATTAAAAGGAAACCTAAACTTGTGAATAAAAATAAAAAATCAAGTTTGTTGAAATTAAAAGGAAAACTAAATTGTGAATAAAATTGAAATTCGAAATTTGTTGAAACTAAAAGGAAACCTGAAATTGTGAATAAAAATTAAAACTCAAATTTGTTGGAATTAAAGGAAAACTAAACTGTGAATTAAAATTAAAACTCGAAATTTGTTGAAATTAAAAGGAAACCTAAACTTGTGAATAAAAATTAAAACTCAAATTTATTGAAATTAAAAGGATAACTTAAATTTGTGAAAAAAAAGAGAACTAGAATTCGATGAAAGTAAAAGGAAATTTTATAGTTGTAAACAAAAATTTAAAGAACGATAATTCGATTTTGTTGAAAAGAAAAGGGAAACTTAAATTGTGAATAAAAAGAAAATTATACTCGAATTTGATGATAGCAAAAGTAAGATTTATATTTGCGAATAAAAATTAAAAATAGGAAAACTCGAATTTGCTGAAATCAAAAGAGAAACCATAACTGTCAATTAAAATTAAAACCCGAAATTTGTTAGAATTAAAAGGAAACCTAAACTTGTGAATAAAAATAAAAAATCAAGTTTGTTGGAATTAAAAGGAAAACTAAATTGTGAATAAAATTAAAACTCGAAATTTGTTGAAATTAAAAGGAAACCTAAAATTGTGAATAAAAATTAAAACTCAAATTTGTTAGAATTAAAAGGAAACCTAAACTGTGAATGAAAATCAAAAATCAAGTTTGTTGGAATTAAAAGGAAAACTAAACTGTGAATTAAAATTAAAACTCGAAATTTGTTGAAATTAAAAGAAAACCCAAATTTGTGAATAAAAATTAAAACCCAAATTTATTGGAATTAAAAGGATAACTTAAATTTGTGAATAAAAAAGAGAACTAGAATTCGATGAAAGTAAAAGGAAATTTTATAGTTGTGAACAAAAATTTAAAGAACGAAAATTCGATTTTGTTGAAATGAAAAGGGAAACTTAAATTGTGAATAAAAAGAAAAATAAACTCGAATTTGATGAAAGTAAAAGGAAAATTTATATTTGTGGAAAAAGAAAAATTAAACTCGAATTAAAAGGAAGACTCAAATTTGAGAATAAGGATCTGAATTTGTTGTAGATGCCATTAAAGGGAAAACTAAAATTTGTGAATAAAAATTAGAATTTGTAGTAAGAATTTAAGGGGAAACTTGAACTTGTGAACGCAAATAAAAGTAAAAGGTTAAAAAGGAGAAATTCGAATTTTTGTAACTGGGACAAAATTAAGGTGCAGGTGCAGGTGAACTTCACCGGTACGGGAAAGCACTCCCTGTTCCTTTCCCCCAAACAGGAGGATAAGACACTCATAATTTTCATTTGGTCTCCCTTTGACTGGATATGCTTAGCCCACGTTAATCCTCGGTCGAGGTGAAATCCTAGGTATTTTACATCGTCTTTCCGTGGAATTGTGACGCCGTTTAGATGAACTTGAGAGCATGTTTTCTTATTCAGGGTGAATGTTACGTGGACGCTTTTCCGTTCGTTTATTTTGATGCGCCACATTTTAAACCAATCCTCTAAGGTGTGTAGGTGTCCTTCGAGATCAGCTGTTGCTACACGTGGATTTTTATGTGTGCAGATCACTGCCGTATCGTCAGCAAATGTTGACGTTATGACATTTGTCGATGTTGTAATGTCGGCTGTAAATATCAGGTATAGAATTGGTCCAAGTACACTTCCTTGTGGCACACCCGCGTTAATGGGTCGCTCTGATGAGACTGCATTTTTGTAGCGTACTTTGAAGGATCGACCATCTAGGTACGATTTGATGTGTTGATGCAGTTGTGGCGTTTTTTGTTGAATTTTGAGTAATAGTCCGTCGTGCCACACCATATCGAATGCCTGGGCAACGTCTAAGAATACGGCGGAGCACTAGTTCCATCTTTCAAAGGCTTCGCGATTGTGCGCTGTTACCCTTTGAACTAGCTCAACTGTACTATGTTCGGCCTGGAAACCAAATTGGTGCAGCGGTACGTGCTCCTTAATTTGGGGTAGAATTATCTTCAGGGTCACTTTCTCAAAGAGTTTAGAGAGGATCGGTAGCAGGCTAATAGCTCTATAGGAACCTACGTTAGTTCGCTTCTTCCCTGGTTTTGGAATCATCGTTATCACACATAATTTCCAGGTTGTTGGAAAACGACCAAGCCTGAGTATTGAATTGAAGATGCGAGTCAGTCGTCGTACTGCTGCTTCTGGTAACTCTTTCACCATTTTCCCAGTTATCAGGTCGTGTCCTGTGGATTTGTGTTCCTTAACATCCTTCTCTATGACGTGTTTCACAACCTGGTATTTCATTTTTGGTAGTTTCACGACTCGAGTACTTTGAGGGGCGTGTTGGGGTTACCTGCTACTACCTGGATTCGATTGGAAAACGGTTTCTAGGTGGTCAGCGAACTCCTTACTTTTTTCTTCGGCACTTCTCGCCCAGTCTCCGTTTACTTTCCTTATCGGAGGATCATGTGTTTGTGGTCGCTTCATGTTCTTTGTGGCTCGCCATATGGAGTTATTTGTTTCAGAGGTCGGTGTAAGTCTCTCTAGGAATTCGTGAAGACTAGATTAACTTTTGTTGTATAGAAGGCCTTTAAGTCTCTTGCGTGCTTCTATGAACTCCCTTTTGGAAGAGGGTGATCGGTGTTGTTGCCACTGCCTTCGCAGTTTACGTTTTTCATGAATAGCGGCTATAATCTCGCTGGATATGATTAATTTGCGACGATTACGTCTTCCGAAAGGAGCAGGGGGGGTGTTGCCAAGTGTGCTGCGTTGACCATCATCTGCGTGAAGTTTTCAATGTCTAAGTCGATGTCCTTCTGAAAGATATGTGGCGTGTAGTGCCCCAGGTGTTCAGTAATATACTTTTTGTAGTGGATCCAGTTGGTTCGGTTTGTGGTTAGTTGTGGTAGGGAAGGTTGTTGCTGTATTTCATCTTTTATACAGTATTCCAATAATACCAGTGCAAGGTCGGAGGACAGATCAAGAAGGAGGGAGGATCGTATTATATTTCTGTTAATGTTTTTGGTGACGGCGAAGTCGGGTATCTTTCGTCTATTGGATGGCCAATATGTTGGTTGGCCACAAGAAGCTATGTCGTATCCGACAATCGCTTTCATTAGTTGTGATCCTCTGGATGTTGTTAACCTTGAGCCCCAGTACTGGTGTTTGGCGTTGAAGTCACCCACCGCAATGAAGTGGTGGCCCAATTGTTTAAAGAGCCGGCTGAAGTCATCTGCATTGATTTTGTGATTAGGTGGGCAATAGACGGATGCAGCAGTTGGTTTGGGATATCCAATATCAATGCATATAGAGGTTGCTTTTAGTGCGGAATTTTTTCTTTAATGAGTACTGCTGTCCCCCCGTGGCCTTTTCCGAGTGGGTGTTTCATGTCGTAGAATGAATATCCACTGATTCTGAAGTTGTATTTGTCAGTTAAATGTGTTTCTGACACTAGTAGGATATCTATGTCATGTGTTTGAAGGAACAGTTCTATTTCTTGTTTATGTTGGTGGATTCCGTTGGCATTCCAGTGACAAATTTTCACGTAATTTATCTTGTTGGAGTTGGTTAATAAGGGTGTTTTGGTTGCGGACCAGTTCGTGAAGGATATTTTGCAGAGCAGTCAATTGTTGCAACATCATTTGCATGAAAGTTACCAGCGTTTTCTCTACACTTCCGGAAAGATCACTTAAGAGTTCCTTGTGTTGGTTCGACAACGCTTCTCTGAAAGAAGTGCTAGGTTTGCTGGACTGTGTTCGCTTGCTTAACTGTTGTTATGTTTACCTATGAGTTATTAAAACTGAAAATATACCTACAGTCGTGCGCCAATTTGGACTGCACGAAATAATGGCTTTCGCCGAAGCGTGAGCCGCAATTTCTGCAAAGAGAAAGTCCTTTTCGATAATAGTGCCAGGTGCAAGTAGTTCTTGCTCTCTAGCCATCTATTTTCTTTCTGATTCACAAATAAAATCTTAGCCTATTTATAATAAAAAATTATGCTTACTTAAAATTAATTTTCTTAACACTAATTGCTTAACCTAGGTAAGTGTCATGACATATAATTATGTTAGTCATCGATTTCTGGGTGAGTACATTATTTAAGTTACAAAAAAAAATAATTAATTAAATATTAAATTTCAGTGCATACACTATCTCTAATTTCATACTTACCAATTCACAATTCGAGGATAACTTAATTCATCGAATTGTGAGTTGGTACGTTGAACTCGTTGCAGAGTCAACGTTGTTTATTTTATGTTAATACGTGTATACGCATCGTGCGTTCACACTCCACCTTCGGGGCTTTTGTGTCGAAATTTATACTTATGTATTTAAGTTGAGACATGTGTCAGAAACTATTTCTCCTTGCGATAAGACTGCTCCTAGAGTATAGCTTTGAGCATCAGTGGTCAATATGAATGGTTTATCAAAATTTGGATATTGGAGAACAGGTGGTTTCAATAACTTATTTTTTAATTCATCAAAAGCTTCTTGGCAAAAGTTGTCCCAAAGAAATTGCACATGCTTTGTTAATAATTGATTCAGGGGTTTTGCAATTTCTGCAAAGTTTTGAATGAAACGCCGGTAATAGTTGCAAAACGCTACAAATCTGCGTACTTCATCCGTGTTCTTGGGAATTGGATACTCCTTTATAACCTTGCATTTTTCTGGGTCAGTTTTCACGCCATGTTTAGTAATTAAATGGCGTAGATATACGACCTCTGTTTTCAGAAATTGGCATTTACCTGGGTTGAGTTTCAGGTTGTACTGCCTTAGCCGTTCGAATACTTTCCGCATGTTTTGATTGTGGTGGCTTATACAACATCCAAAAATAATAATGTCATCTACATAGAGAAATGCCTCAAAATCGAGTCCGCATAACGCAATAGTCAACATACGTTGAAAACTATTTGAAGAGATTTTAAGACCGAAAGGTAATCTAGTAAATTGGTAATGACCGTTATTATCAGAAAAAGCTGTTAGTGGCCTTGAATTTTCGTCTAGTTCTATTTGATGAAATGAACTAGTCATATGCAGGGTTGAAAAATATTTCGCTCTGCCTATTTTATCTAGAACATCCTCCAATCGTGATAAAGGAAACTTGTCATTAACAATTTTGGTGTTTAACCTTCTAAAATCTACTACTAAACGCAACTTTTTATTGCCATCGCCGCTCTTTTTTGGTACTATTAAGAGTGGAGAATTGTAAGGACTACGAGAGGGTTCTATGATGTTGTCCTTCAATAACTTTTGGACTTGCTTTTGGATTTCTTCGTTTTGTGAATGCGGAAGCCTGTAATTCTTAATATACACAGGTGTTTTATCTGTGAGTTCCAAACTATAACTCTGTCGATAGAAATTGTTCACAGACAATTTATCTGTTTCTATGTGGAAAATGTCTTGAAACTCTTCTATAATGTTGAAAAGACTAGTACGAGCCGAAGGATCTGAAGATGAAATATCAATAAGATCAAGAATTTCTTTGAATCTCTTTTTCGTTTTGTCGCTTTTAACTTTTTCCCCCAAACTAACGACTTTATAATCTGCCAAGGGTTCAATGATTAAATTATCATCAATGTCATCGAGCGTGATATCAGAGTCGGTTGAATTCAAAATCTTAACATGCCGTACACCCCGTGCTGGTATAATGGTGTTGGCAATGAATACACCTTTCCGTATTTGTTTACCTAGTATGACATGATCACTGTTGATTTTGATATTTATTGGTACTATAACTTCTGATCTTGATGGTATTTTTACTAGTTTCACTTCATCTTGTCTGAATTCCATTGGTAAAATAATTTCGGATTGATTGACGAGGAAAGATACCGTGTAGGTCTCATAATAGATTTTGCACATAAATCGATGTAAAACATCTCGTCCAATTATTCCGTCTGTATAAATTGGAAAATCATTATTAACTATGAAAAATTTGTGTTTGAAAGAAATCTCGGTTCCAATATAGAGGTTTAAATTTACAGAACCACGTGAATTTATTACTTCGTTCGTAATGCCTGTTAACCTGCAACTATCTTCCATGGAAAAAGACTCGTCTTCTTCAATAATACCCTTTTTACATAGTGATACATCTGCCCCTGTATCAACTAAAAATCTAAGATGCTGTCTCGTATTTTTGCAATATAATGTGATGTAATTTACACAGTTATCTGAAATTTTGTAAATTTTTGATCCGGTCGGATCAGTTACTCCGAGCCGGATATTTGCGAGTTTTCCTGATCCTGAACAAGATTAACATTATATCGCTTGTTATTATTTTGGTTTCTTCCGTTATTACGTGTATTGTTCCTTTTATTGTTATTACTATTTCTATTATTATTATTTGTATTATAACCACTATTACTGTTTCTGTTGTTAAAATTATTCCCGGAGTTAATGTTTCTACGGTTATTGTTCCTGTAGTTATTATTGTTCCAGTTATTGTTATTATTGTTATTGTTATTATTCCTGTAAGTGTCACCTCTATCGTTCCCATTTCTGTTGTTACCATTCCCATTATTATTTCTAGTATTGTAGTTATAATTCCTATTGTTATTACGCTGATTAAATTGTCTATTCCTATCATTTTCCCTATAATAAAATACGCTGTTTGGTGCCTGTGTCTAATTTTTTTCTAACTCAAGGCTAATTTCTATAGCATCTGCCAGAGTATTTGGCCTTGATGCAAAAACTGTACCTTTAAGTTGCTCATTCAAACCATTTTTACATACTGACAGTGCATATGTGTCGTTAATCTTTGTAATAGTTTCTATTTGAGTTGCTGTAGCACCTGTACCCAAATCAGCTATCTGTAAGAAACTTAGTTCGCATATTAGTTCTAAAATTTTGTCTTTTTAGACTTTTATGCTCATTCTCTTTTGCATAAGGCTGCTTAAGGCTGTATGGATTTATGGTATGGTGTTAGTGGTCTTAAATCTTAAACGTAATCTGGCAGATAAATCTTCAAATGTTGTAGGAACTCCCGTACTACCAATTATTAGTTGAACATTAGTTGTTAGCTTAACATTATATACAAAATCTACAAGAGCTGTTTTACCGTTTGCATTTAAACTTTTATGCAATATTTCTATTAACTCTATAAATGAATTTAATTCTTTTTGTTTTCCTTTATAAACAGGAATAACTTTCATGGCAGTTTGTCAATCAAAATCCGCCATCTTTGAGTCTTCTAAAACTCTAGCAAGCTGAGCTTCTAACAATTTTACTGTCTCTGGATATATCTTCGCGAAATGTTGTTTTATTTCTAAAATATCGCTATCGTCACTTACATTGCACAAAGTTGAAAATTTCGTTCGAATTTTATCTAATTGCTCCTGTTTGCCTTTTATAGCAACCAGTGTGTATACTTTTTGTCCTTTCTTTTTTAAATTCTTTAATATATCTTCAACTTCTTTCACTAGCTCTTGTATTTCTTGCATAACTAAACGAATGTTTTATATCTTCTATATTTGCATTATTTATTAAATTATGTAAGAAAATTAATATTTTAACTATTCTAAAATATTATACGTTAATAGTCCTAACTAATTGCTTCTTTACATATTTTTCATTGTAACGCTTATAAAAATAGGCTATTATAAAAATCCCTATAAGTACCGCTGCTGTAGTTAATGATTGGGAGTATTCCTCGACAAAGGTTTCCTGAACATTCGTTTGGCAATTCCCCATCACTGTAGTTGCCTTAATTTCTTGAACCGATTCTTCTGCTCCTCTCCTGACGTAATTGCGATGAGCCGGTGAAGTTCCTTTCTTTGTTGTCGCAACTTTACTTGTTTTCCTCCACGTCTCTTCCTCTTAATTGGTGGTGTTACTACTGTATCGGTCGGCTTCCTTTTGTTCTGTCGTGCGCGATATTCTTCAATTGTTAACTTCTTAGGACCTATGTGTCGAAGTTCTTCAATAGGAGTTGGATTGTATTCTGGAGTGGCCGTTTCTTCTCCCTGTGGGATGTATTCTGTTATTGTTGTGACGTCCTTCTCGAGTTCTGCAAATTCTTTCTCAATTTGGCTGCATAATTTGTTGAAACGGTCGTTGAGTAGGTCTTGCCAATCAGAAGATGCCATTTGGTCCGCAAGTCTGCAGGATCGCCATGTAATGTTTACCTATTAGTTGTTAAAACTGAAAATATACCTAAAGTCGTGCGCCAATTTGGACTGCACGAAATAATGGCTTTCGCCGAAGCGTGAGCCGCAATTTCTGCAAAGAGAAAGTCCTTTTCGGTAATAGTGCCAGGTGCAAGTAGTTCTTGCTCTCTAGCCGTCTATTTGCTTTCTGATTCACAAATAAAATCTTAGCCTATTTATAATAACTAGGGGGACGCCCCCTGGTCGCAACGCTCGCCAACCCCCGCCGTTCGCTACGCTCACTAATAGCTCGCGCATGACACTATATATACAATAGCATTGTAAGTAAAAAGGTTATTTAGTTCAGACTGTAGTAGCAATCGTTTCAGCCCGTTTCGCACGTCAAAGTACATCTATATTAAATGAGGCCCTATCTATAATTATCGAAAACTTTGCGAGTGCGGTTGCGGATCTTAACAATCAGAAATACTTACGACAGGTCGATCTCCCTAGCTGTTGATATCTGTCAAAACACAACGTGGCGACACTGTTATAGCAATGATACTGCAGTGCAAATTATGGCGTCGATACTGCAGAAACGATCATGTAAGCGCAAGTTACTTGGGGCCACCAGCAACCGCTAGATGGCGCCACCAGAGCGGAAACGCAAACCAGCAACACGGCAAACAAAACGATCAATGACCATCGATTGAACATTGATCGGAAAATTCTGCACATTCAACGGAAAATTTTCCGATAAATATTGAGAAAATGGCCACAGAAAGTCAGTCTGAGGAATCGACTTCCATAGGTGTGACCGTGGTAGGACGCAACACAACTCT